>JAMXBB010000003.1:94000873-94526145 GCA_024138015.1 Lumnitzera littorea
CCACACCCAAAAAAAAAAAACAGAGAGAGAGAGAGAGAAACTGCTCTTGAAGCAATGTAAGTCCATTAAGGGTAAGACCATGAGTCTTAAGAATTGTTTGGTCCAAAATGGACTCACTTACTATTTTATAATTTTTTTTTCATTTTTCATTTTTTAGTACTTTTCATATCGTTTTTTTTTTTTTTAGTCTTTTATCATTTTTAAATAGGAAAAGTGCAATTTTACTCCTCAACATTTGACCACTTCTCTATTTACCTCATAAATCTTTTTTTTTTCCCTTTAACGTGAATACTTGACATGTTCAGCCATTCACAAATGAGGACTTCTTTCTTATTAATTTTTTCCTGCACTTTTGACACGTTGTAGGTCTTGATTGGCCAAATAATTAAGTAAAATAAATAATGTGAGTGAATATATATAAATTAATTAAACTAATAAAAATAATAGAAAAAATTATACCGAAGATTATTAATATTTAGAAATAAATTCAAATAAGAGATCGAACATTTAGCTAATTAAAATAGATTATCAATATTAGACAAAATATTCAAATAAGGGATTCCTTTACCCTACCATTATAACACTATTAACTTAAGCCTATGAGGCACATTATCTAATAGGTGGTGCTAATGTGTTAGATATGTGGTCTTAACATAGTCAGCTAGTTCAAAATAAAAAACAAAAGATTCCCAAAAAAGTAAATAAATTTATAAATAAATTAAAATTTTGAAACTTAAAATGAAAATTAATAAAATTATAAAAAGTAAAGTAACTACAAAATTAAAAAATAGTTAAAGCAAATAATATTTTAGAAAATTAAAAAATAAAACCTAGAAATTTTCTTTTCTTTAAAAGAGAAAAAGAAGCAAGATAGAGAAATAAAAAAGAAGTCACCATTAGTCACTCCAAGGCCATAAGGTAGCCTCTTTCTTACTTTTCCACTTTGTCTCTTTTCAAAAAAAAAAAATTTAGGTTCTTATTTTTTGAATTTCTAATATTATTTTTATTTTTATTGCTTTCTAATTTTATATTTTATATTTTGTATAATTTTAAGAATTTATATTTTTTTACTTTTATTTTAATTTGTTCACAATTTTATTTACTCTTTCTAGTCTTCTTTTTCTTCTTTTTTCTTTAACCAACATTCCTAGCTAGTGCCACATTTTTAACATATTAGCAACGTGTTTTAGATAAATTGTTATGTAAGCTTAAGTTAACAATGTTATAATAGTAGTGTGATAAAATTCACTATTTGAATCACTTTATTCAACATCAATCTTCTTATTTCACCAGTTGAAAGTTTGATATTTTATCCAAACTTATCCATAAATGTTGATCTCCTCAAGTGTAATTCTTTTAGAAACAATGAAGATTATAAATTAAAAAATAAAAAAAAGTCCAAAAACATAATATATATACATATATATATATAATCAACTACTTCAAGGTTAGTAGGTGGTTGGTTTGGCTACTAAATATCAAGTGAGCCATAACCTACTCATGTTGATGGATAGCTAGCTACTATTATAAGAGGTTTACACCACTCATCTAAGTTTGTAAATGGCCACCCATCACTATAAATCTAAAAAAAAAAAAATAAAAGCAAAAAAGAGAAAGAAAAAGTACTTTCAAGTTAAGTGACCAGGTTATGATTCTATTGAATTATTTAGTCTCTCTCTTTCTCTCTTTGTGGGCATGTGTACGTGTGCAAAATTAATGGTGATGGGTACCACACTACCATAGTTAGGTGGAGTAATCTACTTTTGTAAGTGAGTTGTGACTTATCAAATTTTTGGTGGTTAGTTCATTTTATGAATCTGGACTTTTTCCTTATAATTTTTTGTTGTTTTTATTCATTTTCTTATTTATCTATATTTAGTTATATTTTTTATTTCAACTAATTATTTGGATTAATTAGTGGTGTTGCATGTTAAAAGCAAATGGAAATGTTAACAATGTTAAAAAAAGTCCTCATTTGTGAATGTTTAAAAACGTTAACAATTTGAATATGAAAAAAAAAAAAAAGGTTTAGAACAAAAGTAAAAAAGGAAAAGGTCAAATATTGAGAACTAGAAATGTACTTTTCTTTTATAAATTTTATGTTTTTTCTAAAAGTTAAATTGAATAGACTAATAGTAACACTCAATATAACGTATAATAAGTAGATTGATAGCCTTGTTATAAATACTAGATTCGAAGAAAGATGATGAATCGGAGATGGTAGCAATGTATGGGGTGGTCATTGCCATCATCCTTAAATTTTTTTCTTTTAATTTATTATTAGAGGTAAGAAAGGATTAGGGATAGTGTAATGTAAATTAAGTTGCATCTTAATGATGAGTATCAGCTAAAGAACAAGAAGTCTATTTGGGATGCACAGGCAAGCATTGATTGAGTTTAGAGTAGAAGAATGAGTTGAAGCAAAAGAGTGGTTGTAGAGGAGTTCTATGAGACATTTTATATTGATTCTAAGGCATGAGCAAGAGATGAACCTAATTTAGACTGTTGAGGATCGAAGAGAAGTGTCAAGACAAGTGTAAGAAAAATTTTGTGGAATTACTTAAGGATCTTTTTCCATTCAAATGAAGTCAAATAGAAGTTGACTATGAAGGATTAAGCTTCACTCCATTTGAATCTCGCACCATTTGAGTGAATCAGTGCTAAAAGGACTCTTGTAGAATTGAGTTATTGCTAAATACTTTGACAGTTCATATGAATGAGGACTTGAACCATTTAAACGAAGTGCCTCCATCATATGTGTTCATAAGTCATTTTGCTAATATCTATCCAATTACATTACTTGAGATTGTGTTTCACTATAGGACTTGTCATTCCTCAGTTTTTGTTGGTAGTTGACTAAGGTCTCTGCATGTATTGAGCCTGCAAAATAAGGTACGATGAAGGGACATCGGGGGGTTATTCAGCGTGGCCACTCCAATGCTTAAGTCAGCAATAAGTTTTTTGTGTATCGAATATTGAGTACACAAGCGTACAATGCAGAGTTTGTAGAGAAAGTTACCGTTGGGTAGATACCTGGTATTTATAGTAGAGTGGAGCTAATCGTTGGAGATTAGTTGGTGAGAGAGATCTTCGCCTGCAAGTGTAGGAGAGTGGAGCTATCGTGTCCAACGTGTTCCTAACAATTAGGACATGACTATTTTATCCTTATCTTGTAGTTGGTAGCAGTTATAGTTCTTCATGGTCCTAGGCTACTAAGGGCCAAGCCCAAGGCCTATAGAGATAAGCTTAGCGAGGCAAGACTTGGCGGATCTGATTGGGCCTAAGAGGTCCCTACTCAAAGTACCCTATCAACACTTGTTGCGCCCCCCACCCGCGTGCCCAATCTCATTGCCAAGGAAGAAGTAAGGAGAAGGAATGCATAGGTTGCTCAGACGTGAGCAATTCGACTTTAGGAAGTTTGATCTAATGCCATGATGCCGATATGATGAGGTTGCAAATTCAAAGTAATGGATGATCCAAAGTCAGAAGGCCCGAAGGGGTGAGTCGCCTTAAGTAACGGTTTACCGGTTTGAAAGTGTCTAAGGTTAAGCGAGCGGAGGTGCTAATGTACTCCAATGCTACAGATTGACCTGCTTGAATAGGGCCTAATAGGGACTGAGCGGACATAAGTGCATCATGTCTTTTTAATGTTGACCAAGTGCAAATCGAATGGGCATCGAAGAAGCTTTATGTTAAAGGGACTTTCAAAATGTAACTTTTGCCCATTTGTATCCTGTGCATTAAATGTGACGTGACAAGATAGCTGTCACGTTGCATTAAACTAACGTGTAGCTAGATGTTTTTTTCCCTTTTAAAGGTGGTCGTCCAATCAAAATGCTTTCCACGTATCTATTGGGTAGCAATCCAAGGGATTTGTGTTTATACGTATCCCCATAACTGCCTGTACAACTTCCCAAGTGGTTTTCTTATAAATAGGAGGATTATGAAAAGAGAACGCTTTTCTGCTATCTTTTTGCGTAGTTGTCATAATTTTTATGTTCGCGTTTGAACTCTCAAACCTTCTTCAGAAGCTTCAATTTTCCTTTTCAACAATCACAATCATGTTTACCAACAAGGGTGAGACTAATTCTTCTTCACTAGAACTTACCTTTAGTTTAGATTCTATGAAGAGTGATCCTCCTCAGGAGTAGGAAGGCGAAGTGTTGTCATTAGCACAACTCGACCAATCTATGAAGATGGTCATAGAGGCGTTGGACAGGACCATAATCATCAATGCCATACCTAGAGACGTGTATGTGGATATTCCATTGTCCCCTACTAAGGATTTATTCGATGCTCTTGGTACGGGGAAGGGCTTAACAGCCATATTGGCAAAAGTAAGAAATCCCTAGTTGGGTCATCAGCAATTTCCTCATAGGGGCAATACTCGGGTGGCATATTAGACTGTTGCATAGGGACAAACAGGTAGCCCTATTATCTGGGAGGTGCTTTGCAGTTTTCAAGAAATGCTTGGAGTTTGGCAATGCCTCCCCCCAAGTCATTTTGAAAGGGAGTTTTTTTCTACCACCATTGTAACCCATCTTAGATTCCTTTGAATGGGTAGAGGGTGTTAAAGGTGTTTTAGGCGCTCTATAAATATCTGGTGATAAGGGTTACTCTCGAGCTGCTCTACTACTTCTACAAGTAGAAGAGCATTGGGGTAGCCTTACTTCCAGTTGCGTCGAGGAAAGAAATTGTTCTACGGCATTATTGACTCGGTCAAAGGCTGGTAGGATAAATACGTGATGGTGGAGTTGCCTAAAGAAGCCGCCTTTTGGATTCGATGGACTAGAATGGTCCATATTGAAGGTGAGAAGAGGCTGGGTCCTAGCGATGCCGAGGCCATCGAGGAGATCTTGGCCTTTATGGAGCTGAGAGGTAGCTAGGAGATCAATGCTGCGGAGATTGTAAAAAGGTATTTCCGATGCTCGATATCCAAGCTGTTCCCCAGCATGAAGAAAGCTGTGGTAGAGAAGTGAGTTGAAGGTATTAGTTCATTCATACACGCTTGTTTGTTGTGCTAGTGTCTAGGTACTCTGTCCAACGCCTGTAGGATGGGTAGACTTCCTTGGTCGTGTTAGTTATGGCGATGTTTTACAACTAGTAGTGGTAGTTTCCTTTGATTTGTCCTTATTTTCTTTTTCTAACCTTTAGATCAGTCTTCTTACAAGTAAGAGCTTAGCTCCAAAGGTGACTTTTCCGTCTATGGATGATTTGATGAGTTGATGTTAGGTGTGATCGAAGGTAGGTTAGCCAATAAGGAAGGCGATGAGGTCAAAGTCGGTGCTTGGAGAGACCAGCAAGCTATGGCAAAGGTCTGTACCTTAAGGGATTCCACTCGTCATTTGGGACGAGCCGACAGTAGTGGCACCTTTGAGCATGGCTCTACCCATTCTTGGTATCCCCTTATCCGAACCCATCCCCGTGGGCGACAAAGGTATTGATGCAGAGGAGCCTGACTTACAGGTGCTTTCCCCCTTCGAGGGCAACTGAGGAAATAGCCACCCCTCTTATTGGCATGGGTGATAAGTGCAAGGCTCTTGAAGTACCTGAGGAGTCAGGTCCAGGTACAAAGAGGTAGAAGCCCCTAGTAAGGGACCCTTTGGCAAAGGGGAAGTGGAATGAGTGGCCCCTGGCTCATCCCTTCCAAAGCATGGATGACATTAGGGACGGGCTTTTGGACATCTTCAACAACTTTCAAAAGATGGGGTTGGGGTTGGACTCATTCATAGAAGTATCATATGCTTCCTTGGATGAGGTACTGAATAGGGGGGTCCTCGAGATGGAGAGGAAGATGGCCCGAGGAAAGATCCTATGGCCGAAGTGGGAAGTTCATGCTAGCAACTTGACTCTACGCCACCAAACCTTTAGTTACCAAGCTTCAATGGGGTTTTACACCCTTGGTGATTGGGTTGTATTGGAGAGGATCTCCCAAAAGGGTGTAAGTAACCTTATATAAACTGCAGGCTACTTGAGTATCCTAATGTGGCAGGTAGGTCTTTCATGTTCTTGTGGTATTTTATTTCAGCGCTCAGTACTAACTTATGCGTTCTATTTTAATCTTATAGTACCATAGGTAGGTTCTCCTTTAATTGAGCAAGTCATACACCGCTTAGAAAGAGGTAACTAGATTACGAGAGGAGTTGCATTGGCAAAAGAAGTTCTTACTAAAGGCGGAGGCTTCTAGTAGGAGGTACTTGAGAAAGTTTGCTCAAGCTAACAAGTGCCTTTGCTGCTTTGTCATATAGGTAGTAAGGCTTCAGGCACGACTCAAGCATACGGAGTAGGAGAGGGCAAAGTAGAGAGGGATGCTTGGAGGGCTACAGAACTGAAGGCTTGATTCGAGAACAAGCAAAAGATGAAAGCTCATCTTTCGTAATGACTGGAGGAGGAAGATACAGCTAGGGCTCGAGTTAAAAACGAGAACGCCGAACTAAAGGCTTCTATAGCCAAGCTGAAAGCCAAGTTACTAATGAAGGTATCCGAATGTGAGGGCGTTAGGGCTATGTCACTCGAGTTAGTTGGCTCGAAGGCCACTCTAAAGTAGTAAGTCGGGAAGCTACAGGGTAGGGATTTGGACATAGAAAAGATCGTCTCCAAGATGGAGAGCGAGGAGGTCCTTAGTGATGCTACCGTGAGGAAGGCAGTTGCTAACTATAGGGCCTTTGAGGAGTGGCTAAAGGAGTTAGAGGACTTGCTTATGAATTCTGCCTACTTCACCAAGAGAGAAATCCTCTCCCGTTATCCAAATCTCGACTTGAGCTTCTTGGATTTTCTGGACTCCCCCACGTTCATTGAGAAGAGGGAGGTGCTAGCTAAAGGGGAGGGCGCTTCTACATATAGCCCCACTTTGGCAACTTGGTAGGAGGATGCCTCAGAAGCCGTCCCTAGGGAAGATCTGCTCATGAAGGGTCTTGTCGCTCTTGATTCATGTATCTCGTGCTCCCTTATGGCTTAAGGCCTACTAGCTGAAGTATCTACAGATCAACGTTCAGAGCAGATTGATGCCTTGGATTTTTTAGAGTTACCTAAGTTAGTTGATCCCAAGCGGTAGCAGGGTTATATAAAATATTTTGTTTTATTTTTTTTTATTTTTCTTTTCAAGGCCGGGATGTCGGCGTTTGCCTTATAAATAAAAGTATATAATAAATAAACAAATTTTTTTTTATGTCTTTCGCTATTCTCTCTATAAGATTTGTAGACCTTTGGTTAAGATTTTGCTGAGAGAGTTCCTCTACACAAGGGGTGTTTCCCTTTGCTGAGGATATCCTAAGAGGGTTAAGTCGGTAGCGTTCCGACTTGCTCGGTTTCTGAGAGTTCCTCTATGTAAGGGGTGTTTCCTTTTGCTGAGGTTATCTTAAGGGGGTTAGGTTGGTGGTGTTCTAACTTGCCTGGTTTGTGGGAGTTGCTCTATGTAAAGGGTATTTCCCTTTGCTGAGGTTACCCAAAGAGGGTTAGGTTGGTGGCATTTCAACCTGCCTGGTTCGTGGGAGTTTCTTTGTGCAAGGGGTGTTTCCCCTTGCTGAGGTTACCTTAAGAGAGCTAGGTCGGTGACGTTCCGACCAGCTTGAGTAACTATTCATGTGCCTTTTTGAAAGGTTGACGAGGCAACTGAAGTAAAAGGAGATAAAGAGAAGTATGCAATCAATTGAGAGCTTTTTATTTCTACTTGAATTGAAAATAATAGTACATGTTGACATTTTAATCAAAGTAGAAGCGTAGATTGTTAGCATTCTACGTACATGGGATAAGCTCTCCAACCAATCTTTCTAGCTTATATGCTCCATTACCTAGCTTCTCCTTAACTCTGACTGGGTCTTCCCAATTAGGGGATAGCTTACCCTAGTCTTCTCGTAAACCTGTAGCCTCTAATTTTCAGCACAGTAAGTCGTCGACCTTAAATTCCTTATGTTAAACCTTCTAATCATAATATTGGGTGGCCCTATATTGGTATGTAATAACCCTAGCAGTAGTGAGGTCTCTGATTTCCTTGATTCTGTCGATGTTTGCCTATAGCAATGAGTCATTTAAGGCGGCATCGAAGCCTCGAGTCTGAATATTAGGGAGTTCAAGCTCGATAGGGAGGACAGTTTTCAAGCCGAAAGCGAAACGGAAGGGGGTCTCACTTGTCAAAGTGCGGTGCATAGTCTTGTACCCCTATAAGATATTAAGCAGCTCATTGGCCTAGGTGCCATGAGATTGGTCTATGTGCTTCTTAAGGCTGTTTAAGATGACCCAATTGGTCACCTCTACTTGTCTGGTCGATTGGTGGTAGGTGGCCGAGGTGAAGTACGTGGCAATGTGGTATTGGGCATAGAACTCCCTAAACTTAGGGTTGTCAAATTGTCGGCCATTGTTTGTGATTAGTACATAGGGGACTCTAAACCAGGAGAGAATGTTGTTTTTGACAAATGTTTCTATACTTCTCTTCATGATTCTAGCCATGGCTTCGACCTTTACCCACTTCGTTAAATAGTCCACGACGACAATTATGAATTGTCATCCTCTTGATGCTTTCTAGAAGGCGCTAATGATATCGATTCCCCATTGGGCGAACGGCTATGGGCTCATTAGGGGTTAGAGCGTGTTGCTAGGTACACGACTAATTGAGGCATGCTTTTGGCATTGCGAGCACTTTTAAGCTACGGCCTTTGCATCTTGTCTCATGGTAGGCCAATAATATCTGAGCCGTAACGCTTGAAGGTACAAGGCTTAGGATTGGATATGATTGTTGTACACTCCGATGTGCAACTCTTCCATGACGCATAGTCCTTCCCTTTCTTAGAGACATCGAAGCAGCAGGAAGTTGATTCCCCTACGATATAAGATGCCATTAATTAGTATGTAATTAGTGGTGTGGTACCGAAGCTTCTTCGATGCCCTTTTATCTTCTGGCAAGCTTCCTTCCTCTAAGTAGCTTCGGATAGGATCTATCTAGCTCGGCTCTAGAGCAGCCATGGTCAGTTCCAAAACTTTAGTCGAGCTTAGAGTTATACTACTTTTAGGCAGGTACTCTATGAAGATCTTGTTGTCTTTCATCTTGGGCTTTCATTTGCCAGTAGAGGCTAGCTTAGATAGCCAGTCAGCCATTGAATTTTCTATTCAAGAGATTTTTTCGATGTCCCAAAAGGGAAAGTTTGCTAGGAGCCCTCTCGCCTTCTCCAAGTACTTGGCCATGGTGCTATCCTTAGCCTCATATTCACCTCGGACCTACTGTACAATGAGCACGGAGTTTGAGAATATCTACAACTACTTAACCTTGATCTCTTTGGCTAGCTTTAGGCCGGTGATAAGCGCCTCGTATTTAGATTCATTGTTGCTGGAATCGAACCTGAACTTGAGGGCATAACAAATGGTGACTTTATGTGTGCTAGTTAGCATAGGGCTTGCATGTCCACCTCCTGTAGTGGATGATGCATCAACGTAGAGAGTCTAGACCGGTTTGTCATCTCCTAGCAGTCTTTCTTCCCCAGTATATTCTATCACAAAGTCAGCCAGGACCTGAGCCTTATAAGCCATTCGTGGCTAATATTGGATTCCCTATGCACTCAGTTCTCCTACATACTTCATCATCCGTCTTGACGCATTAGGTTTTTGCAGCATGGCACTTAATGGCTGGTTCGTAAGTATAATCACCTAGTTCGCCTAGAAGTAGGGCCTTAGTCGTTTGGCAATAATGTTGACAGCTAACGTAAATTTTTCTGCCCGAGTGTACTTGACCTCTAGCCCATGAAGTATGTGGCTAATGTAATATACGAGCCTGTATTCTCTTCCTTTTGCTTTGACCAGCATGAAAGAGAAGGCCTTATGACTTACGGTTAGGTATAAAAATAGATCACCCTTAAGATAGGCTTAGAGAGGACCGGTGAATGAACGAGGAAGTCTTGGAGCTGCTAAAAGGCAGCAGCGCACTCACAAGTCCATTTGAAACCGTTTGGATATTTGAGGATTTTGAAGAACTCGGCGCATCTGTTAATGCTCTTCGAAATGAATCTGTTTAGGGTAGCCACTATGCTAGTGACCTTTTGTACATCTCGGACTGAAGTTAGGGGCTTCATTTCCTTAATGGTCACGATCTTCTCTAGGTTAGCCTTGATATCTCTTTAGGAGATCAGAAATCTAAGCAACTTGCTAGAGCCCTTGCCAAAAACTCACTTCTAGGGGTTTAGGTTCATGTTATGTATGCGCATTCAGTCGAAGGCTTCTTGGAGATCCTTAACATGATCAATTGGCTTCTGGCTCTTAACAATCATGTCATCAATGTACACCTCCATATTGCACTCGATCTGGAGGTTGAATAATTTCGTCACCATCCATTGGTATGTGGCCTTGGTGTTTTTCATTCCAAATGGCATTATAGTGTAGCAGTATGTATCGTAGTCGGTGATGAAAGAGGTATGGATCTCGTCCTTTGGGTCTATTTTTATCTAATTATATCCCGAGAAGGCATCCATAAAGTTTGGGAGGGCATGTCCTGACGTAGAATTAATAAGCTGGTTGATTCTAGGGAAGGGGAAATACTTTTTAGGGTAGGCTTAATTGAGGTCGGTATAATTGACATACATACACCACTTCTCATTCTTCTTTTTCACTAGTACTACGTTAGCTAACCATGTTGAGTACTTTTCCTTCCTTACGAAGCCGGCTTTGAGTGCCTTTTGCACTTCCTTCTCGATTGCGACCTACCGTTCTGAGGCAAAATACCTCTTTTTTTGTTTGGCATGCCACGTTGTAGTGTTAATGTTGTGGCTATGGGTTGTTAGGTTAAGGGAGATTCCAGGCATGTCGAATGCTGATTAGGTGAACCTATCCAAATTTGCCCACAGGAGAGTAATGATTTTGTCCTTCACTTAAGCTGAGGTCTTAATCCTAACTTTCATTGTTTTGTTGAGAGTGTCACTAATATGGACATCTTCGATTTTTTCTCTAAGTTTGCCCTACTCATTTAGTCTCTCCTATGGGCCCATCTCTAGGGTGAAGATGCCATCACCTTTGGCTGCCCTGACATACAGCTCTCATGAGAGCTTCTGATCGCACTTGCATACTCCTATGCCCATAGGCATTGGGAATTTGGCCTTCAGATGCAAGGAGGATGTAATCATCCCAAATGCGTTTAGGCTTGGTCTTCTCATGAGCGCATTATATGGGGAGGGACAATCGATCACAATGAATTCTACAAGTCATCGTGATACATAGTCGTCATCACCAAGTTCCATATCCAGCATAACGATACCCTTAGCTTGGACAGTGTTACAGTTGAAGTTGATCGGATTATAATGGTATGGCTTCATCTTTACTATTAGCTTCTTCCTCATCCTATCATATGTGTGGAGGAAGTGTATATCGGTGGAGCTGCCAGTGTCTACCATGATTTTCAAGACCTCAAATTTTGAGATCCTCACCCCAATAACCAAGGCATCTTGGTGGGGAGTGTCAACCCCTTCAAGGTTAGCGTCGGAGAAGGAGATGGAAGCGTCTAACTTCTATCTCTTCTCCTTAATTGCCAGTATCTCTGATTGGGCGTTAACCAAGCTGTTAGTGCTTGGCTAGCTCTCAGGGTGTGGGCCCTTCATAATTACATATATGACACCATTGAGGGTGCGGTCACTACGACAGTCGTTATTTTGCTCCACTTGGGTGTCCTCGGTCCATTGCCTCCGAAGTGCCTTGTTAATGTCATCGTCGAACTAGTTGTTGTTCCGCCGATGTGCCGCGTATTCATTAAAGAAGCAGCGTTGAATGGTGTATTCGATTGCATTCTTCAATTGGAAGCACTCTTCAATTGTATAGTCATGACCGTCATAGAATTAACAATATTTGTTGAAGTTCTAGTGACTAGGGTTTCCTCACTTATTCTGCGGCCTCTACAGTAAGTTTTAGTGCTTCACTTTGGAATAGACTTAGGTTATGGGTCTATTCAGAGGCGTGTACTAGCTGTAAATGAGAGGGTAGAGAGAGTTATGCTCTACTTGTCATTTCTTCTTCCCAGATCTTTCCCTTTCTGGTCTGCCTTGTACCCTTCTGTTAAGGTGATCTTTAATGGACGATTTCTCCTTATCCTACTTTTCGCTCGACCTTTCCCAATCGGCATCATGCCTAGCGCGGATGTTATCTTCCTAGTCAATATACTTTTGGGCTTTGTTCCAAAAGTTGGTTAGGGTCTTTAGCTTGCTCTTCACAAGAGATTGGAAGAAATCTCCTGAGGGTCTAATGTTGAGTTGCACGACATATACAATGAATCTCTTGTTCAACAAAAGGATCTTGACCATGGCGTTATTGAATTAGGCTACATAGTTGCGTAGGGATTCGCCTTTGCCCTGCCTTACAAGGTACAAGGACAATGTGTCCTTGGATGGGGGTTTGCTAACCCTGAAATGGAGGTTGAACTTCTTGGCCAGCTCATTGAAGGAGCTGATCAAATTGTTGGGGAGGTGGTTAAACCACATCTATGCTACCTTCCTCAATGTGTTTAGGAAGGCCTTACATAGTATGATATCTCCTTGACCATGAAGGTTCATGAAGGTGTGGAAGTAGAGGAGACAGTCATCGAGGTCTCCCATGCTATCATATTAGTCCAGCAACGGAAGTTTGCCATTGGGGGTCAATACTTCATCCTGGATAGCCCTAGTGAAAGGGGTCTTATTGTTGGCAATTAGCTTAGTGTTACCAATAAGATTGCTCCCTTATTGCTTGGAGAGCCACTTTACCATTGTGCGTAGCTCATATAGGTCGGCGTTGTCCGCTGGGTGAGCCTGTCGTATGGTTGAATCAGCCTGAACTCCCTGTAAGTTAGCTTCCTAGTTATTGCTAGCCTAAGCTTAGTCGCAGGTAGCCATAGACCTTGCTGGTTGTTGTTGCAGTGGTGGATTGAGTTGCTGATTCCTTCCATTCTGCAGTTGATGTTGGATGTTGTCCCACCTAGTGCGGGCATCTGAAGCTTCGAGGTGGTGAGTTTGTTCACTACGGCGCTTTGCTTCTTCCAGGCAAGCTCGGAGCTCCCTGTTCTACTTAGCACACTATTTAACTAGGCTCTCCATGTAGTCTAGGCATTCTTCTAACATAACTCTTGGGAAGGGCTGGTTACCCTTAGGTAGGTTGTTCAATAACTATTGACTTCCTTGCTCATCGCGTTGACACATGATGTTGAAAAAGCTTGATGTAGGTTATGTGTTTGGTGTATTTAAAATTTCAAGTATAGGAATTCTCTTTCCCACAAACGGCGCCAAATGCCTTTCCTTAGTTCTTGCCGGTAATTAACTAAGGTCTACACGTAATGAGCCTGTAAAATAAGGTATGGTGAAGGGATGCCAGAGGGGTTGTTCGACATGATCACTCTGATGCTTAAGTTAGCAATAAGCTTTTTGTGTATTGAATACTAAGTGCATAAGCGTAAAATGTAGAGTTTGTAGAGAAAATTATTATTGGGTAGACGCCTGATATTTATAGCGGAGTAAAGCCGGCTGTTAGAGATCAGTTAGTGGGAGAGATTTTTCTTGCAAGTGTAGGAGGGTAGCGCTATCGTATCCGACGTATCCTTAACATTTAGGACTTGACTGTTTTATTCTTATCTTGTAGTTTATAGCTATTACAATTCTTCATAAGCTTGGGCCACTAAGGGCCAAGCTTGAGGCCTATAGTGGTGAGCCTAGTGAGGCAAGGCTCGGCAAATTTGGTCGGGCCTAAAAAGTTCCTACTCAAAGTATCCTATCAATAGGACGCATTTTTAGTGAGTTACTTAGAAAATCATTCCCAAAGAGTCAAGTCACTTAACATAGGTGACTGATTACTTTTGTCAAGAATTGTGCATGTTCGCTGAGGAATTAAAGGCCATTAGTTAGTAATTTTCAAAACAATTAATTAGTGTTGAATCATTGAATGATACTTTTCCTGGAAAGGATATCCCCTAAAGGGAGATTTTAGGCTATTCTTATCACCAAAATTTATTGTGATGATTTGCATTTTAACCATTGTTGATATGGGTTTCCAATGGCATATCATAGATCTGTTAACAATGTTAGTTGATAAGTTTAGGGGCTTATCAAATTGGAGTCATCATTAGTTCCTAATTAAAAACTTCCTTATAATATGGATAATATTGAAGCCCTCCTTAGGAGAAAAAAAAAAAAAGATTTAATAGGTAGTATATATTCATGTTGTCATATGTTTTAGTATAATTAATAGTTATGTATCACATGTGTTTCCACATAACATGTATGATGAATCCTCATCATTTTTTAAAATATGAAATTATCTATATATATGGTTATCTACTAAGTGAAGGTGATATGTTTGCTTTCTCTCTCTCTCATTTGCTATTGACCAATTAATTCTCTATAATATACTTTAATTACTATTTTAGTTTTTATAGTAACCCTATTATGAAAAATATTCCATGTTTATTTTTGTAATTTGATATAGTTTTTATCATTTATAGCTTAACTGTTTCACACACCCTCCCTCTTCAATCAATCCACATTCCCTAGCACTTCCTCCATATTCACTCACCCTCTCCCCCTTATAACTTCTTATGATACTGTTACCCCCCATTCAATCCAAATGGCAAGAGCAAATATTACTCCACATAATAACTATAGAATTGAGAACATTTTACATTACTCAGATTAGATTACTCCATGATGAAAAATAAAAAATAGAAAAGAAAAAATTTTCAAAACTTTAATTCAATTTAATTTCTAACATATTGATAACTCTGATTTTAAACATATTTCACATGGTGATTTTATTATATTTTCCATACATTTTTGGTTTTCTTTAAAGAAATTGATATTTAATTGAGTAAAATTTTGATTTCAAGGTTTGAACGCGTTCTGGGATCGAAAACGAAGAAAATGAATCAAGTTTTACTCAATTCGGAGTTCAAATGAAGAAGTTATTAAGTTTTAAAGTTACACAGTTTAGGACATGGCCATGTCTCCAAGCTGTGTTTATCTAGAAAAATTTGTCTAGGTGCAGAAAGTTACACAACCTAGGGATACGGCCATGTCCTAGGCCGTGTCTAGTGACGAAAACAGAATCTTATAATACAGATATAAAAGGATATCTGAGGGTTTAGACAAAAAAGAGACATTAGAAAAGACATATGAGACATTGGAGAAGAGGAGAGACTTGAGGAGAAGGAGAAGAAAAAAGGCGAGAGCAACATCAACTTCAAGATTAAAGAGATTGTTCATCAATTAAAAGGGTTTTCCATGTTTTATATGGAACTCGTTTTTAGATTCATTATGATAGCTTAGATTTCGTGTATTTAGAATTATGGAACTTAGGGTTTCATGTAACTTTTGGGTTGATTTATAAATTTCAATAAAGTTTTTTATTTTTTCTTGATTCAATTATGTTGTTTAATTATTGATTGATAATTCTAGAGTATCAATTTATAATATTATACATGATAATTGAGAATTTGTATGTGTAATTAGATTTTAGCATAATTGGAGAGAATTACATGTATACTTAGAGATAAGATACATGTTTCTTCTGGAAAGTTAATTATTTGTGTAGGAATTCATTATACATTAATGCAATTCTAAGTTATATTACTAAGTGAAGGGATTCTGGTAAATAATTTAGGATTAGGGTTAATATGCTTGAGAAAGATATTAACTTTAATCGTGAATCTCTCTGATCAAGAATAATAGAAACTGAATTGAATGTATTTTAAGCGGTTACATGTTAAATACTAGGAGAAATAATTTCTAAATATGTTATTAATTTTTTGAAATCGTCCGTATTTTTATTGCTTATTAATTTGCTTAATCAAGTCTTATAATTAGTTTAGATGGTTAATTTCAGTATTTTTAATTTATTCAATTTATCACAATTTTTTGATTAGATAATAGAGTTAAGGTTAATATTAGTATTTAAAATTTTTGAGGAATCGATTTGGACTTACATTCGCTATATTAAAATTGATAAGTGCATTTACCTGATATCATATATATACGACAAGTTTCTGATCGGAAACCTGGTTCCATTCAATTTCGTCGTACAAACAATTGGCGCAGTAGATTCTGTTTGCGCTACTCAATAGGTGAATAGCAAATGTGAGAGAGGCAACATACCAACTTCACTTAAGTAAATAAGCTCATATATAGACAATTCCATATTTTAAAAAATGACGGGGATTCGCCCACAAAATGCACTTTAAGCTACTCTCTCTTGACATTTGGATATTAACGTAATGTTAATTTTTATGGAAAAGTGTTACAACATGATATGTATTTTGGGTTTTTATTAGTGAATGTTAAAGCTAAATAAGAGATCCGTTACCGTTTTTTGCTTCATCTATAATAATAAATTAGATAAAATAGTATTATTAAATAATTTAATTAAATAGTATATTAAAATAGTCGAAATTGCAGAAAAAATTAAAAAAATATATTATTTTAAAGATTTTTGACGTGTGCCGTGGAAGTGCGCTTGGAATGATTCTCATTCACTGCCTTTGGGGATGTCCGCCACGGATCAACCCCTAAAGAAGCGGAAGTACTACAAGACTCAGCTGTCTCCACCACAACTGCCACAGCCATCGCCACCACAAGCCTATGTGGAACTCCACCTCCGTCCGCCGTAGCATACATCACACGAGGAAATCATGGTGAAGCGGAGGAACAGAGTTGTCTATGAATCGTATTAAAGAATTAGGTTTTGCACTTCGCAAGAGGAGACGTAGCCTAGTCACTTGTCAGACCTCGGACAGGCTCGTCTCACTCTTACCATTGCTGCACGAGGTTAGGGTTTCCTTTTGGTTTTCCTTTATTTCTTCAATTTTTTTTATTTTATTTTTTAGCTTCAATTGATTAGCAAATAAAGTTGATAATCTAGTTGAATTAGGATCAATTTTGTATGTTATAAAATTGCTAATGTCGGTATTAGATCAGTGCTTTAGTTTGATCATGAAATCTTTTCTTCTTTTTTTTTTTTTCTTTTTTCTTTTCCATTTTCTGCCTTTTCTTCGCTTTTCTACAATTTTTTAGATTATTTTTATATATTATTCAATTAAAATTATTTAATAATATTATTTTATTAAATTAATTATTGTATAACAATTAGAAGCTGACGTGTATTTCTTAATTAACACAACATTTAAAAATAAAATATAGATCATATATTTTTCAGAAAAAAAAAAAACATAATACACGTCGTATGTTTACAAAAGTTCCAAAATTCATGTAGTACTTTTGTGATGGTTTTCCTTTTCTCGAGTATATATAGAAAGCAGAAATAAAAACAAAGTATAGACTAATACCAACACCAACTGTATAGTTTCTCAGGACAAAGAGGATCGAGAATTTGTTTTTGAAATTGTAATCCTCCAAATCTTTGATGAAACTTTTGCGGTGTGAGCATGAAACCCGGCCGGCTTCCAGAGACGTGGTAATTTCTTGGTGTGCTTTCAATATATTTCTCATTCCTGGTTCAGGGAAAAAGACAAAAAGAGTTTTATGTCGCTCCTGATAAATGGACCAGTCAAAGGACAGAAAACTCTTTAACCCTCTACTAGCTGAGGGGACAAAATTCACCTAATCGAGGAGTGAAAGAAATATAAAGATATACCTTATCATTCATAAGAAAAGTGCATGATGGCATTGCTAGCAAAAATAGCTCCGACAACCTGCACGTCCACGTCATTTTCTTGAGAGCGATAATTATTGCTATCATCAAGGGGAGAAGCTAACAGGAAGAGCACGAGGGCAGGGCTGTAAACAAAAGCAATTATCACTAAATGAGAATGATAATGTAAGAAATGAATAATTTATTAAGGAGCTATAATTATCGTTTTGAGGTACCAAACCCTACTTCATCCCCGTGGGTATCGAATTTGCATAAAATAAAAAAATTTATTTTTACATTTATATCAAATTTGAATCTATTTACTTTTTAGATACAATGCTCTAACCGCCATTATAAATTAGGAATAACCCTATTCTCTTTCCAATAAATAATATCATTCGAACTTGTTCTAAGTTCTTATTTTTATTGTTTTTATAATTTTAATGATTTAAATATTGGAATGATTACATCAAATTATATATAATGTCTCCTAATGATATTCTAGATTCTAAGTGCAAACCCAACACCCTACCAGCCAAATTTTGGAGATGATTTGGAAAATTTATCATTTCTATACAATATAGGTCCTCATACAAAGTTATTAAAATGGGGCTTTAACAATCCATAATATGAAGGGGGCTAAAAAGGAATCGAGAATAAGAATTTCAATAACGATAATGAAACAATCTCATCGGTGGGACCGTACAATAACCCCACTGGTCACTATATTCAACTTTTATAAAAAGCAGGTTCTCCTATTCTACACGTCACATGAGTACATATGACCTTTCTAGTACATTGAATGACTCGTTTGCTTACGTTGATCCTTTGAGCCCATGCCAGTCGTTGTGCTTCAGGTCTACAATTTCTCAACGTCAAAACATACTATACTAGATGAATAACAGAACACAGTAATCGGAATTAGTAATTTTCATTTGCTGATTAGGGGCATTTTTCATGTTACATATTAAGTTGCTATTTTGAAATTGTGCATCTTTTTCTCACCATTATATTATGACTTTTTTTTTAGGAAGAGAAAATTCAAACTTAATTTATCTTATTAAAATATCAATATTTATGGAATTTCACTATAATACTGATAGCTTGAACCATTGAAGATTGTATCTTATCATTATATATTAGCATTTGCTGTCTTAATGCTGGTTTGAATACCGGTCTGTAAGACGCAGATCCTCACCCACTATTCTTATAATATAATTTTCTAATTTTTGTTATTTTAATTAGAGCACAAGGAAGTTATTATAGGTTATTCTTTCTTGTTTTTTTGAAATGATCTCAAACATACACATTCTAGCCCATATAGAGTAAATTTAACTGGATGGTAAACTAAAAAATCTGTTTATACTGCTATATATAATGTCAGATATTCATAATATCTTCAAAGACAAAATCAATACCAATAAACAAAATTTGTACGTGATTCATAGGAAACTACTGATGTACCTAGGGTTTGTGAATAGCCAAAATGAAATGCCGGGATCTTTATAACCCAGCAATACATGTAAAAATCGTTGTGGATTAAATTATAAGAAATTTTTTAAATAAAAAATGAATATTTATGAAAAATATATTTGAATTAAAAAATACAATGAAGAAAAAAAAATTCAACCATTTGTGTACAAAATTGTATGAGAGAAATGATATGACAAATCAAGTTCTACCTCCTTTTCTAGTGTTGTAATATATATATAATAGTTGGGTAAGAAAAAAACAAAAATGAATACATAGTTTATAAAATATAACCTTTAACGAGTACCTTATTGAAGGCATAATTGTTTTTCATTCATTTATCAACTATAGATCTGACGTTTCTATATATCTACATCTTTCGATTCGCTATATTATTCAACTAATAAATGAGTAATAGTGGCAATTGATGATGCAACGGTTTTG
Organism: Lumnitzera littorea; assembly: GCA_024138015.1. NCBI lineage: Eukaryota > Viridiplantae > Streptophyta > Magnoliopsida > Myrtales > Combretaceae > Lumnitzera > Lumnitzera littorea. The sequence goes on from JAMXBB010000003.1 coordinate 94,020,359, forward strand.
GCTCTCGCGATCGATATGTACTATATATGGACCCCATAAGATTGGTCAGATGTCATTTCCATCAAAATGACGTACACCTCAGGTTTCCTCACTCGTAAATCATAGCAAGCATGAACTTTAAGTTATAGTTATGACGAAAATATAATACGACAGATTTTAGGTTTATGCTTTTGCCGATGAGGCAATATGCCAACCGAATTTCTTCGGATTAAAGATAGACAAATAAAGAACGGAAAATGATTCCTGAAACGAAATTAATTGTGAATAGGAAATTCTAAATGATAATGGGAGGTTTTGTATTGGCTGATTTTATTCTAGAGATAAAAAACGAGTTGTCTTTCTTTTTTTTTTTTCATTTGAATACTATTATAATAACTATAATAACTATGAGAAATGAGAGACTTAAATCTATTCTATTTCGATAAAAGACTAATATTCATATAATTGAAAATTAATAAAATTCGATTTGTTATGATTTCTTATTGAATGGACATGCATATCATTGCACATACAAAAAGATGATGGTTATGCATAAAAATAAGCATATTTTTATTAAAATTGTACTAACTAGATAATATATACAATGGTTGTATATAAAAAATATATATTTTAACTAAAATTTTTATATTTAGGAAAATGAGATTCACATTTCAATTTATAATAAATGATAGTGATAAGTTAAAGTAGAACTTATCACACTTTTAGATTAAAGTGACGATATTTAAAGCTTCATGGTTAGGGTAAAAGTGACTTCTAAGTCTGTGATTATATCAAGTTTATTGCATCTAATGTTTAGATATATGTCAGCATATTTATGTTAGAATTATATGAGTTGGCAAATGATAGATGATTAGGATTACATGTATAGCTGAACTGACATGATTAATTGTTATGTTTTGTTATTTTAGTTAGTTAGTAGGAAGAGATATAAATATGTTGTTTTAATTGTTAATAAGATACGAACACTATATTCTTCTTCTTCCACATTTATCAAATATACTTATGGCGATTCTGTTTATAAAGCTTCTGCAAGAATGGTAATTTCTACATAGCATCGGAGCTTCATGGTATGTTGATTCAAATTTCTTCATATTAAAAGCCTTTTCTTGAACACATCTTCGATCACATCACAGATATGTGACTGTTCGATTGCTTTATTCTTGATCGATTTTTAGCTATTTGTGGAATCATGAATAATCAACTAGATGTATCTGTTTCTAATCTATTATATTTCGAGATCTGACAATCCTAATATGACTATAGGAAACATTATATTCAATGGATTGAATTTTAATTTTTGGAGTTAATCTATTAAGATTGGTTTAGATGCAAAGCTCAAATTAGGGTTTATTGATGGATCTATTACTAGGTTTACTAATAATGCTCCATAATTTGTTAAATGGATATGTTGTGATTATATAGTCCGAAGTTAGATACTAAACTCCATGATTAGTGAGCTTTCACAAAACTTTCTATACACACAATCAACCTTAGAACTATGGAATGAATTGAATCAACAATATGGGCATGGAAGTAAACCTCCTACCTTCACTTGTAGCAGGAAATTTGTAATCTAAAATAGTTAAATCAATTAGTTAGAGTTTACTATAATAAGCTAAAGAGGTGTTGGGATGAGTTAGCAACTTTGATGTCTAATCTAGTTTACACATATAGCCGGGTGGATTATTGCACTTGTAGGCTTTGAGAGAGGATTTCGAATTTTGATTCACAAATCAAACTAATTAAGTTCTTAATGGGTCTTAATGAGAACTATGAATCAGTTATAAGTCATATACTCTCTGTAGATCCTTTGCCTTTCGTAACTAAAGCTTATTATATAGTACAACAAGTTGAAAAATAAGGGGAGATTACTTCATCATATAATGCTATTGAAGGTGCTTCCTCCAATGTTAATCGAGTTGTTAATTTGCTAGGGATGTAGTTAATAGGAAGAGGGGAAAGTTTAAGGTTGTTTGTAAACATTATAAGGGTGAAAATAATACTATTAACTCTTATTTTCAGCTAACTGGATATCTGAACTGGTATAAAGGGAAAAAAGTGTTTAAGGGCAAACCGGTTTCTCATTATGTCACAAAAATTCTAAAGTTTATTGCTTCTACTTCACTTGATAAGAGTTTTGTTACTTCTTATACTTTTGTTGTAGCTGTTGCAAGTGGAAATTTCATTGTCAATCCGGCCATGGTGTAAGTTGTTTGTTATGAAGTCCTTAAATTAATGAAAGGACAATAACAAGGAATAGGGCCCAAGTTTCCTTTAGGTCTTAGTTCCAATAATACTTCTTCTATGATGAATAATAGACTTCTTTTTGCTAGTAATCCTTTCACTCATTCTTGTTTTAATGCTTTTAATGACAATTTTTGTTCATGGATAGTGGGTTTAGGTACTAATGATCATATTAGTCCTTTCCACAATTCGCTTCATGACCTTCATCATTTGTCACAGCCTATATTAGTAAAATTACTAGATAATACCTCTAAAACAGTGAAACTTGTTGGTTCCATTAATATTAATCTATTTTTTACCCTTCATAATGTTCTATTTTTACCCAAATTCTCACATAACCTATTGTCATTCCATTAAGTTCTTGTTGATAACAGCTAAGAAGCTACAGTTGATTGACATTCATTCATTTTTTAGGACCAAAGTAAACATGTTATTGCCTAAGCGAAGGAAGTGAGTAGGCTTTACATGTTGGAATCAAGTGCTTTCAAAGCTAATGCAATAGCTGGTTATAGTAATGTGATTTCTATCATTCCTCATGTAACTAATGTTGATGTTCATCTGCTTCATTCTTGTCATGGACACAGCCCTTTGTCTAAACTATAACATTTAATCTTATGTAAACATTTGAATTCAAATACTTTTCTTTATGATATTTGTAATCTTGGAAATTTTCATAGGTTGCCCTTTAATGATAATACTAGTCAAACTTCATTTTCTTTTCAGTTACTTCATGTAGACATTTAGGGTCCATACTTTGTAACTTCAATAATAGGGGAGGAATATTTTGTTACTTTAGTGGATGACTATACATCTTGTACTTGGACCTACTTGACTGCTTGTAAATCATAAGTTATTACTATTCTTGATATGTTCTTCAAACTTATCAAGAACCAATTCTCTACTTGTCCAACAACTATTAGATTAGATAATGGGCAAGAATTTCTTTCTAATGTATGTCAAAAACTCTTTACTAGTCTTAGAATAGTACATCAAAGATCTATTACTTACACATTACTATAAAATGGAAAAGTTGAAAGGAAACATCGTCATATTCTAAACATTGTAAGAGTTTTGATGTTTCGTACTAATTTGCCTAAACAATTCTAGGGAGAATGCATACTTGCAGCAACATATTTGACCAATAGAATGCCTATGTCTAAACTGAAGTGGAAAACTTTGTATGATCATTTGAAGGTAGTTGGTTATTTGTGCTATGTTATAGTTCCTAAACCTCATAAAGACAAGTTTGAGCCAAGGGACAATCGATGTATATTCTTGTGATGTGTAAGCAACAATAAAGGGTATAGATTTTATGACATGCATAAGTGTACAATCTTTATCACTCGAGATGTTTCTTTCTATGAGTCCTTTTTTTCCTTTTAAGTCCCGAAAGAATTCTTTTGATTATGATCCTTATGCATCCACTCCTCATGATCTTTTGGTTTTTACTTTTGATAAATGTTCCTCAAAATTCTACTTTACTCTTTGAATTCTATTAGAATCACATCTTACTACTAGTGCACAATAGCCAACTAATGATTAAGTTTATATTGATTTGAATGGATTTGTAACTCATAAAACCTTAGATGATCTACTTGCATTAAATAGCAACTAACTTGGCTCTAGTATTACATTCATTCATTGCATGTTGCATCTAATTCCTTTACTTCTAACATTTCATATCCTTTATTTTCTCTAAATACCTTTACTACATACGCTCATGACTATATTTCATCACTAACACATGTATTGATTGCTCACAAACCATTTTGTTATTCTCAAGTATCAAAATCCAAAGAATGAGTTGATGCCATAAATAAAGAATTAGAAGCTTTACAGTTGAATGATACTTAGGAATTAACTACTTTTCTACCTAGAAAAAGAGCTATTGGGTGTAAATGAGTATATAAAATCAAATATAGACTAGATGGATCATTGAAAGGTATAAAGTAAGGTTGGTTGCAAAGGGATACACTTAAATTGAGGGTATAGATTACCATATTACATTTTCACTTATTGCAAAATTGGCTACTGTTAGAGTTTTAGTTACTATTACTGCTATTTACAATTGGCCCCTTTATCAAATTGATATACAAATGCCTTTTTTCATAGTTTTCTTAATGAAGAGATATATATGGCACCTTCTCTTAGTTATTCTAGAACTCTTCCTCATTAAGTTTAGAAACTCAAATGATCTTTATATGGTCTGAAACAAGCACCAACGTAATGGAATATCGAGTTATCTCAATTTCTTTTATAGCAAGGTTTTACTCAATCCATGGCTAACTATTCTTTGTTCACTAAATTCATAACTAAAGGTTGTTTAATAGTTGTATTGTCTATTGATGATATGAATATTACCAACAATGATACTTCCTTTGTAGTTGAACTTAGCAAGCCTTACATTCTAAGTTCACAATTAGGGATTTGGGTCTTGTTCATTTTTTCTTAGAGCTAGAAATTTGTAAAACTTCTAGAGAGACTTTGCAAATCAAAGAAAGTTCATCTTAGATATTCTTTCAAATGTAGGCTTAGTAGGTTGCAAACCCACTTCTTTACCATTACCTATTGGAGTTTCTTTATCTAAGGATACTAGGTATGTCCTAGATGATCCACTTATATATTGAAGGCTAGTTGGACAACTATTGTTCTTATTTATTAGGCATCCAAACATTTCATTTGTAGTCCATAAGTTGAGCCAATTTGTCTCTTAACCTTGGGCTACTCATCTTTAGGCTACTTTACATCTTCTTAAATTTCTTGAGGGTACTGTTGATGTTGGCTTATTCTTTCGTATTAATATTGCTTTAACTCTATAGGTCTTCTCAAATGTAGATCTTAGCTATCGAACTAATGATAGAAATTCCATTTTTGGCTTTTGTATTATGTTAAGGAATTTCTTTGGTTGTCTTTTATTTTGAGTGATCTCCATATTTGCATTTCTCCCCTTATTGACTTGTTTTGTGGTAACAAGTTGACTCAGCTTATTGCCTCTAATCCTTGTTAACATGGTTGAACTAAGCACATAGATATTGATATTCACTTCATCAGATACATGTTTCATAAGGTTTCCTTCACATTATTCACATTCCATCTCACTTACAGCTAGTTGATGTTCTCATAAAGAATGTTTTTACTGCTCATTTGTTTTTATATCAAAGTTAGGCCTTCGAGAGGAGGCAAGTTGGGGGAGGTAAGGGGGTGGGGAAGGGTTGGTAGGGATAGGATATTAAGATACATGTTAGTATTTATATTAGAATTATATGAGTTGGCAAATGATAGATGATTAAGATTACATGTGTAGCTCGACTAGCATGATTAGTTGTTATGTTTAGTTATTTTAATTAGTTAGTAGAAGGAGATATAAATACTCTATTTTAATTGTCAGTAAGATACAAATACTATATTCTTCTTCTTCTGCATTTATCAAATATACTTGCAGTGATTCTATTTACAAAGTTCTATAAGAATGGTAATTTCTACATCTTGCTTACATCAAAAACTAAGAAAATGATTGGATATTGATAACATTACATGCAATGATTTAATGTGGATATATTTGATGAAGACATTTATTACACAGTAATCGTTGTATAATGGTTTATGGTTTATAGCTTTTCTATCATGTTAGTTAGCTAATGAAGGCAATTACCTGGATTTATGTTAGCCCTCATGCATAGAAATTTAGAGGATCACGTACAATAATAAAGTTAATAGGTATAAGATGTTTGATTAGAAATTTTAGAGAATATTAAAATTTGCCAATAATAATTTTGGAATTAGAATTAATTCATTTATTCCAAATTATGAAAGGATAAACTTTATGAAAAAAACTTAATTACTCATTCATAAGTGATTAAATGGCAATTTATTTTGATGGTAAACTAGAAAGGACTGATCTCATAAATTAAGGGGGAAATCATAAACGATGTTTAGCATACTAAAAAAAGTTGATTCTTTTTATGTTTTGGATTAGGAAGAGATATTCCATAAAGTAAAAGAAATATTCTTGCGAAAGGGGCATATACTTTTGGTCTGTATTTATTCTTTCATTAGAAAGATAGATAATTTTTTTAGAAAAATAAAAAGAAAAGCATCTACAAAGAGTGAAAAATTTTGAATCCAAGATTTACATTTCAAAGGTAGATTCGTTATTTTTTGCTTTCTAGTTTTAAAAGTTCTAATCTGAATCATGTAACAATATAAAGGATTTGAATTTGTTTTTGTCACCATGTGTGTTGATAGGAGATTATGGACATGATTTCCCCAAGCTAAGGCTGATATGTTTAGGTCATGGGTTGACTTATTGTGGATCATAACCATCTTGTTTGAGGCTCTACGGACCTACAACCAAACACCTCTTAGGTGATTGAACATTTTCTAGCTTGGACTTGTCCATTAAACTCCCATACCACCCACTTCTAAGGAGTGTCCGATCACTTAGAAGACGGGTGCTTAGCCTAGGAATCTGATTGAATGTAGGAGCTCAACATTAAGGGAAGATTGGCTCTAAGGAAAGAAAGCAAACTAGTCAAATCACTTGCCTAATTTCTCGAGATTGGCAATGTCTATAGACTTACATTTCTAATTCAAGAGGATATACTTTTCTTTTCCAAAGGATTCATCCTATTCTAATTTTCTTAATTTATCTCTACACCTCTAGTGTAACTAAGGGTAATCCACCAATGTTAAGACATCTAACACATGCATATATACATTCGCACTCTTGCTATCTTGCTATTTTTCTTACTTTCCATAGATCCTTGTTAACTTAACCATTAGAGTGGCTATATTGGATGGCATCTCAATGCCCCTCATTATGTTTTATTTTGTAAACCTAGATTAGCATACTTGAAGGCCTAACTTGTTCTCATACTCTATAAGTAAAATTTGTAGACAACATTGTATATGAATACCTTTAAAGGAACTACATCCAGATAAGGGATTTTTATATCACCATGATAGTTATTTTAAAATCTATACATATTGAGCTAACCGAATTACTAAAATTATAGAATTTCCTTGTTCTTAGTATTGTTTCTATCCAATGTTATTGTGGTGATTCATGTTTAACCTAAATTGCATTAAATGTTCAATCAATTACCATAATTCTCCCATAAATCTATACTGATTTAGTATGTTAATCCTATTAAAATGTTAGTTTCTAAACATGTGATTAATACAAATATCACTAAAACAATTATTAAGTATCAAGTTAAGCTAATATATGTATAAATATAAGTTATTCACTTGATAATAGCTAATAAGCCTAATTAGTTTCATAAGAATTACCATAATTCCACATACTATGCACTTTTAATTTTACCCATTTTCTTCATTAATACAACATAATCACCTAAGTTTGCTATATTACTATCGTTGCCTCGAAATTATAAATAATTACATAAATAGCTAAGTTTATGTACAAAATCTCATTTGAAATTTCTTACAACATATATCAAGCTCTAGAAGTCATAACATATCATATTTAAGTGAGGATTTAAGTAAAGCTAATTGTTTAATCATATAGTGAAATCTATTAGTATATTGAGAATGATTATAGTAAATACTATTGCTTGTAGATTTTGACAAGGATAGATATTAGGTTATTGGGTTTGATTCTTAAGTGTATGGGCTTAAATCTTGATTCAAGAGCAATAAAACATGCAAAGATAGATATAGGTATTTCAACGCTTAAGTTAGACTTTGGTGAAAAAGTAATAGAGTAATGGTTGTATGAGTAAAGGTGATCATACTTAAGGGTCTCATTCCTTATTTATAGGTGATGAGGGCAAGATTTTTTAGGAAATATATGAGTAAGTATATTTAGGGTTGAATCTTCTCAAATAGGTAAGTGTATCTAGCTGAATAAATAGTATCTTTTAGAAGTTGGACTGTATCTTTCGAAGTTGAATTTTTCTTGATTTTATTAATTTTCCTTAATCCAATAAATATTGAACTCTACTTGTTTAATATTGATCCTTGACTAGGGCTTAAGGAAAACTAAAGCTTTAAAATGAACTTTATAAATGCTTAGAGTTGCCATTTGACCGAAGTTGATAAAAAGAGTTGGTTAGGTGAAATTGATTGGGTAGGTCAATTTAAGCTAGAAACACTAGTTTACTTTGAAAATTGATTTTGAGAAAAAAAAAAAAAAGGTTTTGAAAAACCAAAGATTTTTAATCCGGGGGCTATCATATTAAATCTTTAATGGGTATCACCTCTAACTTTCTGAATTTAAATTCATTTTTCAAAATTACCCTTTTTAAAACAAAATTTAGTCATTAGTAAACGAATTGGGTTCTATTTTACTAAATTAAAAAATCTAAACCAGAAAACGGAAAAAAAAAATTCAGTTTTTTGTTTTTTACGTTACCTCGGAAGTATTTATATACGTGCTATTCGAGATTAGATGTACATAGTTCTTTTAGAAAATATAGATGTGTTTTTTTATTTTAATTTGAGAAAAGAATCAAATGTATGTTTTTTAGCCATTTCATTTTGCTTGCGGAAAAATTTTAGGAAAGGGTCTTAAATTGATGTTATTTATTTTTGGAAAATTTTAAAATGTCTTAATTTTAAAAGGATTGATTCATTTTTATTTTGTAAAAAGGTTTTACTAAGTGATTAAATAACTTTATTATTTATTTATTTTTATTTTCTATTTTATTATTTTTTGAGTTGTTTATTATTATTTTTCCTTTTATTTTGATTAAAACATAAAAATAAATAAAACTAAAACTAACCTTTTTCTTTCTTTTTTTTTTCTATTTTCTTTTTCTTCTTTTTCTTTTTCTTTTTTCATTTTTTCCTTTTTCTAACTTTTTAGTTACATTAGAAAACATTTAACAATAATAATAAATAAATTGCAACAGTGTAAACAAAACAAAAAATAAAATATAAAAAAAGGCTGGACCAAATCTAAAGTAGAGAGCTGCAAGTCGGGCTTGTTGGATCGAGTTGAACTTGCTGGATTAAGTCGGATCGAGTTGAACTTGCTGGATCAAGTCGGATCTCGAATTCCCCAACTTGAGGCATGTGCATCACACGTAGTGTAAGCCCCAGAGTCAAGCCAAGTAACCGTAAGATTGAACTTAGAACCCAAGGTTTAAGGCGATCGATTAAAAGATCTAATTAAACACAAATTATAAACTATTGAGAGAAATATTAATAAAAATGACCTCGTAAACTTAAATTTAAGAAAATAAATAGTAAAATAGGAGACTATAAAATTTTTAAATTTTAAGCATAATAATTGCTAATTACCAAAAAGATAAAAAGTGTAATATAATAACTAATAAATTACTAGAGATGGATTATATGTATAATAAAAATTTTAGAATGACCAAAATAATAATTAGGAATGTTCACGTGTACCTTACATGTATTTACGTGTAGATAAAAATACGCGTAATTACCTAAATTGGCCAAAAACTGAGCAAATAATTAAAGAAAATTATAAAATAATTATGTAAAAATCATAAAAAATCAGAAGAGGATAAAATGAATCAAGATTAGGTCGTGGCAGGTCTAGATCATAAAAAGAAAAATCAACTAATAAAATTTGAACAACCTAAAAGCCAAAAATCAAGGAAAATGAGCCAAGACTTATCAAATTAATGCATATTAATTACAACAATTGTCTATAAATAAGGGAAAAATTTCCAGAAGTTATTTGGTCAGTTTAGCATTTGAGAAAAATAGGAACACTAAAAAAAATCTAGAGAAAATCCAGAAAATAAAAAAAGAAAAGAAAACTGTGCAGATTGGGCAAGTGAACCAAACCCACCACTTACCACCACCTGGGACCGAACCACCACCACTACCCTACACTAGAACCACCACCTAGACCGGCCGACAACCTTGGACCGGGTTTGGATGGCCAAAAAGCTTCAAACTAGTTAGTCATTTATTCACCCCGATTTTTGAATAATTTTGTAAAATTAGTTATTTTGCCTAGAAAATTATGAAACTTGTTATTCTGAGGTTTTATTGTATGTAGATTTAGGGAAAAATATTTATTTAGTTTAATTATGTCTGAAAATATAAGGTCCCTAACAAATTGTTCAAAACCGAGCATGATTAAACCAAAAAATAAATAGGCTTAGGAGTGTAGTTTGGAGCTCAAATTTTTTCTGTGGGATGCTCATATGATGTAGAATAGTGCTATGAATCCATTTTTTTAAAATTAATTTTCAAAATTTTTAGGTTAATTTTTAGCCCTAAAATGATGGGAAAATTGGGTGATTTGGGGTTAATTAGGTGATTAGGATGTTAATTATTGATTTAGATATTAATTAGATGTTTAGGGATGTTAATCTCTGAAGTGGAACCCTAATCCTAGCCTTTGGAGTATTAAGTATGATTAATGAGGGAAATTAGGTAAGTAATGTAAGAAATTAGTAATAAGTGAAATTTTAAATTAATAAATCTACAAAATTAGAGTTATTTAGGTAATATTATAATAGAAATAAAAAAAATAATAAATCTGAAATAACATTTAATTTTAAGTAAATATCTCAAAATGTAAGATTTTCACACATTGGGAATAAATCCGATATCCCAATTAGGGTTAGCGTGCACCAACTGGCTTAGAATACTAAATTAAGACCCAATAGGATATTTGAATACTTGAGCTTAATGTGATTAATTTCACATTAGGATTCGAGCATGTTTAGGACTTAGAAATCGAACTAAAACCTAATTTAGAAATCGATGCGGAACCCGAACCCGAACCCGAACCTAATCCTAAACCTAGAATAATTGTAAAAGACCTAAGACCTAGATAATTAGGTATCTTAAACCCTAAATAAAACATAACAATAAGCGTTATAGGATAAAATGAACCTATAATAATTATACGAAAAACTGAAACCACGTTTGTGTTATAGGGATGATCGGCAATGGCCTAAGCAAATCGGACCTCGAGTGAGTGAGCGAGGAGTTGAGGAAAGTTGGGATTAATACGATGCTGTATTTTGGAGGCTTAAGATTATGCTTGGTTGTGCTTGTTAGATAGTTGAATGTGTGCATGTGCTTGATTATGAGTGATACTATGATTCTGTTTGTTGCTATAGCATGTATTGTATGATTTGTATGAAATGATTGATCACCCTAAACTGGACTTAATCTAATATACGATCAGTGATCATAATCAGACATGCATGGCAACCCGTTAGGGGAACTTAGGACTCTCCGGCCAAATACCAACCCCTTCGGAAGGGATAACGCAGGATTGCAAAATGGTCCCTTCTTCATCCTCAGTCGAACTAAGTGACAGGAGAGGAGGTCGTGGCGAGGGTGAAGACAGTGGTTCGAAGGTAGTCACGGGAGGAGCAAGGTCTCCATTACATAAGCTTGGGTTTGGTTGTGAGCTGTTGCATTAACGGCAACTCCTCAACCCGGATTAGAGCGGGTGCAATTTCTCTAATCTCACGACGGGCCGGATAACGTCGTGCGATGGCATTTGCTTGCACATGCATTGCACCTAATAAGTGATTGAAAACCTTGTTATGTGTATGGTATAGTTTTAAGTCCTTTGTCCTAACTTACTGAGCTGTGGTTGCTCATATCCCTATAGACTTCATGCAGGTACTGGCTAAGAAGTGTCAACAACTACTCTGAAGCTAGCAACTGTTGGATCTTGGGAAGTGAGGAAAAACATTGGAGAATCAACACATATATTATTACTTTTTATTTTTGATTAATGTAAAAATTGAATTATAGTAATTATAACATATATACATAATTCCTCACTTTTATAGGTAAATGATTTATTTAAATTACAAACTGTTTACTGCAAAGCGGGTTAGTCGTTGATGCCTTGTGTAGATCAGGTCTAAGATAGCGGTTGTAAGGCCAACTTCTATCTTAGGATGGTTTACACGGCGGGGTTGTTGCGACTCTACCGCTTCAAGGCGTAACACGTAGGAAGCTGAGAGAGGATGAAGGCAATTGTTAAGGGAGCTCCAAGGTTGTTTCAGTCCTTTTTTTTTGTGTGAATGGTTAGATTCATGTGAATCTCATTGGTATTAGTGCATTTGGTGGTGGTGTAGTGGCTTTTCGTGGCCATTTGAAAGTAGTTCATATTTGGGCCGATGCTGGTAGTGGTCATAGTGTTCGACAGTAAGGGCTTGGAGTGAAAGGAGTTGGTTCTTGGGTTTTCAACCACCATGAACATAGCCATAGTGGGGGCTTGTGTTGATTCGTGGTGGAGAGAGAGGGAATGAGTAGGTAACCATGGTTGGGTTGGGGTTTTCACTAGGTATATGGTAGGTTTGTTGGGTATGGATTGCATGGGCGTTAGGGTACGGTCAAGGGTCGAATGAATAATAGTCGAGAGAGCCACTATGTTTGCTACTGTATTGAACGCATGAGGGCTTAGAAATGGTCGACGTAGGTTTAGCTTGGTGGTTATGGTTTGGGTCACATAAGAGGCTACTGTGGTGTGTGTGGATCATAGTCATGTGCTATGAGTGAGTATGTAGGTTGTTGGTATGGTTGTCATTGGTTAGATTGGGTGTAGTGATCAGTGGTTGGTTTAGGAAAAGGGTTAAGCAAGAGAGTGTAGTTAAAGATGAAGCAAATTGTGGCTAGAGAGAGAGGTTAGGGATTAGTGGGAGGTTTTTCGTATCGGCGAGGATCGAGAGAGAGGAAGTAGGTTGATGGTGGAGGGCTTGGTTGTAGTATGTGCATAGTCGTGGGTTGAGCGATGGTGGGAGAGAGATGGTCAAAGGAAAAGGGTCAAGTGAGAGAGTTGATCGGATGGGTTTTGTTTTGTTTTTTCTTTTCCTCCTAAAATCAATCTTCACGAGTCCTTCTTATCCATTCAATCATGAAAAAGTTTAAGAGTTAAGTTTGAAAATTTTCATTTAATGAGTTTGACTAAATTAAAATTTTCATTAACTTAAGTTTGATGACCAATAATGGAATTCGTGAAGCTAGTTCTTGTATGGGAAGGAAAGGGAAAGAGAAAGAAAGGAGGAGAGAGAGAAGGAAAGGGGATACTAGTGTCACGTTAGCGATGTCACCTGATTGGAGTCTGCCACATATCTTAGTCTAATACGTGGTCCATTGGTTGATCGACACGTAGCATGTGGGTTTTTAGCAAAATAAAAGGCACTTTGTATCTTTAGTAAGATTTAAACCCCAAATCTATTGCTCTAATGCTCAGTTTAGTTAGAATGCGGAACCATCAAGCTACTAACTTGTACCTTATTCACATGTGCAATCAAATTGCACATGTGAATTAGGTCGCCCAGGCTGGATTAATTCCTAAGCCTAGGCTTAATATCTCCTTCCTCCTCTTATTATTTAAGACCTTAATAATAAAAAAAAAAAGACTGAAGCTAAATTTAACTATCTATTTAAACTATTTATCTAACAATTTTTTTTAATTTTTTAATTTTCTATTTTTTTTTGTATTTTTTCCTAGATTTTCTACTTTTGTTGATTTTTTCCAAACTTTGTATTTTTCAAAATTTACTACTTTTAAATTTTTTTCCTAACTTAGGACCCTTTAACCTATTCTAAAAATTTCAAAATAAAAAATGAAAGAAGACAAAAATGAGGTATCTACAACTGCTCCTCTATATGGTAAAGTTTGAGCAAAACTATGGCACAAAAACAAAAGAGACAATATTTTTGCCCTAGGGATAGATTTATCCTAAGAAACACTACAACTAGCTAGCTATTGTAGACTTGGTCCACTAGGGATTTGGTAGATAGTGAAAGGTGAAAGAGAGAGAAGGAACTCTAAGAGTTGGTCGCGAGACTAAAACAAGGAAGCACCCTTGTGGGCTAGCAAGAACCCTAAAAGAATTTGAAAACATGGTTATACCCTTACGAATTGACTAACTTAAGTGAATGGGTATAGTACTCCTTAAGCTAGCTAAGACCCTAAATGAAAACTTGGTTGTGCTTCTTTAAGTAGACTAACCTAGGCGAATGGGTGAAGCGTCCTTTGAACTAGCTAAAACCCTAAACAATATATTAGAGCCTAGTCATGCCCTTATGAGCTAACTAACCTAGGCGAACAGGTGAAACACCTCTTGAGCTAGCTAAGACCCTAAATGAGAACTTAGTCATACTCCTTTGAGATGATTAACTTAAGTGGGAGTACCTCTAAGGGATTAGTAGCCCTAACTTGGATTCGATTAGAGGAAAAACTAGTAATGTTGCTTTAAGCTGACTATCCTTGGTGAATGGGCGAGGCACTTCTTGAGTTAGCTAAGAACCTAATTGAGAACTTGGTTGTACTCTTCTAAGTTAAGTAACCTAAGTGAGAGTATCTCTTAGGGACTAGCAACCCTAAATTGGAATTGATTTAAGACAAAAACCTAGAAGTACTCCTTTGAGCTAACTATCTTAAGTGAATGGACAAAGTGCTTCTTAAGAGAGATGAGATATTGCTCTAAAACCTGGTTAGAACCCTAAAATGAAAGATAGGACAGCGCTCTAAGAGCTAGCTTGAATCTTGAAAATGATGAAAGATAGGATAGTGCTCTAAGAGGTAGCTTAAAAGGATTAATGTTAGGATAATGCTTTGAGAGTTGGCTTGAACCATAAAAAAGATGAAAGATAAGTCATCACTCTAAGAGCTAGCTAGAGCCCTAAAAGATTATGAGAAATGGGATAGTGCTTTTAGAGTTGGCTAGAACCCTAAAAAGGATGAAAGACCTGATAGCGCTCTAAGTGCTGGCTAGAACCTTAAAAATGAAAGACAGGACAATGCTTTAAGAGCTGGCTTAAACCTTAAAATGGATGAAAGCCAGGACAACACTTTAAGAGATGGCTTAAACCCTAAAAATGACGAAAGATGGGATAGTGCTCTAAGAGTTGGCTTAAACCTTAAAAAAGATGAAAGATGGGATATCACTCTAAGATCTGGCTAGAACCCTAAAAGAAAATAAGAAATGGGACAATGCTCTAAAAGCTAGTTAGAACCTTAAAAAGGATGAAAGATGGGATAATGCTTTGAAAGCTAGCTAAAACCCTAAAAGATGATGGGAAATAGGGCAACGCTCTAAGAGCTGGCTAGAACACTAAAAAGATGAAAGACGGGATAGTGCTCTAAAAATTTTCTTAAACCCTAAAAATGATAAAAGACGGAAGAATGCTCTAAGAGCTAGCTTAAAACCTAAAAAGGATAAAAGTTGGGATAGTGCTCTAAGAGATGACTTGAACCTTAAAAAGGATGAAATTCAGGATAATGCTCTAAGAGTTGGCCTAAACCTTAAAAAAGATGAAAGGTAGGACAGTACTATAAGAGTTGGCTAAAACCTTAAAAGATGATAAGAGATGGGACAACGCTCTAAGAGCTAGCTAAAACCCTAAAAAATGGCAAGAGATGGGACAACACTTTAAGAGTTAGCTAGAACCCTAAAGGAGAGTAGATGAAGGTTTGAAGAAGCAAAGTAAAGAATGTAACTAGTTTTAAAAACTTGACTCGAAAATATTTGCAAACAAAGAATTTGGTGAAAAAACATTTATAAAAAAAAAGGCATTAGAGATTAAGTCTCTTAATGACTTAGATTAATAAGATTTGCTTAAAAGGTGTGACCACATTAAAAAGGAAACAGATGACTTGAACTGAAAGCTTAGCTACTCGAGCTAACATGGATTTGGAAATGGACTAAAAAACTTATGACAAGTCTTTACTTTCTCTCTCTCTTTCTTTTTTTCTTTTGTCTTTTTTTTTTTGTCCTTTACTTAAAAGTTTGCTAATGGGTATAAATTTTTATTTAAGGAGAAAATGTTATAATCATTCCCCTTCTTGGTAATCATATGGAGTAAAATGTCTCCTGATCTTGATGTTGAGCTTCCTCATGGGGCCTTGTGATTTTAAATGTTCATTTCTTAAGGAAGAGGTAACTTATGAGTAGTCTAGTTGAAGAGGGCTTTCTTGTAAACTCTCAATCTAAATTACACTCTTGACTATAGTCTTAAAAATTATAGCTCATTTTGTAAGTGATATACCTTAATCAATTTCTTAGGTTTTTTTTGGTTCAATATTATGAAAAAGGGTTTCAAAAAGGACTAATGAGAAGGCCTATTTTAAAAGAAATACTTTTATTCAATCCCAAGTGTATAAGTCAAGAACCTTTAAGAAAAATAAGAAGTATGCATGCCCAAGTTTCAAAAACAATTTTTATTAAAGTTAAATTATCCCTTAAGATCGAAAGAGCTTTATTAAGTAAGGGTGGTATTATGAGTGGGAAAGTTTTGTGTTCGTGATTAAGGATGTGTAAAGGGGCTTATGTCTTGTAATTTGGGATGGATATGTAGGGCTTATGTTTTTAGATTGGGCATCAGATTCAGAATGGGCATAAAAGCTTTTTGTTTCTTGGGAATGTTTAGGCTTTAATTATAAGCCACACATTTTCTAGGCTTTCTTCAATTGAGGCTTTTCTTTTTGCATACAAGGTTGATTTTCAAGCTTCTTCCCTTTTTTTCCTTTTTCATTATTTTTCTTCTTCTTTTTTTCATTGCCCCCTTCTTTCCTTATTTATTACTTTACCTCATTAATTTTGGATGTTCTCTCTTTTCTTTTGGCCTAAAAAGCGATTATCGCTATTGCTGAGCCTTTTATCTATTAGAGATTCAAAGCCTTAATCCATGGATTCTAAGCATATTAGCTTAGGTGAGGTAGGCTTGAGGTGTTTGAAAAGGAGTTGGCTCTCCTTCATTAAAAAAAAAAAAAAAGATTTATCAGAAATAAAAGTTGTTTTTAAATAAGTGTTGCTTAAACAAGCATAAACAAATTTCATCTTTCTCTCCTAATTAATGACCTTAACCTTCGAGTTGCCCCATTGTGTTGTGGTTCTTAATAGGGTTTAGATTTAAAAATTTCCAAAATTAGCCTAATGGAGTTAACAAGAGATAATTGTGTTTAGGATTTAAAAATAAATGCCTAACTTTATCTTAATCTACCTATCACATTCAAAATGGACCTCCTTTAAAGAATGAGTCCAAAGTATTCTCTTTGTGATGTCACTCAACTCTCAAAGTGTTTAAAGAGTTAGTGTGTAAGATATAATTTACCTCTTTTCATCCTAAACCTTTTAAAAGTAAGTTATCATTTCGTTAAGGAGGAGTCTATTATTTATTTACCCTAGGGTAAAGATTGACTTTACCCCCTAGTTTCTCAAAACATGCCCTAGTGTGAAACCTCTCATTTGATTTGAATTTGAGACTAAGGTTGTAGTTTATTTCATGTTAGACTTGGTTCATGGTTAGGCTTTTTCAAGGGACCAATGGTTTTAGCTCTTGATGGGCCAAGGTTTATGTTTGGTTCAATTTCCTTGATGGGCTATGGGTTTTGGGTTGGTTGCCTGAACAAGCTAAGCATAATGTAATGGGTCCTGGGTTGTGTTTAGATTGGCCACCTAAATGGGCCGAAGGTTAGTGTTTAAATTAAATGGGCCAAGGGGCTAGTGTTTGGGTTGGCTTCCTTAATGAGCCAAATGGCTTCGTTTGGATTAGATGCATTTAAGCTGGTTACTTAAGGAGGCTAAAAGCTTGTGCTTGGGTTAGCTCCTTCGTATTTGGGTTGAGCTTATAAGGATTTATAATTGTTAGCAACTTTTCTTTTTATTTTTTTTTCTTTTTCATTTTTTTATGGGATAGAGAAAGATGAAGTTTCATTTTATAGAAATCGAGAAATTTAATTATAAATAAGGATGGTGATCTTGGGGTTTTATTTACAAGTAAATAGATTTTATTTCCCTGAATGAGAAGGAATAATGGTTAGAAGAGTACTATTAAAAGATTATTTACAAAAATGGAATAACAAATGATGAAGAATGATAAATTGAAAGAAACTTTCACTATTTTGAAAAATTAGGGTATAAAAAACAAAGCAAGAGGGCCTAACATTTATTCTTGAAACTTGATATTTATTCTAGGCCTCTTAGCTATAAACTGGAAAAATCTCTAAACTAGGTCTCACAATCGAACTCTAAGATCTTCTAGTATTTCATGGATTTCCCTAATGACTTGTCTAATAAAGGCTTTTAAGGCATAATTGTGAGCTTCAAAGTATTCAAGCTTCTCCTTTAGATAAGCAATTTTAGCCTTTAATAGTTGCTCACGAATCCTAGGGAGGTCCTATAGCCTATTAGTTCTCTGATTGTTCGCTTGGTTATTTGCCATTTTAGGCCTAAACAATGGCCCTCTTCCTAAGGTCTTAAAATAGTCTAGGTTTGATTGCATCTACCTTGTATCTTTGATGTAATTGTTTCCCCTAATGTCCTGAGTATGTTACATGCAATAAGTGTATATAATGAACAACATATATTTAAATGAAATGAAACATATAAATAACATGGGTATTTTGAAAGACAAACTTAATTTCAAAAAGTTTCTAAGTAGCTAACCTTCTTGATGTCCTTAGAGGAGTCGCTAAGCTATCGAGCTTAATTTTTTTTTCGGTTTTATTAATTTTCCTTAATCTGATTAATATTGAACCCTACCTATTTAATATCGATCATCGCTTAGGGCTTAAGGAAGACTAAAGCTTTAAAATGAACTTTATATACGCTTGGAGTTGCCACCTGACCGGAGTCAGGAAAAAGAGTAGGTTAGGTTAAATTGAGTGTGTTATTAAGTGAATTTAGGATGAAATCTTACTCTTACAAAATACAAAGAACTGAACGGTATCGAGGTTAGTCCAATATAGCCACTCTAATGTCTAAGTTAGTAAATGTATTTAAGAGAAGCTAAGTGAATAGTTATGGATCAAGAGAGAGTTCTTATAGTACTTTTTCTCTATATTTATAAGCGAATATTGGGTATTTGAAGCAGTAGTTAATCATTGATCATGAGATATGTAGACACCTCATAATTAAGTACATGCTTGAAATATAGGAATGTTAGGTGATTATATAATGGAACCATGCTAGATGATAACTATTCATACCACTTGTAATAAGTTCAAACTAGACATGAAATTGTCTTCGTCGGTGTTTGCCGAGAATAGAGTTACTCAGCTTTTCATCAGTTAAATGGCTAAGTGAATTCAAAGGATAAAATTTGAATATCAACATTTGTCTCCCAACTCCTATGGTTGAGAACTTGATTAAGGGAGTAAATAAAGCTTAATGTTCCGTTGGTGGGGTTGGAGTATGGAAAACTAAGTTTCCTCAATGCCGAATAATGTAAAAAGTATTTTATTTCCATTTAGAGCACAACAGATTGTACCCCAGTTGAAAGGTTACAACTCTTACATTTTCTTACCTATCTAGAAAACTAAGTGGTAGCACATACGACGTTATCACTCTAGCCATAATTACATTGTAGGGATTAATTATTGTCAAAGCTACAATAACTGTCAGATCTCTATCTCAAAACACATGTCAATAATCTACACTACACCATCTAATTAGTGTTTCATTCCCATAAAAAACGTATTAAGGTTACGAAGGGAGATTATTCGTATATAAGGAATTTTCAATACTGAAAAGTTATTTCCTTGTTTCATTTTCATCAGTATCCATAAGCTTTTGCTTGTTTTTGATATCTGTCTTTGTTTTCAAAATTCTCAAAAGTTTTGTAGCTTTTATCATATAGCCAAAATCAAGTATGGTTCGAAACATAATTCATCAATTTGTTCTTTCAGATTTTGAGGAGACTGAGATCGATGTTACTTCTTCCCCCTTAAAAAAGGAACGAGACAAGATGTTCCTCGAGTAGCTCGGCCAATAATGCGGTGGAGCGGTGGGACAAACTTGCTTGTATTAACTCTTTTGTAACAAATACATATCTAGATGACAAAGAAGGAAGGTTTGTAGCCAGGTATTTGTATAATAAAATGGTTTACTTTAGTAATTCTCCAGATGGAGTGGCAAGTGTTGCTGATAAAGTTTTTGTTTCAAAATACAATAAATACTAGCAAGATCTTCTTAAATTATGGAATCTATGGAGGTTAATAGAGGAGGAAAGGGTATGCTTTCTAAAGGAGCATAAGCTTCACATTTATCTAAAATACCTTGACTTTGGACTACGCTTCCCATTTTCTGCTTTCATTAAGCAATTCTTTAACTATTTTCGAGTTACGCCAAGCATGTTCTCACCAAACACTTATCAACATCTTGTAACTTTTGAGATAGTTTGTGAAGAGGTTGAGGTTAAGGCTACACCTCAATTATTTAGGTACTTCTTTACAGTAAGGAAGCAACCTAATGGTTGGTACTTTATGGCCACTAGGCTTAGGTGGACATTCATGGATGGATTGGAGTCTAAAATCCATAAGCGGCATGACCGGTTTGTGCCTATTATATCGGATGAAGAATTGGACTTTTGGACCTTTGGACCCAATGGATTAAGCCTATCCATACCAAAGATATTGAGTTGATGCCAAATGATGCTGTCACGGCAAAAAAGATTCAAGAAAGAAGATAAAACAAAATGTTTTTTTGGGATGCCGAGAGAATAATAAGGTTATATGAAAACGTGAATCCAATCTTCTTTGAAAAAGAAGGTATGTTATTGAGTAATTGCTATCCCAAGTAGAGCAACAAGAGGAAAGCCATTCTTGTGACTTGGGGAAAGAATAGTTACCTTTGACCTTTGCTCGACATGGAACATGTAAGTACTTGATTTATTAGTTTCTATTGTTAATGCATTTACTTTTTATTACAAACATAGGTGCAGGCTATGTACATCTTGCCCAACTGTTAACCTAAGCAAAGGCCAAAAAATTCAAAATCGATGGACAAGTAGGCACCAATATAACTGGGACCTAATCAGTTGCTCCAAAGAAAGCCATATAAGGGAAAGTGGCGAAGTAAGTGGTAACCTAGAAGAAGACGTCCCGTCCTACGAACAAGCAATAAGGGAGTGAAAGGCCTAGGGTCGTTGAGGCCACATAAGTTAAAGTGATCTTACCTCTAAAAACTATTCCTCTAGCTGAAGTGTAGAGAGATTCTGGCCACGATATCAACATTTGCAATAGGACTAAAATCACTAGTCATGAGATTATCGAAGGGCCGCCGTCGCTCCAAGTAGATACTGTACCATGTCTTAGTGAAAGAAGTAGGAAGGAGCTTGTCGGCTAACCTCCGTCTAAGAGATCCAAGACATTGGATGAAAAGATGAAGGAGGCTATGAGGAATAAATCTCTCAACATTAATAGTGTCGAATTTGTCCCTAACAACAAGGCGAGCAAGTACTTTGTTTTGTGCTGGGGCCACAATATTTTCCATACTGATTCAACCTTTGGCGATAGGACTAAATCCCTAGCTTTGATGGAAGGTGTCATTCTTCCCAAGAATAAGGAGATTGCCAAGAAGGATGCCAATAAGGTTGGCAGCCATAATAAGGCATACATTGCAGCTAAATTGCATCATGTAAGTATCATTTGAATCCTTTCACTTATGGTACATGTTTTATTGCTAACATAATCCTATGTGTATGTAGATCAGTAGCCACGTTCTGACGGTTTTGATGAAGTTGATAAGGAGATGAAGAAGGCAATAATAATTTATTGCTCTGCTAGGTGATTTAGTGAATTTATTATTTTTATTGTTGACTTATTACATAAAATCAAAGATGAATACAACTCCTCGAAGGCTTAGACTGTGTTAATTGAGTGGAGGCCAAAAAATATTAGGAGGAGTTAGTTGTTGAGAAATTGGCACATTCATTAGTGGTTGATGAAGTCTTGAGCCTTAAGGCCAAGAGCAAGGAGTAATATAAGGAGGTTAAAGACTTGAATGAGGAGCTTCGTAAGAAAAGGGAAGAGTGCTAGGGGTTGGGTTCAATGCTTAGCTTAATAAGTGATTAGGAGGATAGGCTTGGGGTGCAAATAAAAGAACTAGAGACCAATAACTCCAAATTGCAAAGTTGTATTGCTGAATTAGAGTAAACAATAAAGAAAAGGCCTTCTGTGCCCTCTATTGAAGAAGCATTAGAGATCGTGACTCCAAGTTAGCAGTACGAGAGATGGTTGAGAAAGAAGTTATTGGATGGAGTCCAGGTGGCAAGAGAAGAAATTTTAAAGTGTCACCCTGAATACGACCTTTTGTGCTTAGATTATGCTGATGTCGATAATAATGTTAGTAATTGTGACGAAAAAGCCAGCGAAGATATAGGTGCTAAGGTCTAAATGTAGGGTAATAATAGTAGAGTTTATGCTGAAGATCTTAACGATGACGAGGACCAACTATCTAAGGAGATCTCTTATGTGTACAAAGAAAAATCTACTCGTTCCAAAACCTTCAGCATCGAGAAAGAGATATGCTCCAGTAAGGTCCCATCTTCCAATTAAGGGAATGCCTCTACACAATCTTAGGATAACTCGAAATCTTAAGAACGTTACTGTGTTTTGTTTTTAGGAAGTTGTATGGACAAGGTTTGATCGAGTAGTCAAACATTTAATATTGTATTAATATTATCTACATTTCCTCTTATGTGTAAATTAATAGTTTTAGCACATTTTATTTCACATGCTTTGTTTTCCTAGCATGTTTTATTTCACATGCCTATTTTTCTTGGCATGTTCTATTTTACACACCTAATTTCCTCGACATGTTTTATTTCATAAGTGATGTGTTGGGTGTCTTTCTAAAGACAATGTCTGTTAGTCATTTGGGACGTAAACTAGTCATTTATTTGAGCTGTAAGATTACCTATAAGAACTAACACTTTCGTTATTTGGTTAAGTTATAAGGTTTGCTAACCACGATAGGTTTGAACTTATTAAATACCAGTTCGTTTACTGTACAGTTTGAACTTAATAATAATCTATCAATCATGAAATGATTAGGAATGAAAACAAGTTAGCATTAGAACTTAGAATAAGTGTTCACATTTGAAAAAAGAATTAGGTTATGGTCTTATAAAGTAAGTGGAGATAATTCATAAAATCAAATGGATTACTTAAAATAAAGCTTCAAGTTCTCGACATTCCATGCGCGAGGGATGATTTTTCTATCTAACCTCTCCAACAACCTCTCGGACCTTAACAGGATCCTCCCAAATTGTGTCGAGTTTCCCCTGTCTATCTCACACGTCAGTCGCCTCTAATTTCCTACAACCCAAATCTTTAGGCTGAAAAACTTTATGTTTCACTTTTTGATTGTAATACTCAGCTACCTTATACTAGTATACTACATCTCTCATTCTTGCAACATCTCTTATCTCTTTGATAGCATCCAAATTAGTTGTTAAACCAACTTAGTTGGTCATCATGTCGAAATTATGCATGCATAGATTGGGCAAGTCTAATTTAATCGGCAATATTACTTCCATACCATACACCAACCTGAAGGGCATTTCCTCTATTGTATTCCTATGGGTAGTTCGATATCCTCATAAAAAATCTGGCAATTTGTCATCCCATTTGCCTTTGGCTTGATTAACTTTCCCTTTCAAGCCATGTAAGATGATTTTGTTAATAGCTTCTACTTGCCCATCAGTTTAAGGATGTGCTACAGACGTGTAATTTAAATAGATGTTGTGTTTCTCACAAAATGCCTGAAATTTGTCATTACCAAATTATGGTCCATTATTTGTGATCATCATAAATGGGACCTTACATGTCCATATAACGAAGTTTAAAAAAAAAAAAAGCCTCAACTTTCTATTCGGTGATCCTTGCTAATGCCTCGGCCTTTGCCCACTTGGCAAGATAATCCATGACAACAATGATGAATTGTCGCTAGGCCATAGACTTTGAAAATGGTCCGAGTATGTCTATTCTCCATTGGGCAAAAGATTAGGGACTAGTTAGGCAGCATAGTTCAATAGAAGATGGATGACTCGGTGCCTCACGCTTCTGGCATTATGGACACTACCAAGTGGATGTTCTTACGTCATCTTTCATAATCGGCTAGTAATAGCCAAGTCATAAGGCATGGATATACAATGTCTGTCCTTTCACATGGTTTTTGCATACATCGCCATGTAGCTTAGATAATATTCATTGTACATCTTTTGGAAGAAGGCGTTGAAGATAAGGTTGGGAAATATTGCATTTGTATAGCTAATCATCTATTAGTATATAATTTGCAACCTGATAAATCAACCTTCGAGCCTCTTTCTTATCATTAAGAAGGGCATAATCTATTAGATAATTTACAATTTGATTAATCTAAGAGCTCTCTTTTGAGTAGGGAGCCAATTTAAACTCTGTTGAACAATTTGTAAGCTCTTACATGGGAGAAACTCGACAAAGAGTTAGTCATTGAAATCAAGGAGTACCATATTAGCCAACTTTGATAGCTTATCAATTGTGATGTTCCTTTTTCTTGGTATCTTGTGAATTGAAAAGGACTGAAATTCCTCCATGAGTGTTCATATTATCAATAAGTACTTGCTCAATTATTCCTCTTTTGTTGTATAACTCCCTTTGACTTGATTCACAACTTGTTGTGAATCAAAGAAAACTTCAACTTTTCTGGCACCAACTTCCTTTGCAAATATGAGTCTAGCTATTAAGGCTTCATATTTCACTTCATTGTTGCTAGTAGGAAATCTAAAATTCAAAGCATAATTAACCTTGACATTATGGCGTCCTAGCAAGATGAGACCTACACCACTTCCCTCTCTTGTCAAAGAATCATCGACATAAAGATTCTATATTGACTTCTTAGCAATTTCTATGCTATCTTCCTCAACTATGAACTCGGCTAGAAAATTCACCAACACTTAAGCTTTTAATGTCATTTTGGGTTCGTATTGTATGCTATAAGCACTTGGCTTCAAGGCATACTTCATCATCCTTCCTCAAGAATCTAGTTGTTGCAATGCTTGCCATGAAAGTTAATTAGTAAGGATTACAATTTGATGAGCCTTAAAGTTTGGTTTCAACTGCCTTACCAAGAGAACCACCACTAACACAAATTTCTCAATTTTTGCATATCGATGTTCCATTCCTTACAGGACTTGACTCACATAATAAATTAGCTAATGCTCCTTGCCTTTGATTCACACCAATACAGAGGAAAGTGCTTGGCAATTGATTGATAAGTATAAATATAAATTTTCTTCTAGAATAGGTGTCAGAGAGTATTGGTGGTGATGCGAGAAATTCTTTAAGCTCATTGAATGCTCTTTTGTACTCATCTGTCCACTTGAAATCTTTCGGATTCTTTGAAATTTTAAAGAACTCCACATACCTATCTACACTTCTCAACACAAACCTATTAAGGGCGGCTATTCGCCTAGTTAGCTCTTCAAACCTCCTTAATAGTATGAAGAGACTTCATGTTTCTAATTGCATCAATCTTTCTTGGATTTGCTTTAATGTCGTGCTAAGTGACCATGTATCCTAAAAACATTTCAGAAGTAGCACCAAAAACGTACTTTTACGAATTTAGTTTCATATTAGATCCCCTTAAAGTGTTTATCGTCGACATACACTTTGACATTTTCATGAATCTATAGCTTGAACATCATGGTGACAACCCGCCGATAAGTTGCACCGATGTTTTTTAGCCCGAAGGGCATTATCGTATAACAGTATGTTCTAAAGTTAGTGACGAATGATGTGTGAGCTTCATCTTCTTCATCTATTTTAATTTGATTGTAGCTGGAAAACGAATCCATGAAAGAGAGTAAAGCATGCCTAGTAGTTGAGTCAACCATTTAATTTATTCTTGACAAGGGAAAGCAATTGGGACAAGCCTTGTTCAAATCCATGAAGTCTTTGCACATTTGCTACTTTCCATTAGACTTCTTGACTAACATACAATTGGTTAGCCAAATTGGATAAGACTCTTCTTAAGTGAATCTTACCTTTAAGAGTTTTTAGACTTCTTCTTCTATAGCTGTTTACCTCTTAAGGGTGAAATATCTTATCCTCTATTGAATCACCTTTGCACTTAGATTGATTTGAAGCTTGTGTACCATAACATCTCTATGGATATTCAACATATCTAAGGGGGAACATGCGAATACATTGGCATTATCCTGTAGAAAGTTGATTGATCTTTGGTAGATGTTTGCCAGTAAGAGTTTCCTTATCCTTATCATCTTCATAGGATCATCTCCTAGAAAAATTTCTTCTATTTCATCCTCGGCATTTTCTACTTTGACTAACTTTCCTTTTAAGTAAGTTTCAACTTGAAAAATTTATTCTTGCCTTAATGCCCTTATATACAATGATCTTACCAACTATTAATTCCCTTTGCATGCACCAACTCTAGTAGAAGTGGGAACTTTGGCTTTAAGGTGGGTAGTAGAAGGGATGATGCCAAATAAGTGCTAATACAGCCATCTCATGATCATATTGTATAGGGATCAACATTTGATAAAAAGAAAGTCTACTCTCTCTTTTGCAACTTGCTCATCATCTCCAATCTGGATTGGTAGAGAAATTACTCCGATCATCTAGATGAGTTGATTATTGAAGGCACAAAAATCATAGTTGTAGGATCTTAGCTATTTCGTGATCTTTCATCTCATTTGATTAAAAGCATGCTAGAAAATAATGTTTGCTAAACTTCCAGTGTCAACAAGAATTTTCTTGACCTTGAAGTTGGCAATTCTCACACTAATCACGAGCGCATCATCATGGGGCCTTTGGATGCCTTCAAAATCTTCTTTTGTGAAGGAAATTGTATTGTCAATTTTGACCTTCTTACCCTAGACATTACAGACATAGTAACTGACATTAGTTGAGCTTGAAGAGCTTGATCGACTTATAGCGAAAGGTCTGTCGACAATTGTGTTAGTTATAACATTTGGTTCTCTACTATTGCTCCCCTCTCTCACATCTTTCTTAGCATAAGTTGGGCAAGTGACTTTTTCCTACTCTTCTCAAGTCCTTTGAGAAGGTCACTCAACATTCTTGGCATCATGTACAAGAAACTTGCTCCAGTACCCTCGTTGAATTACATCCTCAATCGTGTTCTTAAGTTGGATGCACTCGTCAATATCATAGCCCCTATCGCGATGAAAATTGCAATATTTGTTGGAATTTTGCCTTAAAGGATTTTCTCTTATCCTTCTTAGCCATTACAACATGCCTCTCTATTCGTACACCTCCATTAATATGTCTGCAATTGGATGATTGAGTGGTGTGTAGACTAAATATGTCAGGATACGTAGCCTCTTTTTCTTGGCATTGGGACATTAATCATCATCCATTTCGAGTCTATCTTTCGTACTCCTCTATTTTGATCAGCTTCTTAGTGAGCCTTAATGTTGTCTTCTTGTCATATGTAAGACATGGCTCTATCTTTGAATTTAGCAAAAGTTTTCGGCTTATTTTTAGTGAGAGACTTGAAAAGTCTCCATAGGGCTTGACACCATCAATAATTGCATTAAGAGCAATGTTCATATCCAGCTCTAGAATCTAGACCATCTCAGCCATACACCTAGCTAGATAATCTCTAATACATTTATTTGATCTCTTTTTTACTGTGTTAAGGAGAGAAGAATTCTTGATAGGAAGCTTACTTACAAGAATGTATTGGAGAAATACTTTTGCTAAATCCTCGAAACATGAAATTATGTTTGACTTTAGGTGCTTGAACCATGTACTTGCCGCATTCTTCAATGTTAGGGGAAAAGCTTGGCAAGCTATGGCATTGCTTAAGCCATGCAACTTAGCTAAGGTGCAGTAGTATTGAAGATGATCTTTAAGATCTCTCATCCTGTCATAGGTTTCAAATTATGTCAACTTAATGTGCCATGGTATAACCTCGTCTAAGATCTCAGGCATGAAAGAGCTCTTCTTAATTTAAAATTGTTTACTCATCATAATAGGGGTGCTAACATGCAAGGGTCTGATACGTTGTACCTACTATGGTTGCTTCCTCTTGTCATTTTTCTTAAGTTGTAAGGGTCAAAGGTCTCATTGTGACTTTAACTTGCTTTCTCAGTAATTTGGGAGAGTAGATCGAATTTTCACTATTCTCAGCATTATGATTGCCGTATTCTTTTTTTTTTTTTTTGTTTTACTTTAGTAGACATTATTGTGGACGAGATTAAGGACCTTTATTTTTTTTGCTGAATTCTTGGTTTTCTTTGGCTAAGTAGAGGAAAAGTTGCTCCAACCTAGCTAAATGTTGTTTGTCCGTATGCTTACTTCCCCCTTCATGGTGGTGGGATGAAGTACCAACATCTATACTTTTAGTTAATCTAGTTCTTGTCATGTGGGTATGTAATAAAAGACAAACAATGCCAAATGCTGTTAAGTGATTTTATGATGAAATTTTGCTCTTGCAAAACATAAAGACCTAAATGGCATTAGGGCTAGTTCGGTGTAGGCACTTTGATGCTTAGGTCCGTAAATGTGTTTAAGAGAAGATAAGTGAATAGTTATAGATTGTGAAAGAGTTTTTATAATGCTTTTTCTCTGTATTTATAAGTAAATGTCGAGTATCTGAAGCAGCAGTTAATCATTGATCATGAGACATATGGAGACCTATTAATTAAGCACATGATTGAAATACAAAAATGGTGGGAAGTTATGTAATGGAACCGTACTAGATGACAACTATTTACGCTACTTTTAATAAGTTCAAACCAGACGTGAAAATGTCTTAGTTAGCATTGACTGAGAATAGAGTTACTTGGCTTTTTGTCAGTCGAATGATTGAGTGAATTCAAAGGAAGAAATTTGACTATCAGCAAATTGGGTGAGTCGATTTACCTAGATACTAGTCTACTTCGAAAACCAATTTTGAGAAAAAATGGTTTTGAATCCAAGGGCTATCCTATTAAACCCTTAACTAGTATAACTTCTAGCTTTTCAAATTTAAATTTACTTTTTAAAATTAACCTTTTTAAAACAAAATTTAGTCACTAATAAAAAAATTGGATTCTATTATACTAAATTAAAAAATTTAAACCAAAAAATAGAAAAAAAAAAACACTAAGTTTTTTCATTTTTCACGCTACCCTATAGGTGCCTACACACTTACTATTTAGGATTAGATGTATGTAGTTTTTTTTTTTTTGTTGAAAATATAGATGCATTGGATGATTTTGATTGGAGAAAATAATTGGGTTTATGTTTTTTAGCCATTTTGTTTTACTTGTGAAAAAATTCTAGGAAGGGTCCTAAATAGATGTTTATTTTTAGAAAATTCTAAAATGTCCTAATTTTCAATGGATTGATTTATTTGTTTTTTTGGAAAAAAGGTTTTTCTAAATGATAAAATAAATTTATTATTTATATTTATATTTTGTTATCTTTTTAGTTGTTTATTATTATTTTTTCCTTTTATTTTGGCTAAAATGTAAAAATAAATAAAAACAAAACTAAGCTTTTTCTTTCCTTTTTTTATTTTCTTTTTCTTTTTTCATTTTCTAACTTTTTAGTTACATTACAAAACATTGAATAATAATAATAAATAAATTGCAACAACATAAACAAAAAAAAAAAAAGGTCAAACCAAATCCAAAGTAAAAAGGTATGGGTTAGGTTTACTAGATCAAGTTGGACTTGCTAGATCAGGTTGGATCTCAGATTCCCTAATCCGAAGCACTTGCATCATACGTAGGAAGCTAAGAGAGGATGAGGGCGGTCAATAAGGGTGTTTTAAGGTAGTTTTAGGTTGATTTTTTATGAAAAAGGTTAGATTCATGTTAATCTCTTTGGTATTAACGTGTTTGGTGATGATGTGGTAGATTTTTGTGGCCATTTGAAAGTGGTTCAGATTTGATTCGATGGTGGTAGTGGTCGTAGTGTTCGATGACAAGGGCTTGGAGTGAAAGGAGTTGGTTCCTGGGTTCTCAAACACCATGAACTTAGTCGTAGTGGTAGTTTGTGTTGATTCGTAGTGGAGAGAGAGGGAAAGAGTGGGTAGCCACGGTCAGGTTAGGGCTTTCACTAGGTGCACAGTAAGTTTGCAAGGTATGGAATGTGGTGTTATTGGGGTATGGTTAGGGGTTTGATGAAGAATGGCCAAGAGAGCCACTATGTATGCTATTATGTTGAATGTGCGAGGGCTTAGAAGTGGCTGACACGAGTTTAAGTTAAGGGTTATGGTTTGGGTTACATAGGAGGCTATTGTGGTATGCGTAGATGGTGATCATGTGTTTTAAGTGAGTGTATAGGTTATCAGAGTGGTTGTCGTTGGTTGGATTAGGTGCAACAGTCAGTGGTTTGTCGAGGAAAAGGGTTAAGTGAGAGAGTGCAATCAAAGATGAAGCAAATTGTAGCAAGAGAGAGAGGTTAGGGATTGGTGGGTGGTTTTTCGTATAGGCGAGGATTGAGAGAGAGGGAGTAGGTTAATGGTGGAGGGCTTGGTTGTGGTGTGTATGGAGTCATGGGTTAAGCGATGATGAGAGAAAGATGGTCGAAGGAAAAGGGTCAAGTAAGAGAGCTGATGAGATAGGTTTTATTTTTTTCTCCCAAAATCAATCTTCGCAGGTCCTTATCCATTCAATTATTAAAAAGTTTAGGAATTAAATTCAAAATTTTTAATTTAATGAGTTTCACTGAATTGAATATGAAATTACTTAAGTTTAGTGACCAATAATGGATTCTATGAAGCTAGTTCTTATGTGGGAAGGAGAGGGAAAGAGAAGGAAAGGGGATGCTGGTGCCACATCAGTCGCGTCACCCAATTAGAGTTCACCATGTATCTTAGTTAGACACGTAGTCCATCGGTTGATCGATACGTGGCAAGTGGGTTTTTAGCAAAATAAAAGGCACTTTGTGCTTTTAGTGAAATTCAAACCCCAAATCTATAGTTCCAATGCCAAGTTCAGTTAGAGTGTGGAATTGTTTGATTGCTAGATTATGGTTTATTCATATGTCCAATCGAATTGCACATTTAAGTTGAGTAGCCAGGGATGGATTAATTCCTAATCTTAGGCCCAATATTTCTCCTCTTCTTATTATTTAAAACCTTAAAAAAGAAAAGACTAAGGTTAAATTTAACTATCTATTTAAACTACTTATCTAATTTTTTTTTTATTTTTCCTAGATTTTCTACTTTTTGTGATTTTTTTTCCAAACTTTCTATTTTTCTTTGTATTTTTTTTTTCAAATTTTATATATTTTTTTTGGTTTTATTCTCCTAGATTAGGAACCCTTACCTTATTCTAAAAATTTCAAAATAAAAAATAAAAGGGGGGCAAAAATGGAGTATCTATCGTATCTTTATAAAGCTTTGCCTATATACGAGTGATTTTGTGTCAATTCTAGCCTAGTTGAGGAGATAAGGTTTACATGAACTTGAAAGACCTCTCCTTCAAAGGATAAGGCTAGGTTGGAGATAGCTTCATGGAATAGTGCGGAACTCCCCATTGAAGATCAGGCATATCTCAAAGAAAGCTAGCCTAAGCTAGATGGGCTAAGTCCTTAAGAGCTCGAAGGAGCTCTTAAAAGTGCAATGCTTATGAGGTCCCCACCTAGGGTCAAAGTTAGGAAGAGTCATATAGGTTAGCTCACTTAAACGTGGTGTAGAATTCAGTTCAAGTTAGTAAGTGCTACAAGCTCGATCGGAGGATAAGTTAGGCAAGCCCCTAGGACCAACTTGGTATCGAGTTAGGTTGATCCAATTGGGTCAAACTCACATCAATTTGAGCCTTTCTTTAAGTTTTAAGAGCAAGAGTAGTGTCAAATTGTGCCTAGGGGCGTAAGTTTAAAATTGTCTTTCAACAAATACTTATGACAATATTTTGAAAATTCTTTTCATCCATTAAATTGAAACTATAAAATTAGTACTTGGAAATAAAGGTTAAATAATGCGTAAATTAACTCAATGAGAATTAATTTAGTGAATTTAGCATTTCTAGAAACTAGAAACACTTATAGATATAAAACAAAATTACTCAAGTAACCAGAGAGGGATTGTTGAAAAGCCTTTATTATGGATGTTGCTTTGTTCCTTAGAAGCCTACACTAGTTGCTGACCATCTCACCGTTTCCCTATGAACCAAGCTTGATCAAATTTGGGTATATTTTGTAAGGTAGGTTTTGATTTCCTTTAGATCTCTTTAGAGTGTTTTTTTTGTTTTGTTCTAGTGTTGACGACTCGTGTTAGTGATCTACTTCCATGCCACACCATGATATATAACTATATAACTGTTGGTGAAGTGATTTCTTTAATTAATTTATTGATTTTTACCTTTCTTATGGTTATATTTTACATATTCTTAAATAATTATGCTAATACATGTGTATATGCATTATTTACTAAGTTAGTGAATTCCTATATTTCTTAGGGGTGTTTTATTAACTTGTTTTGTCAAATTCTAATAAACAAATTGAATTAGGGATGTATTCTTACCTATACTTTATAACTATTGTTGTATATGTACAGATGCATAAAATGTCATGTGCATAAGTTGCCACAATTATTTATTCCTTTCTACAATATATCTTAAAGTATCAAACATACATGTCAGCTTTAAGTATTGGCTTTGATACCGCAAATGCAATATGTAGCATTTCCACACATTTGAGTTGAATTAACTGTAACGCCCTAAAACCTGGAACGCTATAACCTACCATGTGTCCTTAACCTCTATTGACACGTTAGGTGTTTAAGAAGCTGCAACCTATCTAAGATTAACAAAATGATTATATGAACTCTAATGACCTATAATTTAATAATCTCAAATCTGAATAAAAGTAGAATGTTAACCACCTAATTTCCACATACTGCGATAGTGAATGAACCTAACTGTGATGAGTGAGTGAACTTAAATAAAATATAACTCTAAGATAGACAACCTAGAGTCCCATAACTTTGACAAGTTATAGCCTAATAACATTAACTAAAGGAGTTACAAGTGACTTTAAATAATCAATAATCTCAAAATATGTATAACATGAAACAACAACATATGATCCTCAACTGTTCACTCCTAAAGCTAAACTACACTATCCTTGTTGTGTTACCATAATAACGGAGATCACCCTCCTCATCATACTACAGATAAGCATAACTTGCATCCTCTACAGAATAACCACTATAAACTTCATATCTTGAACTTACAACTGAAAAATAACAACCCCTATAGGGTAAGCTAATGACTAGTACAAGACACCATACACATGCGCATGAACATATATATAACAAGCCAAGCACACACAAGTAACAGTCATAAATGCAATAAACAATTGATTAGATCTTGTTATTTAAGTCCACAACCAGTATGGTCTTAAGGTCCTATGACTTGGTGTTACTCATGACCCCAATGCACATAATATATTAATATTATATAAGTATTTGTGTTGAGTCCTCTCCAATCATTTGAGTACCAAAAACCATCCTAGATCTACTTGGGTTCTTTTAGTATGGGACTTCATAGGGAATAACATTGTGTAAAGATCACCATGTATCTTACCAACACCATTGGACTCGACTAATGGGTACTCGAAGCCAAGTACAAGCAGCATTATCAAAGATTACTAAGTGCCTTACATACACACATACACTCATACATACACATCCTAACACCATTTCGCGATATTACCAATATGTAATCTATACCATAATCGCATCTCCACTACTGCATTATCAATAACAACACCTCCTTCTAAAACTCAAAGGAACCCTAGAACATAAATTGGAAAAGGTAAAATGGAAATAAAAGGAAAACTTACTTGAATACAAAGGGAAGATTGATTCTTGTTGAATTTCTCTCTCAATAACACAAATTTGATTATGGATTTAAGGTTGAGATGAGTATTATACGTTCCTTGAAAAATTGTTGTAAGTTTTTTGTGAGAGGGAATTATGGCAATTGTAAACTATGGTTAGTTGATTTAGTGGGAGGTATAAATTTTTCTTGGACCAAAATGCTTATGGCATTAATGTGTAATCACATACCATACCAATGTCTGGATCTTTTTCTATGATAGTTTTGTCCCTAGCACTTGATATCTATTTACAAACCATACCAATGTCTGAATTTTTCCCCTTAACAATACTGCCTTTAGCATCTCTAATCAATTACAAGCTATACTATGTTTTTAAGCCTTTATTATATTATTATATTCCTTTTCTTATTTTATATTTCTAAAATTTATTATTATTATAATATAACCTATTTTCTTTTTTTTTTCTAAGTTTGGGTTTTACAACTTTTCCCCTCTCAACAAAACTTTCATCCTCAAAAATTTACAACCTTGAATCCTAAAACAACTCTAAATGCTTTCTGCTAGTTTCCTCCTCCATTACCCATTTAAATCTGTTCCCTTATACTTTAAGAATGCCAACTTCACTTTATTTCTTTCATCATGTTTAGCTACTACTCTAATCATTAACTACTCTTTCTGTTATGAGTCAAACATTTGTCATCATGTCACATTATCCTTTTGATCATAATAGTTCCTTATGTAGCTCTACGATTCCAATGTAAGAGCACTCACTTCTCAAATTTTCTCTACTTCCAACAATTTTAAAGCTGCCCCACATTTACTACTACTGCATCTTACTTAACGACAACTTATTTCATTCGGTTATCCCCAGCTCATTATTAGATCGCAAGAGAAAACCTTACTACTAGTAATATTATTCTTCTTCTTACTTTTGCACCATTTTTCGATTGGTTAAGTCATATTAATTAATTAATTCCTTTTTAGATTTTAGTGTAGTCGATTCATCTATTATTAATGCTTTTTGTATCCTTTAAGATTAATCTCACTTTTTAAATTGATTTAGTTAGGTTTTTGTAGGTTTGCTAGATTTTTGTGTATTTCGTTATCCTTTGTAATCTCCTTAATTACTATCCTTATTATTACTACTATAATAATCTAAGTTATAGGTATTTATAAGTTATTCTCCTCGAGGCTTGCTATATACTATTAATTTGTTTGTTATTTATTATTAGGCTACTTTATTACCTATGTTCCAATCTCTAGTTCTTTAATTATCACCTTATCTATCTTTTCACTTTAGTCCTTTAGTATTAAGGAAATTTCTATATTATATATTTTGGTACATATACACATGATATGGGGTTAGCAAGTAACATAGATGAGGATTACTAACTTAAAGAGACAAGACTAACAACTTGACTTGACTCACATGATATGACTTAATGCAACCCATCATCACAATTGACACATTGACACATTGGACATAACTTTGACTCACTATGAAAGAAGAAGGTCTCGATAACACCAATTTACACATACACGTGCCAATGTATAAAGGAATGCCAATTCATGCTTTTAATCTTTTTACTTAATTTATCACAATTACTAATTATTTATCTTTAAATTGGTAACTTTTATTGATTTTTGTGTTAATATCCACTATATGTAATTTAGCAAAGTGGGTTCCTATTTTGCCTCGGTATTAACATTATTATTTATAATTCTTCAGTTTCTATTATATCATAAATTTTTTTGAAGGTATCTTATTTATCCTAAGAGGCGTTATGATCTATTACTTAAGTTTACTGAATCTTTTGAATTCACTAGTTTGTTATTTTCACTTATCTAATGCTAAGGGTTTTTAACTTTCTCTTTAAGTTTTAAAGTTTAATGTTATTTTCCTATTTTCATAAAATTATACTAGCACATATAGTATCACTAGGTTTTGGTTATGAATATATATATAGGTACATGATGGATAACTTATTTATAAATTGTCTCTGTATTTTTAATATAAATTAAGTAGTTTATATTCCACTTCGTATAGAGTATTTTACTTGTTTTACATTATTGAGTATATCAAGGGGATTAGCTCCACCAATTTTAACTCTAATGTTACCTCTACTATACCAATCTAATTCTTCCTTCAACACACCTAGGTAAACTATAGAAGGATAATGAAGTCTTTAAAGAGAAGTAGAAAAGAGTAATAGTGTTAAATATATATATATATATATACCAAATATAAGAGTAAAACATGATGGAAAATCAAGAAAAAAATAGGGTAAGGGCAATACAAGGTAAGATGGTAATTAAAAGAGGAACATATTCATATTAACTAGCAACAAATAGTAATATAATGGGAAGGAAAATATATTTAGGTAAGATTAAAGCAACTTAACTCAAACCCTTTGTAAGAACCACCCCTCTAAATTTAAGCTTAGCCCCTTAATTACTTACACTTCTCATATCTTACCATCTTAAAGATTTAATGCCTAAACACTTGACAATCCATTCCCATATTCAAGCCTAACCCTTCAGCTATCCACATCTCTAAATTTATGTCTACCACAACTTTACTAATCGCGGCCGTGATGGAGGGGGTAATCATTCTCTCGATAAATAATCATGACTATAACAACAGGTGAAATTTCAACTCCAGCACTAGTCACTCCCTTGGTTACCGTCATGATGGAGGGAGTGATGGGCATTGTTCACTCAATCCTCTCTTATTACGCTCAATGAAAGGGGTTATGGGCGCTGATTACTCAAATCCTCTTTTATGACGCCCGTGGTTGCTCCAAGTCTCCTTATACTTGTAGAAATAAATACAATTATGATCAATTTATGCTTAATTGTACCTAAAAGGTATAGATAGATTTACACTTATCAGTCACTCATACCTCACCACCTACAAGTTATCATTCTTACTTCCTTATAGATCTTCAACCTGGCTTTGATATCACTAAAACTATAATGCCCTAAAACTTGAAACACTATAACCAGCCATGTGTCCCTAGCCTTTATTGATACGTCAAGTGTTTAGGTACCTACAACCTATGTAAGATCAACAAAATAATTACATAAACTCTAATAACCCATAATTTAATAATCTCAAATTTGAATAAAAGTGGAATGTTAACCACCCAATTTCTACATACCACAATAATGAATGAACCTAATTGTTACGAGTGAACGAACTTGAATACAATATAACTCTAAGATAAACAACCTAGAGTCTTACAACTCCGACGAGTGATAGCCTAATAACATCAATTAAAGGAGTCACAGGCGACTCCAAACAATCAATAATCTCTAAATATGTATAACATGAAACAATAACATATGATCCTGAATAGTTTACTCTTAAAGCAACACTACGTTGTCCTTGTTGCGTCACCATAATAACAGAGATCACCCTCCTCATCACATTACAGATAAGCATAACTTACATCCTCTATAGAATAACCACCGCAAACTTTATGCCTTAAATTTGCAACTGAAAAACAATAACCTTTATAGGGTGAGCTAATGCTCAGTATAGGATACCACATACATGGACATTAATATATATGTAACAAGCCAAGCACATATGAATAACAGTCATGAATGCAACAAACAATCTATTAGATCTTGTTATTTAAGTCTACAACCAATATAGTCTTAACATCTTGAGACTTGGGGTTACTCATGACCCCTACACAAATAATATATAAATACTATATAAGT
Organism: Lumnitzera littorea; assembly: GCA_024138015.1. Classification (NCBI taxonomy): domain Eukaryota; kingdom Viridiplantae; phylum Streptophyta; class Magnoliopsida; order Myrtales; family Combretaceae; genus Lumnitzera; species Lumnitzera littorea. The sequence goes on from JAMXBB010000003.1 coordinate 94,057,842, forward strand.
ATTGGTGTTAGGTCCTCCCCAATCACTTGAGTGCCAAAAACCATCCTAGATCCACTTGAGTCATTTTAGTATAAGACTCCACTGAGGATAGTGTCATGTAAAGATTACCAGATGCCTCATCAACACCATTAGACTCGACTAATGGGTAATCAAAGCTAAGCATAAGCAACACTATTAATTAAGTTCGGTTTACATATATACTAACCTAACACATACATGCAACAAATATATATCTTGTACTTAGTACTCTTATCTCAATGAGGTTTGACACCACACAACTCGTAGCACCTAGTTACAAATGTAATACTAGATTTAAAACTTAATTCATTAATCCATAACTCAACTTAACACTCTTATGCTTTTATTCAATCTTTTACCTCAACGTCTGAGTTTTCGAATTGCACTCCACATATCGTTTCATATCCTTACACTTTTCATCATCCTACAATATAACTTTCTCTCTCTCTCTCTCTCTTTACCCTTCTCTCTCATCCTGTCTTTCTCTCTCCCTCTCGTCATCTTTCTTTTCTCTCTTTTCTCTCTTTTCTTCCCCACAAATAGCACACACTCGTATGTATCCCCCTCTCCCTCGTCTCACATCTATACACATATACACATACATACACATAAATCCTAACACCACTTCGCGAAACTACCAATATGTAATCTACACCATAACCCCATCACCACCACTACACTATCAATAACAACACCTCTTTTCAAAACTCAAAGGAACCTTAAAACATAAATTGGAAATAAAAGGAAAACTTACTTGAATACGAAGGAAAGATTGATTCTTGTTGAATATCTCTCTTAATAATACAAATTTGATTAGGGATTTGCCTTTGAGATGAGTACTATAAGTTCCCTAGAAATGTATCGCAAGTTTTTGGTGAGAGGGAGTTATGACAATGTAAGGTACAGTTAATTGATTTAGTGCAAGGGGTAAATTTTTCATGAACCAAAATACTTATGGCATTAATGTGTAATTGTATACCATACCGATGTTTGGATTTTTTCCTATGACAATTTTGTCTCTAGCACTTGAAATCTATTTACGTACCATACCAATATCTAAATCTTTTCCTCTAACAATATTGCCCCTAGTATCTCTAGTTAATTACAAGCTATACCATATCTTCAAGCCTTTATTGCATTATTATATTCCTTTCATTATTTTATATTTCTAAAATTTATTATTATTATTATTATATAACATATTTTCTTTTTTTTTTTTAATTTTTGAGTTTGGGTTTCACATTAACTTGGTAATTTTTGTCCTTTAAGGTATACTATATTAATCATTTATATAAATATATTTGTCCATTGTTTAATCACTATCTATATTTTAGTTAAATCACAGACTCTCTAAATACACTATTACCGCAAATTATTAATTTTATAGACCTAATAATTTATTCTCTAATATATTCATATATTTCAAAACTCAAAATTTGAGTTCATGGTCGATAATGCGTTATACCTCCAAATTCATGTTTATAATTAAACTAAAGCATTTATATAATTTCCATTATATGTACTTATTGAATTTCTCCAAATGGTATCCTAGCTAATTCTAACTTCTACATCTTTTTTTAGCCTATTTAGTTTCCATTTTAAGTATTTGCAAATTGAAGCCACCATTGGATACCTATTTCTTAGGTAGAGACTTGAAAGTCACGGCATTTTCATTTTAAATTTTTTTTAATCAGTTTAATCTAAACATGGGATATGCTTATCAAACATGTTAGTTGTGGATTTAAGTTTTCAAACATGATTATTCAATAATACTGGGGTTGAACTTTTCAAATACAATCTATTTAAATTCAAACACGAAGTATGATGTGCTAACATGAATTGCATCCCTACATTTCAATTTTAGAACATTGTATCCGACTATTTATTAGCTCATTGAGAGGCTTCGAAGAGTACTATCTTTCTGAGTCAAACTGTAGAGGTGTGCAGGGATCTATGGTGCTCTTGGGACACCTCGTAGTAGTTCAGAAAGGAGACTTTATACTTTCTATATTGATTATACGGTACACAAGAAAGCAAGTGTAGAAAGTAAGCAATTCTTTTTTTAGTTTTTTTATAAATAACCTTGAGTCATCCGTTAACATTCCAAACATGAATTATTGTAAATTTTTCTCTCGAGCACTCGCCAGCTTTATACAATGCTTTACTTTATAGTCTCCCCCGGTTTATTTGTTGTCCTTTTGTAAACATAAGATTATCAATGTGCATATACTTTTTCTTTATCCCTTTTTTTTTTTTATAAATTATAACTAACCAAAATATTTCATTGGATAAATTATAAACATATTGCCTCTCATCTTTTCTTTATACGTGCTTAATCTTTTATTTTTGAAATTGAGTGTCTATAGTTCCAATGTCATGTTTGGTACAAAGGAATTATCCATGATGAAATGAATCAGAATGAAATGAGGATCAAAATGAAAATTTTTTTCTTATATATAGAGATCACTACAGAATGGAATGTTATTAAACGTTTAAATAGAATTATTTATCGAAAATGCTCTTAATTAGTGCATATTATTATTTCTTTTAAGATTAGAAAAATAATTTTAATTAATCATAATTAATAAAGTAGAAATAGAATAGCAGTTCCACTTTCTCAAAGATAGAATTCAAAATATGATAAATGGGAATTAAACCTGAAATTGTGATTCCATTCCTACATACTAAACATAATATAAATATTTAGAAAAAAAAGTATGATTAGGCTCATACATGGCCACTTTGGTAATTATCTTTTGATTTCTATTTCTTTTATTCTACCAACTAAAGCTGTATGCATTATATGGATAGAAAGCAAACAACCGGGATTATTCAATATGATGGTATTGAAGTTATAGATAAAAAATGTATTGCTCAAAATGTGCTAAAAAAAGGACTAGATTGTGTAATAATAATAAGGGGAGAGTTATATATTTATGTATTGATAAGATCATTCACTATTTCTTGAAAGCTTAATAATCTCTCACTCGGATGAACCATATTAAGTTCTCTTTTTTTAATTTCAAGTCCTTTTTCTTATTTCAATCAATGGTAAAATAGTGAAATAGTATCTAAGAACACATTTTTTAATGATATAAGAGTCCAAATGTTCAAGTTTTAAGATAAGGAGGCTATTAAATGTATACAAAGCAAAAATAAGGGGATAAATTTGCAATTTACTGTTACAAAGTGCCGTCTTTTTCTTCTTTTCTCCGGTTTTTGCGCTTAGCATGAGCACCTTTTCCAATCACTACTTGCTTTTCAAGCACTTGAACCTTTTGAGATCTTCAAACATTAGGTAACAAACCATTTTTCGATTACCGAAATCCGGTTCAAGTGCCTAACAAATAACTATAAAGGCATTTTCATATTGGGATAGAGAATGAATGGGATAGAAATTTTTCTTTTACAGAATTATTATTACGTTTAGTTTGCAATATAACTAATTTAAGAATTTTTTTTATCTCTAAATAAGGAATTTCAGTCTTGGGGTTTCCCTACATATATATTTCCACACATACCCTTGAGAACAAAACCTATACTTACAATTAACTATGAAGGGAAAGAATATATTGGTATTTTTAGATGTATTTCTAATCTATTACTTATATAATTTAAGTAGGACCAGCAAGAATATCTCATTCCACCAATTAAACCTAACATACAATTGATTTAATTTTCTTAAGAATATATATTAAATTAGAAAGATTGTAATTAATACAAAATTAAATTTCCATGGTTGAAGGAAATTCAAGAATATTACCATATTTGCAAGATAAATAGTGTATGGAAGCATTGATGTTGGTTTCTTGAGGTGTACCAGATTCGAATATTTCCGTATCACGAAAAAATAAAAAAAAAAAGCAGCTAATCACATCCAGATCGATTATAAAGCATTATATGTTGAGGAAGAAAAATAAATAGTGGATAGCAATGATTAAGGACAAGTTTGTTGTTAGGTGACATCTAAGCATGCACGTATGTAATCATGACTTATCTTCAAATCCATAATTACTAACCTTTGCTCTGGCGACTGTGCCAGGACCTCATAAACTAAACAGCTCCTGATCTCTCAATTCTTATATTGGTCATTTTCTTCATAGGTAATTGAATACTGGCAATGTTATGCTATACGACCATGTTTGAATGTCCGTATAAAGACCATGATACGATATATTTTTCATTATTTCTTGTGATTACTACACTTTTGCATAGTATATATGTCCATATACAGGCCTATAGTAACTTGGCATGTATTATCGTGCATCCGATGTTGGAATAAAACTGATTATTAGTAGTGTAAAGCTTGTTCTTATAAAACTAAAGCATGCTTATTGTTCATCGTACTTTAACACGTTCTTAATTGTCTAATCCTTTCCATTCAATCTTCTCCTTATCCCATAATAATTTATATTTGAATTATAATTCAAATGAAGGAGACCAAGGATGATTGTCCCATTTTTGTTGATGATGTATATTTGCCCTAGGATTATTTAGAAAAAAAATTTATAAATGAGGAGTCCGCCATGCATAATTTCGCCATTACATTTACACGATGTGTCATTCCAAATTGATAATTTGGGGGTTATCATATATATATATATATATATATATTTATTTATTTGTATAGTGCTTTTCTTTTTCCCTGAATTCCTTGTTTCCTTCACAATTTGACCAGGGGTTCATCACTAACTAAAGTATGATTAAACTTGGAATAAACCGGACACATGGGCGGGGCTCAAAATCATTGCTCTATGGGGGTCTTGATATTCTCAAAGAACGACCATGTATCGAAAACGTATAGCTGATGATTACGTACTTTGGGATAACCTGTAGCTGACCTAAGAATGTGATGCAGTAATAATAGTTGATCGTATTTATCGATTTCCATCTATTTCCCTCCTTTAAAAGCTGCCATATGTAATTAATTGTTTGAATTATAGGGGAAAAAAAAAAAACATTATAGTGATCCTACAAAATTGTTGATAAATCAATGTAACAAAAAAATTAAAAAATAAAAAAGAAAGAGAATAGTTTTATTTCTTGAAGTAAGAAACTAGGCCGACAAATCATCCTTGAAATCACAGTTTGGAAAAACTAGTACACCTGGTCAACAAACGGTTGTGTTGTAGAATCAAGATTCAGCAGCTTGATGTTTTTGTCAGTATAGTTCAAATAATGCAACTAAAATGGAAATAATTTATCTGTGTACATAAAAGAATTCTACCAATGTTTTTTACTTTTGTCTTTTTAGCTCAAGTACACATATCGTGTTGTTTAGAAACATTTGTAATTGTGATCTGTCTGAGGTGTGTTAGTTTCAACAATACACACACAAGTACGTATGTATATGTATGTATATATGTACATGACAAATGCATGGTATTATGTTGTGAGGTAGCTAATATGTCGTATAGATGGCTGAGAAAAATATTGCCAAATCATTTATGATAGAATTTTGGTTTAGACTTTCGTGTTTTTCATCATTTTCCACATTTATTTATATATCTAAGTCAAAATTAGCCATCCGACTCCACTCTTATAGTATATGGTTCTTTAAAACTACTATATAGAAAATATTGATGGATCATCTATTATTTTATGATTATATTATTAAGGCAATATCCACCATGCATTTAACTACCACATCAATCTTAAAAGTTATATTTTCCATGTAAATTGCTAAAAAAGATTTTCAATAATCACAATCAAGACGTTTGCTCTGCTACTTAGAATTGGCAATGGAAAGTATTTCAAAGTTTGGTCGAGACTCATCAAGCAATACTGCTAGCAGCTAGCATGTGGATATAGCTTGCACCATTAGTGTCTAGATGGTTCAAAGTTGGATAAGAAATATGATTATTAAATCGATTAAGTTATGAGTTTGTGTTTTTATATACAATTAGTAAATGGGTTGTTTTGTGGATTGAGATTTTGGAGAGATAAACCTATTCATACACATACACAAAATATGGCATTTTATGAGGTACGAATTGTTAGCCTAAATGAGGATAATATGGTGTTGTTTAATAACAATTATGAACCCTATTCAATGCTTGAAATCTACTCCAAATTGTGCATATATAGGTGATCTCTTAGTTGTTGTAATATGTAACAGATGATGTACAATAACAACCACTTTTCTACTTACGATCTAGATAGTAATAGAATTACAATCCAAATAGAAGAAAAAAAAAATTTCTACTATTTGGAGATGGTAGCCTTCATAATATCACCCCAATTACTATTGAATGGTAGCTCCTTTATTGTTTGCTTGATAGCTTGTCCAAAGAGAGTGATAAAATAGACTCGGATATCATTCAAATAATGAAACCTAAGTAACTTTGCTTCTCTTTAGTTCAAAAGCATGGTAGGCACACTACTATTTGACGAATGCTCCTTACATAGACTTAATACTAGTGAAATTTGTTTAATTGAGCTCTAAATTACAACTTGCTTTTTATGATCAAACAAAAGAATAAGTCTGTGTAGATAAATCAATGGGTATTCAATTTCCTTTCAAAAGAATCTCATTTAACTAACTTAATTTTATTTTATCATATTTCCTAATGCTTAACTTTCATTCAAAATGATTAAAGTTGGAGATAACCTACACTAGTAGTAAATGTAAGATCAAAAGGTTATCAAAGGTAATTTTGGCACAATCACTCTAGTGCTTAAGTTAGAGACATTGAAGGTTTTTAAAGGAGAAGAATGCAGCAAGAATGTAAGAATGTGTGATCCCCTTATATGTGGCTTTGCTTTGTATTTATAGGTATGGCTTGTGAGTTATTTGTGAAAAGTAGAGCATACTTCAAATATACATTTGACTATATCTCCAAGAACTCCAAATATTATGGATGGAGAATGTATCGGTTAGGGACATTCCTTATTCGTTCGAACTATTCTTGCCTAATCTTCTTTTGACTATGTAAACTGAAGCTGCATATCATGATCTTAAGGGTCCGGCCTCTAAGGGACTAGAAGATGATAGGAGCTCAATGAACATCTTTTAACCAGGTTGGACATGTTGTTGGAAGCTTAGTTCGCACTTTAGGAAGGTTGTTCACGATGCTAGTTGCTTGGCTTAGGTTATAGTCATGTTGGTCAAGCTTTGAGGAACTTGGTTTAAGCCCTAAATAGGTAGGTCAATGGCTTCTAAGCTTGGCCCGTGTTCTAGAGAGATCAACTAATGCTTGAAATTCTACATTCGAAATAACCTATCAATAATATTATGCACAAATTTACTAATTAGACAACTTGTTTAGATCACAAATGTTTAACATTGGAATGGATCCATCTTAATTAATATCTATTACTCTAAGGTTGTCTTGATATCACTTAGACAAAAGCATGTGCCACTAATACATCCAAGATTCATTCTTTATAAAATGAATATTGACTCACATCTTTTGAAAAGATGCAAAACCCATTTAAGCATTCAAAAGATTTAAATATAATTGGCTAATTAAACATTGGAAAAGAAGAAGAAGAAGAAGAAGAAGAAAAGATTATGTTATATTCAAATTAGTTAACTTCTAATTTATGTATATTGCCCCCATCAACTTGCAAGTATGGATTTAGACTTCTTGAACTTCAAAAACTATATGTTTGTTAAGGATTAAGTCCTTTTATTTTTCATCTTATAGTAAAAGATATTATTTAAAATGATTAATAAATAGATCAATGAGAACAAAATTTCCCATTTCCTTCTTTTTCTTTCCTTTCCATAACCTTGAGAAAACCTAACTCTAAAATGTACCAAATTACAATTATTTGATTACTAATTTTATATTAATGCATAATGAATCAGATATTCAAAATCTTTAACTTTAGAATCACTAAGAGCTGTATAATGATTTCTAAGATTGAAGTAATTTTCAATTTGACATCATATTCATAAGAAAATGCACCAACATACTAATGTTTAAAGTTTAAACAATAATGTATAATTGTACAAATCTGCTAACTTAATGTAAGCATTAACACTTTTCTTATCAACCAGAAATGAATAATCTATACTCTCTTATAAAAACAAAAAACAACTTCTAAATGTTGGCTAAACTATGTATCTTGTCTAAATACTTGATAAAGGTCGGACATGATGTATAGTGATATGTTGGTAGTTCCTGGTGAGGATGCTTTAACAAAACAACCTTAGTTCAAAAGCTGGCAAAGGATCTAATGGACTTCCATTTTTGGGGTATCATCAACATGATGGACAAATAGTGTTTATATGAATCATAGTTAGTCCATAATATGGTTTCATGTAGTGTTTTTATGTATAACTTATGTTGTTTACGCTCTTAATAGTTGCTAACTATAATGATGTTTGCTTATGTTATGTGCTTTATTAATTCTTACATCACTGATTTTGTTGTCTCTAGCTAATTATTGAATTGTGTTCAACTCGAGTGATCATTATTGTGCTATTTGATCCCTTTTTAGTACTTCATTTTAGGTTCATAGTTAATTAGAGGAGATGATTCAACTTTAAGTTTGGTTGGAGATGACTCATTCAGATTAGAAGATTCATTGACCTAGTTCATTAAATAATAACCAGTTGTGGATTTAGGTGTTGTTGGAAGTACTATGGATTATTGTAATTGTAAAACCTATAAATAAATTAACTAGAAATATAATAATAAATGATATTATTAATAATAAGTAATGGCAAGAAAGTAAATAAGTGATAAGTTATGAAGGCAAAGTGGGAATTTTAGTACCAGCTATGAAAGCTCTTCATACTCTAGTATCCTCACCTATTTGTTATTTGCTTTGTTTCATAAGTAAATCCTACTCTAGAGGATCAAGTAAACACATGAAATGTAAGTCAGATCCTTTTTTAGGTGTCCTATAGAATTTCTCTAGTGTGGATCTTTTTATTCACAATTAGGTGTTATCTCAGGAACCCTAAGAAGGTAAGTGATGATTATATAAGAAAAGAGAGAACATTAAGAAATTTTGGAATGTGATTTGATCTTTGATCAAAGGATTGATTGGTGTCAATAAGGCATTATAGCAAGAGTCGTAAGTTTAAGTAAAACAAAGTACATGTTATCTTATCTTTATAGCTTTCTACACAAAGTTTGTTTTGTGGTTGAAAGGATACACATATTTGTGTCAATTGTTGATGCTTGGAGTTATGGATTTCATGTCTTGAGAAGTGTTGAATTAGGAGTTTGGAGTTTAGTTGACAAGATGTTCATTTAGGCATAAACCCTAGGGAGAATGGAGGAACATGGGTAAGAAACATGGCCATAGTCATGCCCCCTTAAACCTCTTGGATGTTATTTCCTTTTTCATCCAACTCATTATTAGTTGGGCACATTCTAGAATTAGTTGGAGTATAAGGTCGTGGCTCCTAGTTGTGAACCCATCTAACCCCTTTTGTTCTCATAAAAGCATGTTGTATTTCTCTTAAGGGTTAGGCATGTAGCTAAACATGCCCATGATCATTGGCGTGCTAAGGTTGTGTAATCTTTTTTTGTTTGTTTGATCTATTTTAGTAAATATTTTATTACTCATTTGATTCCTAAATCAATAATTGGACAACTTAAGTACCTAATAAGTGAGGTTTAAGAGATTCAATTATTGCCACCCTATTATTTTAGAGTTTCTTTAAAAAAAAATACAAAAAGTTAGAAAATACAAGAAAACACCAAAATTTTTTTTTGAGAAATGAAAATATATAAAAATTAGTAAAATAGAAGTCTCGAGTCAACTTTATGGTCATTGAGTCATCTAGAGAAGGTTAGTTTATTTTTTAGCTCAAGTAAAATTAAAGTACACATATTTGATTTAACATTTTTGAGCTATATTTAAGAATATTAAGTTTTTTCTTTTGAAAATCTAATATTTCGACTACAGTTTAGGTTAAATATTTTAGTTCATAGAAATGAAATTAATTTAAGTTAATCAAGACTTCAAATGGTGCTTTAATTCTTTAATTGGACTAGAATTAATTGATTTATGAAAATAAAAAAAAAATTCATTTAATTGTCCAATAAAAAAAACTAGAGCTCATAAAATTGTTAAATTGAATTCAATTTGAAAATTAATTTCAACATGTGTATTAGATTTGATATAGATGGTATAGCATTTTTAAAGAGATAATCAATTAAAGGTGAATCTTAGTAAAAAATATGTGTATTAGATTTCATTCTTACCCTTCTTCTTTAAAAGAAAAAGATTGTTTTGATTGTCGCTTGGCTTAGTGCAATTTATATTGCACAAAAGCTCAACTCGCAAAAAAGGAACCAAGCGATAGGTGCTTCATGTGCCTTGCTTTTCCAATGGTGCGTGTTCCTCATTCATGCACCAAGCACGTAGCACATGCTTACCATGTGACTTGGCACCTTCTTCTGCAAGAAAATTTAGCATTTGTAGTAAATAAACCCCATACAATCCCTATGTTTTTTAACCGGATTGAGCCTATTTTTTGACCAATTTCCATTGAAAAAACATATAAATTAATAAAGGACTTAGAGTACTTTCATTTAAATCTAAAAACCTATTTGAATTCATGATTTAAGGAGGTCAAATTTGAACTCAAAGTCTCAAAAAGAATAATAAATGGTGCATTTTGACTTGAGTTTAATGTGCATGATTATAGAAAATTCAATGAAAATTGAAGATTCTAAAGGATGTTTAAAGCAAGAAAGAGCATTCATAAGCCATCTTTGACCATTCTTTTGAGCTAATTTTATACATTTTCCATTGAATTCCTAATTAATTTTTGTTCAAAAACCCATTTACTTTCATTTTCAAATTTAATCCATTTTTTGACTTATCATTTGTGGTTGAAATTAGTTTAAAATAAATAGGAGTTATAGGAATCATTTGCAGTAGGAAGAACAATTTGAAGTCATTCATATAAGTTGAATTCCAAAGTTTCTCTCTCTAGTAAACCCTAACTCGTGGCTACCTTTCTCTCTATAGAAAATTGCTTGAATTGGTGGTGCTTTGAGCAAAGCCAGCATTATAGTGAGTCTCCTCAAGCATCTAATTCTTCATTGCCACCACTCTTCACTTGGCCATGGCTCTTAGTCCCTCAATGACCTAAACCTTAAGCTCCTCCACCAAGACCGTTAGCCACCCATCGAAACACCGCCTTAGCCACCACTCCGAGCCAATCCAAGCACATGACTGAGTTCACCATGCCTCAAAATACCAAGCCACACCCCTTTTCTACACCTAGCAATCGCCACATGAATATACAAACACCATTACAAGCGGCTGAGTCTTAAAAACCACCTAAACACCAACTTTTGGCTATGGTGTCCTCCCCAACCTTATATTTCCCAATAAAAAACTCATGAAAACAACTTCTTTCATTTGTTTATGTGCCTAAATTGAGTTGAAACACCACTAACCCATTGCCCTACCCCCTGCACCCCTCCCTCCACCCAACAGCTTGTTCTTCTTCTTCCTCTCCTACTTGCAAGTTATGTGTTGTGCAAGCGACTTGGTTAAGTGACTTGAATCTAAACCTATAGCTAACTTAAGTCCGTATCCTATGCAACCTATGTGCCCATTTCTCTTCCAACTAGGTTTGTTTCTTGTATTGATTTAATTTGCTTATATGTTTTTAACTCAACTATTTTATTTCTTACACTATTGCTTATAAAAAATAAAATAAACAAATAAAAATAATAAAATAAAATTGAAAGGATAAAAACAATAGTAATAAGAACACCTTATCCATTTTTTTTAGATAATTAGATTCTTTCCACCATTTTTTATTCTATTTTTAACTTAGCTAGAAAAGTATATACATTTTGTCTCTTAGGAAAAAAAAAAAGCATTTTCAAAGATAATAAAAATTTGACAATAACATGAGTATTTTTAAGGACTTAGTTAGAATTTTCAAACTTAAGACTCTTTTTGTAGATTTTTTTGAAATAAATTAAACGAACTGTAGAAGTCTAATCCCAAATAGTGAGTATATATGTACCATATGTAATTATAAGGCTGACTTAAAATATGTAAAAATTTATTTTTCCCTTTTGTAAATAATTTTCATATTTCTTCATTTTTGTCAGAAGATACGTACTTATTTATCAATTTCGCTTGTAAATATGAATTAAAAGGGTATTTTGCTAAAATAAATTTAAATTCGAAAGGTAAAAAGTAGTACCTATTAGGGTTTAATAGGATATATCTTGAACTCATGATATTTGGTTTCTTGAAAGATTTTTTAAAATGTAGGCTAATGGTTAAATTAAAATCAGTCTATTTAATTAATTCTAATTTAATTACCTTTTCCCAATTCTATCAAGTGACAACTCTAAATTTTTTTCAAAAATAAAGAAACTAAATTTTCCTTAATTTTATTCAAGGGTTTAAATTAAATAGGTATAAGGTTTAGTTAAAATCAAATTACGAAAAACGAGAAAACCAGAATTTAGGCTCAACAGCTTAGCTAGGGACGTTAAGAGAGTCAACAACTTAAATGTTGCAAAATTAAAATTGTTTTTCAAATTACCTTTTCTACATTGTTTTTCTTTTCTATAAATATATTTTATTTATTTATATATATTTATACTAACCCATGCAAGTAAATTAGGGGGCATGTTAGGGGCTTTTATTGCATCACTTATGTATGTTAGATATGGTCAGAACTAGGCTATCTTAGGGGGGTACGACATTGTGTAAGCTTCGAATGATGTGGGCAACCACTTTTCGGGGTCGATTAAGTTACCTCACTTAAGCTTTGATGTAACTAATGAATCACTTCTCTAAAAGCATGTGAAGTCATAAAGCTTAAGAATCTTGAGAACCTATCTTAATTGCATTCAAGAACATTTTCTTGAAATTTGCAAATAGTACATTACGTAGCATAAAAAAAAAAAGATAAAAGAGTTTTACAACCATGAAGTTTCTTGAATTGTTTCCCTGTAAATTATTTCTTGGTAAAATATTTATATAATCTCTATAGACATCCCATTTTTTGCCTCGTTTTAATTTTAATACTTTTTTTAGAATAAGTGAAAATGGGTCCTAATCTAGAAAAATAGGAAAAAAAAATAGAAAACTTGCAAAATAAAAAATATATAAAACTTAAACTATATGTCAATAAAAAGTTAGGAAAAGAGTCTTGGGGTCATTTTTTTAGAATTTCTAAGTCACCTAGTTGGCGTCATTTCGTTTTCAAGGTTATAGATTAGGCCACTTCATTTTTAGGGTCAGTTAATTTTAGTTTAGAAATAGGTTTAATGTAGTAAATATAAAGAAAAGATAAAAAAGAAAAAGGAGGCTACATTAGGTATAAGACTTGGTCTATGATTGTGGGAATAAGGTTGAAAGACCTTAGCATAGGTCTTAGCTTATAAGCATATAGTAGCTTTGTGTCACTTTTTTTTTTTTTTGTAATCCACACACATATGGGCTACGTATATGGTTACCTGCACTGTATATGACTATGTGTGCTTTATTGCCTATTGATAGGAATCAACTTTTTGGACCAGTCACATGAAGCTAAGCTAGAGAATTGCAAGGACTAACCCGATGTGTACTAGCTCGAGAACCCTTCTAAGATAGAGATTCCTTTATTAATCTCAAACTTCTACACTTCTACTGACTTGAGTGGTAAATTGTAGTTGTGATCAACTTAGCTTCTGAGTTGTCGAGCACCAAGCATCTATCTAAGCTGAGCTACTTAACCACTTGACTAGAAGAAGCTCTAAATATCTTTGAATGCTCGAGCTCCGATTTGATCCAAATCAGGTCTACCTAGTCTTTTAACCTCCTAACCTCTTCTGAGTTGAATCTTGTAAATGTCAAGCTATTTGAGAATTCACTTCAGGAGGACTAGCTACATTACATACCGCCAGTCTCCACCTAACATGTGTCTTCTGACATAACAATCCAAAAAGGCTCTTTACTTTTTTGTATAGGACATTATTTGTCATTTTTACCCCTTTTAGTATATATAAGGAATCTTTTATATTTTATCCTTTTTATCTTTTCCTAGTGTACTTGAAACCCTAGGGAGGGCTAGTATATAAACCCCCTTTTCTTTGTATACAGACATCATACTTTCATTATTAAATTACAATTTCCTTTTTTGTAGAGTAACCTATGTGTTCTCTCTTATCCTCAGCTTTTATCTAGCTCCTTTTGCAAGAGTTAGTGGTGAACAACCTTAATACTATATTTGTATGTCAAATTAAGTATCAGGATTAGGCCAAGTAAGATCAATTTGTGTATCAGATCTAGTTGGTAGTTGCTTGGATTTGCTAAACCCCATTTTGTTTTCTTTTTGTTCCCATTTAGTGTAGTACTTGTCCATGTATATAACCCTAGAAACACATCAAGTTCGTTGGTATTAGAGCATGGTTCAGAGAGGAATAATGTGACATTGTAGTGATGTTTTGTTCGAGTTGTTGTTAGTAGCTACTATGTCCTTTTGTAGCTACTGTAATGTTGTCCTTAAGTTTATTGGAAATGTTATTAGAGTTGTAGAAGTGGGTTTTAAAGTTGTGAATTGTAGAGCAGTGGCTTATGTGAGGTAAGTGAAGTAACTTGCGTTACTTTGGTTTCCTACTACGAAAATATAATAGGTTCAGTTTCATATTACATTATTCTGTATTGACTTTTTGAGGTGGGTAGAGTGTGTTAATGCAATTTTGCGTTGTAGTGAGTAGAAGGGTTTTGTTAAATGTTGTGATATCGAAGTTGTTAGGAAGTATTGTACCATGTCGAATTCTACTATTCATGGAGTTATTGTTGACTAAGATAATAGCGCTCATGTTGGCAATAGTGTACATGATAGTTGTAGACACTTACTCCCTTCCCCCCTTTTATTTTTCAGTTTAGGTTATAAGGTCTTAAATTAGAAAAGTTCAAAAAATGGAAAATTAAAGAAAAACAAAAAAAAAAGATGAAATTTAGAAAAATAAGAGTTCTAGGAAAACTTAGAAAAAAATAGGAAAATAGAAAAAAGTACAAAAAACAAGAAATTTAGAAAAAATACAAAAAAAGTAAGAAATTTGAAAAGTTACAAAATAAAATAGGGAATTTAGAAAATAATAAATTTTTAGGTTGTTTAAATAGAATATAATTTTAATTTCAATAGTTTTAAATAAAAAGCTGTTGGATCTAGACTTAGATTTCAATCTAGCTCAGACTGATTTGGTACATATGTACAATTAATTACACATATGAATAAAGAAAAACCAATAGCTCAGCTGGATAAACACTTGGACTTGCTATTACATATGACTTTGAGATCCTAGGTTCAATCCATGGAAGGTATAAAATGTATCTTTTATTTTCTTTTCTCACTTTATTGTCATGTCATCGCTACGTCATGGGCCACGTCATCTCTCTGTCATTTGTCAACTCACTTCTAAGTGTGGTAGACACACTCTGATACACTCCGGCACATTAATACACATGCAGCTATGTATTTGGTACCACATATTGTCCAGGTTCGTCCAATCCAAAATTGGAAGAAAAACATATTGCATTTAATTTTTTCCATCTTTAACTCGACCATGATACCTATAAATGGAGGTCTACTTTTCATTTTCAAAAGACAACGAAAACTTCGAAATACTTTAGAAAAACAAAAATTGAAGTTTCCTCTCTTTAACATGGTTCCTCTCTCTCTTTAGGATAACATTCCTTACGATGTTTGTTGACGAAAACCACCACCATCAAATTTCACGAGCTGACTGAGTCGAAGTGAGCCGACTCCGAGCCGACTCCAAGTCGACCCAATCGAAGTGAGCCAACTCCAAGTCGACCAAGTCAAAGTGAGTTGACCGAGTCGATCCAAGCCGAAGTGAGTCGACACAAGTTGAAGTGAGCTGACTCTAAGCTAACCTTCTTCTTTTTTTTTTTATTTAATTCATTTGTTTATTTGTAAATGTTATAAATGAGAAAAAGAAAAAAGAAAGAGAAGAAAAAAAAAAAGAGGAAAAGGAAAAAAAAAAAGAGAAAAGAAGTAGTCTGTTTATTTATAGAAATAGATAGAATAAGTATAAAAAAATAATAAAAATAAATAAATAGGTTAGTAAAAAAAAAATCGTTTTAACACTTGGAAAAATTGAGTTTTCTAAAAATAAATCAATCATTTTTCAAATTAGAATCATTTAAAATTTTCAAAAATAAAATTCAACTTAAGACCCTTCATAATCTTTTCTCAAATCAACTTAAAATGGGTAAACACATAAACCCGGTAATTTTTCCAAAGTTAAAATCAATCAACCCGTTATATTTTCATTAAAATAACTTTATACGTTTGATCTCGAATAGAGTGTACGTAGGCACCCGTAAGTAAGTACGGGGCAACTTAAAATGTAGAAATTTTATTTTTTTTCCTTTTTAGATATTTATGTGAATTGATCAATTTAGTCGCGTATATTATAATTAGCTGTTTTATAAATTAAAAAGGGTATATTTGAAAAGCGAAGTTAAATTCGAAAAGTTAAAAAGTGGTACCCATTTAGGGTTTAATAAAGTATCCCCTAAACCTAAATCTCTAGTTTTCAAAATAGTCGTTTTACCAATTGTTTTTTTTTTTTTAATCGATAGACTGGTAGCTAAGTTATAACCAATCCACCTAATTGGTTATAACTTAACTTAACCGTTTTTCTCGACTCCAGTCAGGTGGCGACTTTAATCTCTTTTTAAATTGAAAAAATTGTTTTTTTAAACCTTAGTCGAGGATTAATACTAAACCCGTATTAGACAGGTAGGGTTTAGTACTGATCGGCTTAGAGAAAACCTAATTTTATAAAAGAATCGGGAAGGTGGAAAACCAAGCTCAACAATAGTAATACCCTAGGGTTAATTGATGATAAACTTGAAATATTCACCAACATTGTTGAGAGTCTTGTTATGGATATACAAGGCAATAGGCAACAACCTCAGGGTGTACTCAACCATAGCTAAGCAGAAAATGCATAAGAATGAAGATATGGCCATTTTAGCCGAGTTAATCATCTTACTTAACCTTACCAAGCTGGAGGAGTAACAAATCAACCTGCTTGACGAAGACTTAAGTTAGAGGAAATAGAGAAGATGAAGAGGAAGTAGATGTAGAGACTAATGAAGTGGAAGAAGAGTGAAGAGAATACTATGAGACAAAAGGGCAAAGGTGCCAAGCACCTTAAAGACTCGACAATGTCAAGATCCAAATTCTACACTTTATAGGAAGTGGTAATGTAGGTCAAAACCTACAGTGAGAGGAGAAGGCTAAAAGAGTGTTTGATTGTTATGGGTATATAGAAGCAAATAAAGTCCAACTTACTACCCTCGAGTTCTTTAGATATGCTATCATGTGGTGGAAGAACTTAAATGTAGCTAGAGTAAGAGATAGGCAACAAGGAGTGTACACTTGGGATGATATGAAGAGGTTATTGAGAGGAAGGTTTATACTTAAGACTTGTTTGTAAGACACCTTTGCTTAGTTGTAAGAACTTCATCATGGAAGGCATGCTTTTGATGATTATGTTAAGGAGTTTTGTCTGATAATGATCTGAGTCAAAGTTGATGAACCTAAAGCCTAAATTGTATCAAGATTTATTTTAGGGCTTCGATATGAGATTCGAAATATTGTTGAAGTCAATGGTTGCATAGGTTGTAGGAAGCTATTAAAATAGTGCAAAAGGTTGAAAAGTAGAGGAGAAATACCTAGATTCGACTTGGGTTGAGCTTTTCTCGAACTCTTGTTCCGCACCAACCTACCTACAATGAGTCGAAGAGACTATCTTGAGCAAAAGAGAAGAATGACTAACTTAAAGATAGCTAAGTAGGTTTAAAGAGCCAAATTGATGATATGATAGCTTTGAGGATGTATGAGAAGGGACAAACATCGGATTGTAAGACAAGTGAGATTAAATGCTTTAAGTACTTAGGTTACAGATACATGCTTGCTAAGTGTCTTAATTAAAGTGTCATTGTCCTCTAAGGTGATGAAGTGGATAGTATAGATGGGAGAGAGCTTGAGAAGGAGGATAAGAATGTTAGAGGAGGTGAAGTAAAGAAGGATGAGGAAGAGACCTGTGTTTATGATGAATAGGGATAAGTGATGACCATAGTGTTGAGACTAGTAATGAACTTAATATTGAGCTACGAGGAAGATTAAAGAGAAAACTTATTCCACACTAAGTGTACTATCAAAGGTCAACTGTACACGATTATAGTAGATGGAGGGAGTTGCACCAATGTTGTCACTTAGACCCTTGTACAGAGGTTAGGTCTATTGACTTATAAACACCCTCTATCTCATAAGCTATATTAGCTCTATGATAAAGGTGCCTTACATGTGACCAAGTAGGTAACCATACCCTTCTATATGTGAAATGTGTACAGAGACGAAATAGTGTGCAATGGTATCCCTATGAGAGCTTCACATTTGCTGATAAGGTGACCTTAGTTGTTTAATCAACGTATTATTCACAATTGATACAAGAATACTTATGCCTTTTGAAAGGATGGCAAGAAGATCTTATTACAACCCATGACACTAAACTAGGTGAACGAGACACATAATTAGCTAACTCAAGTTAATAAGAATGCATTGGAGATGAGTTAGAGAGAGCTCCAAGCAGTTAAGCCATCGTTGTCAAACCCTAACCACTAAACTCACTCTTCTCGAACCACCACCTCCAACCCTCTTCAACTTGAACCAAGCCCACGACTGAAATCCCCACACCATACTCCCCTCTTGCACGCTGTAACCCCTGATGGTGCCACTTGAAAATTGCTACCATTACCGAACTTCCACCACCCACTAAACAACTACCAAACACAGTGGCACTCAAAAAACACCATATTCCCTAATAAAAAGCACACAAAACACTCCTCATCCACTCGTTTTGGTGGTCGAAACAAGCCGAATCACTTCGCTATTGTTGTTGCTATGGAAGCTCGACTTGAATCTAGTAGAACTGATCCAAACCTAACCCGAGATCAAACCTAGTGTCCAATCCGACCCATGCTTCTCTCTTGGTCTAAATCAGTTCCGATTTGATTTTATTTATTTATTTATTTACTCATTTGTTGTAATATGCAATTGTAAATGCAATCAAATAAAAAAGAAAAAGAAAAAAAGATCAATTGTAAATGTAATCAAATAAAAAAAAGAAAAAAGAAAGAAAGAAAGAAAGAAAAAAAGAAATATAAAAGAATATAAAAAAGAAATAGTTTATTAGTTTATTTATTTAGTATAATGGAAATGGATAAAAAATAAATAAATATAGGATAACAAAATAAATAAAGAAAGAAAAATAAGTAAAATAAGGGTAAAAATAATTAGGTTAGTGAATAAATAATTATCTTATCACTTAGAAAAGCGCTTTTTCTAAATAAAAAAAATAATTGGATTCTTTTTACAGTTATGACCTTTTAGAATTTTCCAAATAATAAAAAATCCAATTTAGGACTTTCTTTTTTTTAGGAAATTTTTTTAAATAAATCAAATTGAATAAATTGTAAACTTGATTGTTTTTAGAATTAAAATAAGACCAACTCCTTAAACTTTTACAATGAAAACTATGTATATTTGATCCCAAATAATGAGTACATAAGCACTTACGAAGCAATGATAAAAAATAGAAAAAAAAATTTTTCCTTTTTTTTTTTAAAGTTTAGATTATTTTGTTTATTCAATTAGAGTAACTAATAACTATTTCACAGAATTGAAAGGTGACTTTTAAGATTAAGGTTAAATTTAGAAATTAATGGTGCCCGTAAGGGTCGAATCCAGATCTTTGAGTTTCTAAAACCATTTTTCAAAATCGTTTTTATCGAAAGACTAGTGGCTAAGCTATAACAAATCCACCAAATTAGTTATAAGTTAACTCTTTTTTCCCCAACTTCGATCGAGTGGTAACTTTAAGATGTTTTTAAAGTATAAAAAACTATTTTTTTTTTAAATCCTAGTCGAGGGTTAGTATTAAATAGGTAAGGGTTTAATACTGATCGGTTTAGAGAAAAGCTAAATTTATAAAACCAAGAGGTAAAAAACCAAGCTCGACAGCTTGGCGACTTTACTAGGGATGTCAAGAGGGTTAACCATTCGACTTTCCAAAATTAAAATTAATCCCTAAAAATCACCTTAATGTAATTTATTTGCTTATTCGTTCTTTATTTGTATCATAATTGTACTAACATCTTTACAGGTTTAGTTTAATGTATATAACTATTTAAGGAAGGGTGAGGGGGTGGATTTATTTCTTGTACCAATAATGCATGATAAATATGGTTAAACCCAGGCCGTCTTAGGACCTTAAGATAAGGAGCCTTCGCATAAGTTCTAGGCATAATGGGGCAACCACTATTTGAGGCCCATTAGGCTACCTTACTTAAACTTTGATATGACTAAGGAATCGTTTTTAGAAACGTGTGAGGTTACAGAGTTTGAGGACCTCTAGAACCCATCCCTCTTACATACATTCCTCAGGGTTAGGTGAATAGCTAATAAGGCGACGTTGTTATAAAAAATCAATAAACCTGAAGCTTCTCTCCTTATTTTTCTCATAGAATTCACTTTCAGTTTCTGTTATTAACTTCATGTCTATACTATTATTTTGCATATCACACGTACTAGGATATGGGGGGTCATTTGTTGTAAAGTAGATGTGGTCAGACCTAAGTCGTGTTAGGATCCTAGGAGAGGGGCCATTATGTAGGCTTTAGGTGCTGTAGTGTAACCACCGCTCGAGGTTGATTAAGTCACCTCACTTAAGCTCAATGTAACTAATGAAAGTGTTTTTTAACAAGTAAGGTCACATAGCTAAAGGACCTTTTTAGAACCTTTTTTAAATTGCATTCATGAACCCTTTTCTCAAAATCGGTAGATTGACATGATCTGGCAAAACTAAAAAAATCTATGAAGTTTCCTAGTCTTTTCCTTGTTAATATTTTCTTATTGTAAATACCAATATACTCCCTGTGTAAATAAGATAGTTCTGACGTAATTTCTCTTTTCATCCTTTTTCCAGAAAATGGTTAAGTCTTCTCTTACACAGGCCCTTTTCAAGGAAGTCTATATCCATGAGCCTCTAGAGCCCAAGGATATACTTAAAAAATGGTTTCAATTTTTTAATCTAGACCAATAGAAATTCATTGATGATAAGATTAAGCCTATCCTCTCACTACTCAAAGTCCAGACCAACATCACCATGGTATGGGCTTTGGTATACTTCTAGGACCCTTAGAGCCAATCTTTTCACTTTGGCCCATGTCGACTGAGCCGAATTGTTGAAGAATACTCCTATCTACTAAGAGTCCCCTCTATTGAAAATGAAAAATATGTCCTAGATATCACGGTTAGCCCTATAAAGATTCTAAAAAAACTCTTAAGCCTTTGTGAATCTGAAATATGCAGAATGTGGACAAATCCCCATAAGAGAATCATCAAGGCGGATGATCTTTTTACTTGGTTCATGACCTTGTCCAGCTAGAACTAGAAACTCTTCTATGGTAGCATTAAAGATTGGCAGTAATATAGGATCAATGCCTATATCTTGGCAACATTTAGAACTATGTTGTTTCCTAATGGGATATTTGACATACATCATAGGATTGTAGAGGTTGTGACCTAATTTTAAGAAGGAAAATCTTATGTCCCAATACTACTAGCAACATAAGCCAGATTGCTCAATCGTCTACGAGAAGAAAAGAATGGAGAATTAAAGCCTAATATGACCTTACTTATGGTTTGGTTTATCAGCCATACTCAAAGCCCTAAACTTTATTTCCTTCATAGACAAAGCGTCTAGAAGATGAATCCCATTGATGCATTTGCTACTGTCATTAAACTCCTTAAAGGTATTGCTACCTATTATTGGGTTAAAGCTTTCCAAATGTTATACACTGAAGATATCTCCCAAGTTTCTAGATGGATCAAGGCAACTAAGTTAAAGAAAAGAAATAAGATTGAAGAGGAGCCAAGAAATCACAAGAGAAAGTGGATCTAGACGTCAGGGATTATTTTTAATGAATTTTTGAATAATGTGTCAAGCTTGGTTTTTCACCTTCCTGGTTCTTTTATAAAATTGAGCCTTCTCTAAACCAATCAGTACTAAACCCTTACCTATCTAGTACTAACCCTCGACTAAGGTTTAAAGAAAGCCATTTTTTCAATTAAAAAGAGGTTGGAGTCACCACCTGATCAGAGTTGGGAAAAGAGGTCAAGTTATAACCAATTGGGTAGATTGGTTATACCTTAGCTACCAATCTATCGATTAAGAAACCAATTTATAAATACGACTTTTTGAAAACCAGAGAATCTGGATTCGGAGATTAGGACTTTTAAATCCTTATGGGTACCATTGACTTTCCAAAATTAAATTTAATCTTTAAAAATTACCTTTTTATTTTATGAGATGGAACTCAATTTAACTATTATAATTAAACAAATAATCTAAACTAGAGAAAAAGGAAAATTAGGTTTTTTCATTTTTGTTATTGCCTCGTAAGTACGTACTTCCCACTATTCAAGATCAGAAGTACGTAATTTTTTTTTTTTTTTATAAAAACTTTAGTGAATTCGTTTTGTTTTAATTTGAAAACAATCGAGTTTACGTTTTGCTCAGTTTTGATTTATTTAAGAAAATTCCTAAAACGTCCTAATCAGTTTTTTTTTTCTTTTTATTTTTGGAAACTCTAAAATAGTCTTAATTTGGAAAAAGTTCTATTTATTTTCATTTACATTTAGAAAATCAATTTTTCTAAGTGATTAATCCTATTTTATTTATTTTTTTCCTTTTTTTACATTTTTTTTCTTTATCCTATTTTATCACCTAATCTATTTTTACTTATTATATATTATTTAATAAAATAAAAAATATTTCTTTCTTTTTTCTCTTTTTTTTTCTTTTCTTTTCTTCTTTTTCTTTTTCGTTTTTTTCCCTTTTTTCCTATTTGATTACGTTTACATAAACAAGTAAAACCAACAAACAAATAAATAAACAAAACAAAATAAAATAAATAAAATAAAAAAAGGGGCTTCAGATAGGTTTGAGTGCACAGGTTGGACTTAGGCGGGTCGGATTGGGTTATTAGGTTGGATCACGGGTCAGTCAGCTGGATCCGAGTCGAGCTCTAATAGATTCGGGTTGCCGATTGAAGGAGAAGAACTAGCAGCTGTTGGGGTTGCTTCGGGTCAATTTAGCCACTAAATCGAGCGAGGAAGTTGGCTTTTATGTGTATTCGATTGGATTTAGGGGTGTTTTTTTTATGCCATCGTGTTTGGTGGGTTTTAGAAGTAATGGTTGGCGATGGTATTCGCTCTTCCGGCATGGTGGCAGTTGGGTGTAAATGGAGTGTTGGCTTAGAGATTTAAGGGTACAGGGAGAGTGGCTATGACGTTAGTTTAGGTCGAAGAACGCTAAAGGTGGTGGTTCGAGGAAAGAGAGGGGCAGTGGTCAGGGTTTAGCGGTAGCTAACATGGTAGAGCTACTAGGGGTCACGACGGGGGTCGAGAGTAACTGGGTTGGGGAGCCTAAGCTGTGGGTAATCTTCCTAGAGTGGTGGTTCAGTTCGGGTTGAAGTGAAGAGTGAGAATTAAAGAGAGAGAGAGAGTAGGTTAGAGAGAAAAAATGATTGTGGGGAGAGAGGGGTTATGACGAGTGATTCAACTGCTCATGACGTGGCTATGTGTGATCGTATGAGCTCCCTTAACACCATTTTATACTCGAATTGTTCCTAGAAAACATGGAATGCTTGGATTGGATTTTGAATGTAAATGCGAAGATTTCAGTTTTTTTCCCAAATTAGGAGCTCGACTTGAATTTTTTTTTTACTAAATTTGGACAAGTTAGTGGGTCCGATTTATAGTAAGCTATGTGCTCAATAGGATTAAAGTGAGAAACTACGTAAGTGTGTGCAGAATTTATGCGGAAATTGGAGCTGAAGTGAAGGGGTTCGGTGTTCTTAAGCAAAGAAAGGGGGAGAAAATCTAGGGAAAATGAGGGAAACAAGAGGGAAAGAGAGGAAAACGAAGGGAAAAGGAAGGAAGGGGAAGGAAAAAGGGGCTAACGTGGCGCCACGTTAGCCGTGCTATGCAACCCTAACGTACTCGTGTCATTTGTGACACGTGGTAGCTAACGTAGCATGCCACGTGGATGCTACGTCAGCAGGGCTATCAAATCTGAGGATGCTATGTGTCAGGATATGTGGCATAATCAAATCCTGATACGTGGCAATCCCTGATGTGATTGAAAACAAAAAAAAAATAAGAAAAAGGCCTCGCTGCTTTTGCTAAGTTTCAAACCCAAGACCCCATGCTTAATGCTAATATTATGTCTATATGCTTAACCGTCAAGCCATTAACCTATGCCTTATTCATATGGGCAATCAAATTACACATATGGACTTAATTAGCGTGAGCTAGATTTTGAATCAAAACTTAAGTTCAACGGCCTAATTTCTACACCAAAATTAAAATTTATCTTAAAATCATGTTATTTTCTAAAATCTTTTAATTGAATTTAATTTTTTTAGTTTTTTGTAATTTTTCAAATTTCTAAATTTTTAAACTTCATTTTCTAATTTTTTTTTATCTTTTTTAGGGTTTCTTTTTGAAATTTCTTATTTTTTGTGCTTTTCCTTATTTTTGAAATTTTTGTATTTTTCTATGATCCTTATTTTTTTCTAAATTTCTTAATTTTTTGGTTTTTCTTTTAATTCTCTATTTTTTGAATTTTTATAATTTATGGCTTATTGAGAAGAAAGAAAAAAAAATGAATAAAATAAAATAAAATAAAAAACAAATAAAGGGGGCAAAAACTAGGTGTGTACATACTATAAGGGAAACTTCAAAGATGCAATAAAAATCTTTTTCTTGCCACATCTTAGTCAGTTTGCTAGCTCCCCTCTCTACATCTACATCATCCTCATATTGTTTTTTTTTTTTTTGTTATTTTTATTTTCTTTTTGAATAAAATCATGAGAGTCATGTCCTCAAGTTTCTAAGTCCTTTTCTATGTACCTTCTACTCTAACCCTTTCCAATCTCTTCTCCTATACATCCTTAGGATCTTTTTTCTTATAAGATTGTAAATATTTAGGCTCATGATCTCATAAGAATATTTTTTTACTCCTTTCTCACAGCTTGTAAATAAGCCTTATCCTTTTATTATGTTTTTCCTTTCCCTTTCTTAAAAAGGAGAGATTTCTTTCAAAGAACAAACAAAAAAAAAAAAGGAGAGTAAATTTGCTAGCTGATAAAGAATTCTTCCTATTAGGTTTGCATGGTTGATGACAGACTCGTTTCCCTAGAAAGAATGATGCATCAGATGGCCTAACAATGGTGGGTTTTATTCCCAATGATCACCACTCTCCAAATATCTTAAGATTTAAGCTTGGAAAGGAGACTCTCGAATTTGGAAGAAAAGGTAGCCATGCTACAAAAGAGCATTGCAAATCTAGAAATGGCAATGGGCCTCATACTTAGAAGATTTCAACACTGGATGTTCAATACAAATCAAATGTCAATAAGCCTAAGTAATGAAGGAGGCCCAACAAGAAAAAAGCCAAGGAGGGGTGAGAAAGAACAAGCCCTAGGGACTTAGAGGAGACAATTCACTTGATTGAAGATCTCAATTACACAAATCTTTCATCAGTTGAAGGTAGTAAGGATTATAGCATGTGAAGCCCTTAATCCGAATTACAAACCATGCAGCTTTAACTTAGAAGCACGATGCGACTATCATATGGGTCAGAAGGGGCACTTTACTGAAAAATGCTAGAGAATAAAGAATAAGAATTTAAGACCTGATTGATGCAAAAGTCATTTAGCCAAAGCTACAACAAGTTGATCCTTTAAGTCATGGGGATAGTCTAACTGAGTCACCTAAAGCTCCATTTCTTTTGAACATACCAATGCCTTCTGATAAGCTCACTGGTTGTTTCAAGTAATTGGGCGCTTGTTAAGATAGGGGTAGAAAAAAGAAAGTTGTTTTTTTAATAAAGTTTGTAACACCTGGAATAATATAATCTTATTGCCTTTTCAATTGAATGATTGTAGTATTATTAGCATTGGGGCAAATAAATTCCTCCTTAAGAAATCAGTAACTCACTTTTAAAAGGTTTAAAATAAAAAGAGGCAAGCTATCTTCCACACACTTACCTAAAACACTTTGAGAGTTAAGAGACATAATGGTGAGGATACTTTGGACTAGTTTCTTAAAGGAGGTCCACTTTGAATGTGATATGTAGCTTAAAATGAAGTTAGGCATTCATTTTTGAATCCTAAACACAATCATCTCTTGTTCACTCCGTTAGACCCATTTGAAGAATTTTCAAATTTAAACCCTATCGTAAAGTACCCTAAAATGGGGCAATTCAGAGGTTAGGGTCATTGATGAGAAAAGAAGGATAAAATTTGTTTATGCTTGCTTCGGTGACATTAAATTCAGAAGCAACTTTTATTTTTGATAAGTTATTTTTCTTTTGAAGAGCCATACTTACCTCACCCAAGCTCATACAATAGAAAACTATGGATTTTGGGCCTTGAATTGCTTAAAAGACAAAAACTTGGCAATGAAGACAAACATTCTTGGGGCTAAAAGAAAAGAAAGAACAATAAGAAAACAATGAGGCAAAGTAATAATGAAAAAAACGAAAAGAAAAAATGAAGAAAAGAAGTTGGAAAATTGGGCCCAAGTGTAAGTTAAAAGCCTTAAAAGATATATCATATCCTAATAGGGGTAGACAAATCAAATCAAAAGTCAAAACCCAAATAGCCCCAAAGACGTAAAGCTCTAAACTATAGTTCGAGTTTAGAAACCCAAAAGTTCTATTACACTAGGCCTTTCTACCCATAATACGACCCTTACACAGTAAAAGCTCTTTAGATCTTAAAAGATAATCTATCTTTAATAAAAAGCTGTTTTTGAAATTAGGGTAAGTATATTTCTAATTATTCCTAAAGTTCTTGACTTATATACCTAGGATTAATATTTCTTTCACAATAGGCTTCTTCATTAGTCCCTTTTGAAACCGTTGGACTAGAAGCCTAATTTCATAATGTTAAATCAAAAAGGACTTAATGGATTGATCAAGGTGTATCATATGCAAAATGGACTATAGTTAGGAGTGTAATCTAGGCTGAGAGTTTGCAAGGAAGTCCTCTTCGATTAAACTAGTCATGAGTTACCTTTTCCTTAAAAGATAAGGGTGTTTGAAATCACAAAGCCCCACCAGATAGCTTAAGTTGAAAACTAGGGGAACATAAGAGGCCCTATGTGATTATTTAAGAAGGGTTCTTTACTTATTAGCAAACTATAAAAAAAAGAAAAAAAGAAAAAAGAGAGAGAAAGTAGCTTTATTCTAAGTTCAAGTCAGCTTAAGTGGCTAAGTTTTCAAATTCTTCCCAAATAAAGGAAATCATTCCTAGTGTCTTTCTAATTGGTTTTCACCAAAGGGTTTATCTGTGAATATTTTCTTCAAATTAGGTAGTGTTTTTGACAAGTTTAATCCTAGCCAACTCTCAAAAGGGTTATCTCGCATTCCATCCATTCAACTTTCTTCAAGGTCTTTGGCAAGCCCATAAGGCCCTTTTGTTCACCATGTTTCTCTCAAGCAAACCCGTAAGGCACTTCCTTTCATCATTTTCTTCTTAGTAAGCTAGTAGGGTGCTCTCCTTCACCAGCTTTCTCTTAACAAGCCATAGGGTACTTCATTAAGTACAACTTAGGCTTAGGTTAGTGAGCTTAGTAAGACATGACAAGGTTTTTTTTACATTGATCCTAACTTAAGTTTGCTAGTCCCTAAAAGACACTCCCGCCTAAGTTAGTGAGCTTAGTAAAGCTCGACCAAGTCCTTTAGATTAATCCTAGATTAGGGTTGCTAGTCCCCGAGAGACACTCCCACCTAGGTTAGTGAGCCTAGTGAGGTACGATTAGGTTTTAGATCAATCCCAATTTAGGATTGCTAGTCCTTAAGAGACACTCCCACTTAGGTTAGTTAGCTTAGTGAGGCACAACCAAGTCTTTTAGATTGATCCCAACTTAGGGTTGCTAGTCTCCAAGAGATGCTCCTACCTAAGTTAGCGAGTTTAGTGAGGCACGACTAGGTCTTTTAGATCGATTCTAGCTTAGGGTTGCTAGTTACCAAGAGATGCTCCCGTCTAAGTTAGTGAGCCTAGTGAGATATGGCTAAGTTCTCCAATTCAATTCTAAAGTAGGGTTACTTATCCCTTAGAGATACTTCTACTTAGGTTAGTGAGCCTAGAGAGATATGATTAGGTTTCATTTCTTCACCCAAATCCCTAATAAATTGATTATAAGATAGCTAATTAGTTGTTTCAAAGTCATCATAAGGGCTAAAAATAGTGTTTCTTTGTCTTTGTGGCAAAGTTTTGTTCAAACTTCGCTATAAAGAGAGATAGTTGTAAATATCTAATTTTTGCCCCCCTTTACTTTATTTATTTATTTATTTTTTTCTTTTCTCCTCAATAGGTGCTAACTTAGGAAAAACACACAAAAAAAGGGAAATTAAAGATAACAAAAAAAATAAGGAAATTTAGAAAAATACAAAAAAAATGCAAAAATAAGAAAAAAGCACAAAAAATAAGAAAATTGGAAAAATATTAAAAATAGGAAATCTAGAAAGAAACCCAAAAAATAAGAAGTTTAGAAAATAAAAATTGAAAAAAATACAATAAATAGATGATTTTGAGGAATTTAGAAAATAACATTTTATTAGGGTAGATTTTTTGGTTTTGAAATAGCTTTAGAAGTTGGGCTGTTGAACTTGGGCTTAGATTTAAATTTAGCCCAAGCTGACTTGGTCCATATGTGCTTACACATATGGATAAGGCACAAGCGAATGACCTAAAGGATAAATACTTGGACTTAGTATTGGGTATGGGCATAAGGTTAGGGGTTCGAATCTTAGCGGGGGCACGAAAAGATTTTTTAATTTTTTTTTATCATCAAGGACTGCCACGTGTCAAGATTTGATTGCACCACATGTCCTAACACGTGGCATCATTAGATTGGATGATGTATAGGCATGACACCATTTGTCAAGTCGCGTGACACCATGTATCAAGCCATATGACACCATGTGTCAAGCTACGCGGTATGCCACATTAACTGTTACATGTCAAGTGATGAAATGTAGCAAGTTAGGATTGGTCGGGTTAGGTGACATGGCGTTATATCAACACTACATTAGTACTTTCCTTCTTTTTCTCTTAGTTTCCCTTGTTTTTCTTAAGATTTTCCTCTTCTTTCCCAGTCAAGAACAGTCTACTCCTTTCATTTTGAACCCGATTTTTGCACAATTCTCATATACAAAGGCATAATTTCTTGCTCCAATTTTGTTCTAGACATAGCCTGCTCCAAATTGAACCCAATAACGCATCTAAATTCATATATTAACACTGTCAAATTGAGCTTCAAAAATTGGAAAAAATTCAAATTTCAAACATCCCCATTCAAATCCGATTTTGAGTTTCTACAGTTTCTAGGTTAAGTTGATGTATAAATAAGGGCTTTAAGATACCCACAACCATAGAGGAGATAGATAATTAATTCACAAACCTTCTATCTCAATTTCAAATCACTCTCTCTCTCTCTCTACCACTCTCTTTCTCTCTCTCTTTGAGTCTCTCTTTCAAGCTCACCACCATAATTGAGTGCCCTAGAATTACTCCCCATAACTTAAGCTTTCACCCGCAACCACCCTCAACCATTGTCGTACCTTCTAGCATCGCCACCAAACCATCGCTGCTAAACCCTAAACACCGAACTCACTTTGCTCGATCCACCACCTCAAAACCCCACACTACACTCCTCTCTTATACCTAGTAACCCTTGATGGTGGCAATGGTGCCACCCGAATACTGCCACCACCACCAAACTTCCACCACCTACTAAATAGCCACCAAAAATGGTAGTACTCAAAAAACACCATATTTCCCAATAATAAAACACACAAAACACTCCTCACCCACACGTTTTGGTGCCGAATCACTTCATTGCTACTACTGCTATGGAAGCCTGACCTAAATCCAATGGAGTAGATTCGAACCTGACCCGAGATCTGACCCGTGCTTCTCTTCTAGTCTGAATCAATTCCAATCTGATTATTTATTTATTTATTTACTCATTTGTTGGAATATGCAATTGTAAATGTAATCAAATAAAAAAAGAAAAAAAAAGAAAGAGAAAAAGAAAAAAGAAAGAAAGAATATAAAAAAAGGAACAGTTTATTAGTTTATTTATTTAGTATAATGGAAATGGATAAAAAATAAATAAATAAGGAAAAATAAGAGTAAAAGTAATTTAGTTGGTGAATAGATAATTGTCTTATCACTTAGAAAAGTTTTTTTTTTCCAAAAAAAACATAATTGGATTCTTTTTAAAGTTAGGACCTTTTAGAATTTTCCAAATAATAAAAAATCCAATTAGGACCTTTTTTTAAGAATTTTTTTTAAATAAATGAAATTGAATAAGATGTAAACTCGATTGTTTTTTAAATTAAAATAAGAGCAACTCCTCAAAGTTTTATAAAAAGAACTACGTATGTTTTATCCTGAATAACAAATATATAGCTATATACAAGGCAACGATAAAAAATTTAAAATAAACCCAATTTTCCTTTTTTTTTTTTAGTTTAGATTATTTCGTTTATCCAATTAGAGTAACCAATAACGATTTCACATAATTGAAAGGTAATTTTTAAGATTAAGGTTAAATTTGGAAAGTTAATGGTACTTGTAAGGGTTTAAAAACCTTAACTCTCGGAACCAGACCTTTGAGTTTCTAAAACCGCTTTTCTAATCAGTTTTTATTGAAAGATTAGTGGTTAAGCTATAACTAATCCACCCAATTGGTTATAACTTAACTCCTTTTTCGCCGACTTCAATTGGGTGGCGACTCTAAAACATTTTCAAAGTATAAAAAACCGATTTTCTTTAAATCTTAGTCAAGGGTTAGTATTGAATGGGTAGAGATTTAATACTAGTCGTTTTAAAGAAAACCTAAATTTATAAAACCGAGAGATAGAAAACTAGGCTTGACAAATACACTGATCTTTTTACTCCCTCTTAAGCTAGGTGTCTTTCTACTTACTCTTGAGTTACTCTTATCTAGCCCATTTAAGCATAGACTAGTGCCAAGTGACATCTGACCATACTTATATGTTATATCAAGTGTGACTTGAGCTTATATGAGGTGTTGGTGCATCATATCCATCGTTAGTGCACAAGAACCTCTGCTTAACCTTGATTGTCATTTATTTTTTGAGCCATCTCATGGCTTAGACCTACCCTTTTGGTTACATGTAATATTGGGTCCATATGTTCATCCATAGCATCCGTATCATCTTGGTATCAAAACTTGCCTACGTTTGAAGCTAGATTTTGCTATTGTGTTCTTTGAGTGGTTTGTTATTGCTTTCGTATGATAATGGTTCTATTGTTAACCTTCGAGTTTAGTAATTAAGGAGTGTTTGGTGCTCTGTTTTCCCCTATTTTCGATACGCAAAATAGAGTATGGTTGATTGTTCATTTGTTGTGTAATTGTTGTGGTGATTGGAATATTGGTTATTGATCTTCAAGTGGTATTATTAGATGTCAATTTTTGTGAAGTAACCATCAATGTCAAACTTAAGTATTCGAGAAACTCTGGGAAACTAAGGAAGTGGTACTTAACATAGTCAAGGGCAAGAAGGAAGCTTTATACTTCGATTAATAGGTAACCACTTGGATAAGCTTACCGACTTAGTAGTTAGTTTGGTGATTATTATCTAAGAAGACAGGTAGTAAGCTAGAAATAGCCCTACTAGAGAATGTAAGTAGCAAAGGCAAGGCAATGGTTAGTTTGGCCGAGTTAACACCCTAGCTCGACTACCTCGAGCTAAAGGAATTGGTAGGGATGTTAGGTAAAGGCTAGTACATGAAGGAATTGAGGAGGATAGGAAGGGAGATGATGAAGTAGAAGAGTATTACAAACCTGAAGAAAGAAATGTGCAAGCTGCTAAAGTTGAAGGATTGAGGATGCATATTCTAAGTTTTTCTAAGAGTAGAGATGCCGAGGATTGCCTAGATTGGGTAGATGGGATTGAATGCAGTTTAAATGTCACGACATACCTAGCAATGCAAAGGTTAGACTTGTTGCGTTGAAGTTCATTGGTTATGTCGCCTTATGATGGAAGAAATTACAAGCCACCTAAAGAAGGGAAGGTGAACGAGAGATTAAGAGTTGGGATGAAATGAAGAAGGTTATGTAGAGAAGGTTTATGCTAAGCTATTATTTGCAAAATGCCTTCAAAAGACTATAAGAGCTAAGATAAGGTGGATCAAATGTAGACACTTATGTTAAGGAATTCCAAATGTTAATGATTCAATGTAAAGTCGTGGAGCTAGAGGATCAAACTGTATCTAGGTTCATCAATGGATTGAAGTATGAGATTGGGGATGTCTTAGAAACCCTAGATATTAGATCACTTGATGACATACTTTGAGCCACCTAGAGGATAGAAAGGTGCTAAATCGGAAGGTTCCAACCACCATTTAGTTGAATAGGTAGTAACCAAACTATTTTCAGCAAAACTATGCAAACGGAACTAAGTAAGGTTGCTGAGACTTAACTCGCCTAGACTACCTGAGTCAAAGAGAAGGAAGTCTTGAGGAAGTTTGAGAAAGGCTAGAGTTCGGGTAAGAAGACAAGCGAAATCAAGAGTTTCAAATGCCAAGGATTTAGGCATATGGTTACCCAATATACGAATAGAAGGACTATGGTGATTTGAGGCAAGATGCCGACTCTCAAAGTGGACAGCATTGACGAGGAAGTAAAGGAGCTAAAGGAGGATAGATAAATTGAACTGTCTCAGGAAGTTACCTACAGTAACAAAGGCTACTTTTTGCCAACCACTCTAGTATTGAGAAGGACAATGAGTGTCAGCCTTGTGCCTAAAGACGGACAGAGAGAAAATCTCTTTCATATTAGATGTAAGGTAAATGAGTCCTTATATGTATTGATAGTTGACAGTGGGAGCTACGCTAATGTAGCCTTTGCACTTATAGGCTAGCAATTAAAATTGTTGACCAGACCTTACTTAAAACCTTATGAGCTTCATTGGCTTAGTGATAAAGGAGTCTTATAAGTAAACCAATAAGTGTCTGTACCTATCTATAATGGCAAATATTGACGAAGTACTCTGTGATGTCCTATTAATGAGTATGTCCTACATTCTTCTTGGATGACCATGGATGTTTGATCGAGCAGTTATACATGACGAAAGGAGCAATACATGTTCTATAGAGTAAGAAGGTAGGAGGATGAAATTGAGCCCTATAACTGTTGAGCAAGTAAAGGTCATGCAATCTTAACTAAGATAAACTCTGAAGAAAGAGTCTTTGGTATTGACCTGAGTTGAACTAAAAAGAGAGATGGAGCTCGAAGGACCAACCTATTTTCTTATCCGAATTGCCTATTGAGGTAAAAACCTTACTAAAGGAGTTTACCGACCTATTCCCAAATAAGGTACTGAAAGGTCTACCTCCCATCCGAAGTGTCAAACATGTGATTGACCTATAGCTAGGAGCTACATTGTTGAACAAACTTGCCTATAGGCTAAATCTTGAATAGGCCGCTGAACTATGAAGTAAGTAGTTAAGCTAAGGAGGAAGGGGTATGTGCATGAGTCCCTTAGCCCTTGTGCCATGCCAACCTTGTTAGTGCCAAAGAAAGATGGTTCTTAGAGGATGTGTGTAGATAACCAAGAGATCAATCGAATTACCATCAAATGTAGCTATCCCATACCCAAACTTGATGACATGCTAGACAAATTAAGTGAAGCAAGAGTGTTCTCTAAGATTGACCTTAAATCTAGTTACCATCATATTCGAATGCACGAGGGTGATGAATGGAAGAGCTTATTCAAGATACAACATAGTTTATATGGCCATTTAGACTGTCTAATGTACCGGGTATATTTATGTGCTAGGTGAATCATGTGCTTTAGGAATTAATAGGAAAGTTTGTTGTAGCATATTTTGATGACATTCTGGTATACAGCCCCAACTTAGAGACTTACTAAGAGCATCTTAGAAGAGTCTTTGCAAAACTCTAAGTTGAACAACTCTACGTCAATCTGAAGAAATACTACTTTTGCCAACTTGAGGTGATCTTCTTAGGTTTTGTTGTGAGTAGAGATGGCATTTGAGTCAGTGATGATAAAGTAAGAGCAATCATAGAATGGCCTAAGCTGACTTATTCTGCAAACATGAGAAGTTTCTACGACCTAGCATCATTCTATTACAAATTTATAAAGAATTTCAGTACGATTGTATCCTCACTCATCGAACTCTAAAAAAAGAATGTTGAATTTAGATGGGGAGAGAAGGAGCAGAGGAGTTTTGAGGAAGTAAATGATAGGCTGACTACAGCCTTTGTCTTAGCTCTGCTGAGCTTTGACAAACTGTTTGAAGTAAAGTATGATGCATCTAGACTAGGTATAAGTGTTGTACTGATGCAAGAAGGCCAACCTACTACTTACTTTAGCAAGAAACTATTATGTCTATGATAAGGAGTTATGCTCCTTAATTTGAGCCCTAATGGTATGACAACACTATCTGCTGCTTAAGGAATTTATGATCTACACTAATAATGAATCCTTGAGATATCTAAAGAGCCAACCAAAATTGTCTCGAAGGCAAGCCAAATGGATCGAGTTCATGGAGGGTTTTTCCCTTGTCCTAAAATATAAGAATGGGAAGAACAACATAGTAGCTAACACCTTATTGAGATGACATACCCTCTTAACCGAGCTGTAGACAAGACTAGGTTTTCCAACAATAAAGAATATGTATGCTAAGGGTCTACATTTTGGTCCTATCTATGCTTAGTGTGAGGGAGGATAGGCACTGCATAACTATCATAGGGAGCACAGATACTTATTTAGGAAAAAGAGGCTATACAACCTAACCTATTCCATGAGAGAATTACTCGTGGTTGAGGTACATGGAGGAGGATTGATAGGATACTTTGGCTAGTGCCGCATCCATGAGGTACTGTCCTCAAGATTCTTTTAGTCGAGAATGATGAGAGATGTGCAGTCCATGTTGGAAAAGTGTACAACTTGTCAACAAGCAAAGAGCTAAGCAGAGCAAGGACATTATCTACCTTTGCCTATCCTAACCAAACCGTAGTTTGAGCTAAGTATGTACTTCATGTTAGGATTGTCAAGGACATCCCGAGAGAAGGATACCATCATGGTGGTTGTGGATCGATTTAGCAAGATAGTACATTTCGTGCCTTGTTCTAAAACTAATGATGCTTCAGTTATCTCATTTCTTTTCTTATAAGAAGTAATAAAACTTTATAGAGTACCTAGAACCACTATTTCGGACTAAGACCTAAAGTTCATAAACCACTTCTGGAGGATGCTATGGAGGTGAATGGGAACTAAGTTATTGTACAGCATATCTTACCATCCATAGATTGATGGAGAGACCATGGTTGTTAATAGAATCGTAGGAACTTTATTATGGGTTACTATCGAATGAAACATGGCTGATTGGGATCCATGTTTGCCAATCATTGAGTTCACCTACAATAGGACTGCCCACAGCATAATAAGCATGTCTCCATTCGAGGTTGCTTATAGATTTAACCCCAAGCTCCTGATGGACCAAGCAACCCAACCAAAGCTTGATAATGACTAGCCAACCATTGAAAGAGTTGAGGCCATCAAAACCATACACTAGAAGGTTACAGAGCAATTGAGCCGAGCTAATGCTAAGCTGAAGAAGTGAGGTCGAGGATAGAGGAAGAGATAGTTTCAACTAGGTGATTTGGTATGGATACATCTTAGCAAGGAATGATTCCTAAACTTGAGGAAGAGCAAGTTGTCTCCTAGAGTTAATGGACCTTTGAAAGTGCTTGAAAAGATAAATCCTAATGCCTATAAGATTGAGTTAGCTAAAGGATATAAAGTCTCAAACTCCTTCAACGTTGTCGATCTCCAACCTTACACTCTCGAAGAAGACAAACCTGGAGCTAAACCAAATTTGATCCCAAATCTCAAACAGCCTGGAGGGCATGATAGGAATCAAGGACCAATCATGTGCTCTTGAGCTCGAATGCTTTCTCAGATGCTGCACCAAGCTATCCTAGGTGAGTTAAGTGTTGAGGAGCAGTGTTTAACCTAGTATAATCTGTTGAGTTTCTTCACTCTCTATACCATCAAGGAAGTTGCCAAAGTGACCAGTCGACATGCGAAACCAACCCCTCTACAATACCCCAATCCAAGCACCAAATAAAAAACATAACTATCCCTATAGTACCAAGGCTAAGTTGACAATTATCAAGAGCCAACCATCTAAGGCTGACCTAAATGTGAGTCGTCCCTAAGCCAACCCATGTCCAATCCCAGACTTCAAAGCTATTGAATTGTCAACACCAACCGAACCTAATCAAGGCCCACCTTTACTCGGCTTACAGTGTTATTAGGACCAAAGACTGAGTAAAACACGTGCACGTTGCCCTTTTTGACATTCGTACTGTCCTTTCTAATAAAGGACATTCTTTTAGCACGATTACATGCTTTCCTTATAAATTATCCTCCTTTTGTTTAACAAGTAGGGTCCAATTCTGTAATTTTTTGTAATTTAAGACATACCCTAAACTAGGTACTATAAATACTCACATAATGTAATAGCTGCAAAAAATGAATGATATAGAGAATACACTAACCTTTTTACTCCCTCTTAAGCTAAGTGTTTTTTTACTTACTTTTAAGTTACTCTTATTTAGCTCATTTGAGCATGGACTAGTAGTGGGCGACCTTTAGCCATACTTATGCATTATATTAGGTGTAACCTGAGCTTGTGTGAGGCATTGGTGTGTCATATCCATAGTTAGTGCATGCGAACCCCTGCTTAACATCAATTGTCATTTACTTTTCGAGCCATCTCGTAGCTCGGACCTATCCTTTTGGTTATAGGTGATATTGGGTCCGTGTATTCATCCATGGAATTTGTATCGGGATCAATTTAGCAAAATGGCACGTTTCATTTTGTAACACCAAACTAATGACACTTTATATATTATTGATTTTTTTTTTTAAGGAAATTATCCACTTACGTAGAGTCTTGAAGTC
The DNA here is from genome assembly GCA_024138015.1 of Lumnitzera littorea. Lineage (NCBI taxonomy): Eukaryota > Viridiplantae > Streptophyta > Magnoliopsida > Myrtales > Combretaceae > Lumnitzera > Lumnitzera littorea. The sequence continues at coordinate 94,094,936 of JAMXBB010000003.1, forward strand.
CATTGTTTCAAATTAAGATACTAAGTTTCTAAGGTACTTTTAAAGGCCTTATAGAAGAGACTTAGAACTAAGCTTGTGTTCAATTCAAGTAGCCACTCTCAAATTGATGGCCATATTGAAGTAGTAAACAAAACATTAGGTACTCTACTCTAAGCTATAGTGGGAAAGAATATGAAGGATTAGGGTATGTGCTTACTAATTGTAGAGTTTACTTACAACCAAACTGTCTACAGTATTATTGAAAAGATTCCCTTTGAGGTGTCTATGGCCTTAATGTAACCATCCCATTAGACATGATTAGTACACATGTAGATCCCGAAGAGAGTTAGTCTAAAGTTAATCAAGCTCATAAATTACACACACTACACTAGTAAGTGACCAAAAAGATTGCCAAGTTCTATGAATGGTAGTAGGAGATCAGTGGCCAAGGCTGCTAATGTATTTCCTTCAACCTACCTCAACCAAGAAAGATTCCATACCTAAGACCAGGTAAGCTATCCCTACATAATAATGGTCCCTTCAAAGTCTTCAAGAAGATTAACCGCAATGCTTACCAGGTTAAGCTACTTGAGAATTATGGTATCACCCCCAAGAAAAAGTTACTAAAGATGTTTGAAAAGAGCAACCCTAAGATGCCCCTTCAAATTTAAGGACAAATCTTTTAAACCCTTAGGCAGATGATAGGAATCAACTCCTCAGATTAGTCATATGAAGATGAGCTAAAGGATTGCAAGGACTAACCCAACATGAACTAACGTAGAACCCTTAGAAGACAAGGATTCTTTTATTGATCACGAACTTCTACACTTTTGTTAACCTAAGCGCCAAGCTGTAGTTGTAATTAGGTCAGCTTCTAAGCTGTCGAGCACCAAGCATCTATCTAAGCCAAGCTGCCCAACTACCCAACTTGAAGAAGCTTTAAATAACTCTAAAAGCCCAACCTCCTACCTTATCCAGATCTAGTCTACCCAGTTCTCTAACCTCTTAACCATTTCCAAGATAAATCTTGCAATTGCTAAGCTATTTGAGAATTCACTTCAGTAGAACCAATCGTGTTGCAGAGCACCAATCTTTACTTGATAAGTGTTTTCCGGCATTCTTTACTTTTTTATATAGGATATTATTTGTCATTTTTACCCCTTTTAGTATATTTAAGGAATCTTTTGTATTTTATGCTTTTTGTCTTTCCTTAGTACACTTGTAACCATAGTATGGCTAGTATATAAATCCCCTTTTCCTTGTATGCAGATATCATACTTTCATTATTAAATTACAATTTCCTTTCTTAGTAGAGTAATCCGTGTGTTTTCTCTTATCCTTAGCTCTTATCTAGATCATTAGCTCTTATCTAGCTCCTTTAGCAAGAGTTAGTAGTGAGCAACCCTAATACTGCATTCATGTGTCACATTTACTATTAAGATTAGGTTGAGTAGGATTAGTTGGCGTATCATATCTAGCTGATAGCTATGTGGATTTGATAAACTCCCTTTTGTTTTCTTTTCATTCCTCTTCATTGTGGTGCTTCTCCGTGTCTACTACCTTGAAGACGCATCACCTATTCTTTCTTTTTCTATTGTTTTCCCGTGGTGTTTTCCTTCTTGAGCTCAGCATAGAGGCTGATGTTAAAGGGTATTTTTTGTATGATTTCTATATGAATCCATCTAATGTCATGGTGAATTTGTATGCTAGTTGTGACCCCCTTTGCATCTAGAACAATTTTAAGACCAAATTCACTCATTTCCTTATCTAAATTAGATTATGAAAATAAAAGAAAAAAAATTCACCCGAGATATTAGCTTCCCCATGATCCTTTAAATCCTAGTTGAAAAAACAAGAATTTTTGTTGAATCTTAATATTTCAGGCAAGATTGTCAATTCTTAGTGAAATATATCAACTCGAATCACATTTTCTTCCAAGAATTTGAAAATCAAAACATTCATTACCCATTTATTTTGATTTTCAAATTCAATGCATTATGATGTTTCCTATGATATCTTTAAGCTTATGAAGTATAAAAAGGGCTTTGGGGAGGCCATTTGATCATCAAGAATCACTCGACATCCTCCATAGGAGTTTAAATTCCAAATTTCTCTTACTAAGACCCTTATTCGCTCAGCACCCTCTCTCTCTCTCTTTATTTCCATTTGCTCAATAACCACCTCCAAAGGAAGCCAACACTACAGTGGTGTTCTTGGAGCTCGAGGCTTCAAATAGCCACTAATCTCAAGCTTTGTTGTGACCTATAAGTGCCTCAACCACCGTAGGCAAACCAAACCCCTGCACAATCACTCAAAACCCCATCGTGCAAGCACTCTTACTCAAATTTAAGACCACCACAAGGTCTACCACCATAAAAAACACAGTGACCCAATTCTTTCCTTAGAGCTCTATACCTAACTATGACTTGAATTCCTTGAACTGACCTACGCCCCTTGCTAACATCTAGGTTTGACCCTTCTTTCCTTTATCTTTATGTATATATTATTTATTTGTTGTATGTATTTATTTTTTAATTTTATTTTGTTTCATATCATCCATTAAAAAAGAGAAGAAATCCACTCTCATGAATTGGGCTAATTTAGGACTTTCTATCAAATTTTACTTCTCTTTTATTTTTATCATTATAATTTTCTTTTAAAGATATTAAAAGAAAGAGGAAATTAGGATAATTTAGCACCATTTTTTATATGTTTCAACTTAGCAAAATGTTTTAATAAAAAAGAGAAAATAACAAAAAAACCCTTTTATGAAATTAGGTCTACCTAAAATTTTCCAAAAATTAACAAAAATCAAATTAGGACCTTTTGTTCCTATATTTTTCTTAAACAAAATTAAATGGATAAAAACATAAAACTGATCATTTTCTTAAATTAAAATAAATTTAGCCTACTAACATTTTCTAATCAAACTATGAAAGTGTAATCCTATGTAGTGAATATGTAGGCAACCATATGCAACTATAGGGTGACTTCAATATGTAAAAATATTATTTTTTCCCCTTTTGTACATAATTTTTCAATTTCTTATTTTTTGTAAGTTGATATAATTTCATTTATTTAGTTATTTTTGAATAATTTTTTTTTAAATGGCACTTTGAAAGATAAATTTAAATTTGAAAGCTATAGAGGTATCTATTTAAGATTTAATAAGTTAGCCTCCAGACTAAAAATTTCTAGTTTTTCAAAATTGTCTTTTTAAAGTGATTTTCTCATAGATTAGAAACTATGTTAGAATCAATCTACTCAATTGATTTTAGCTTAAGCTTCTCCTAAGTCTAGTTGGGTAGTATATATCAAATGGGTATAGGGTTCGATATAAATTGGATTGAGGAAAATAAAACAAATGGAAAATATTCAAACTCGATAGCTTAATAACTTCATTGGAGAAGTCAAGAAGGCTAGCCACTTAAACCTTCCAAAATTAAATTTATCTTTCAAAGTACTCATTGTTAATTTTGTGATTCTTTACTTGTAAATATTTTTTATTTTAATCATTATATTCACTTTTGCATGCAACATACATGGGATATTTTAGGGGTGATTGTATCAAAGATGTAAGGTAGATATAGTTAGACCTAGGCTGTCTTAGAACCTTAGGATGGGAGCCATTGTGTAGATTTTTGGTGTTGTGGGGCAATCATTGCTCGGGGTTGATTAAGCTACCTTACTTAAGCTTTGATGCAACTAATGAGCCATTTCTTCGGAAATACGTGAGGTCACAAAGTTTAAGGATTTTTAGAACCTACTCAAATCACATACACTTTCCTTAAACCATGAGTTAATACACTATTCCTAAAATTTGTAACCTTATTAATATTTGTGTGTCTTAGAAATATAATCAATTTTTTGGACATGTTCTTTTATAAAAAGTTACAAGCATTTGTAAACACCAAATCAATAGTAGGGTTAGAACTTAAGAAATGATGTATTAACTCAATGGTTCTAGCATCTATATGCTTCCATGTGCATTCTTGTGTTTCATCAATAAATGATTCTTAACCTTGCAATTTCTAAGCCTATAGATAATGGTAGGTAATTAGCAAGTGAACAATCAACATATCAATAGGCTACCAAATGTCCTTAAAATCTATGAACAGTTACTATAAGTTGAAGCTATCTACTAGAAGCAAAGGGTTAGATGCACGAAAGCCTCTAACTGAGCCTTGTTGGCCTAAGTTGAAGAAAGTGAAAAGACCATGGATTGGGCTTTGGAGTTGTTGGATAAAATTGCACCCCAATTGCGAGAGCTAGATTAGGTACTTTAGATGTTGTAAAAAAGCTTGGAATAAATGTCAAGTTTCATTAAATAACAATTGAGAATAAATGTTAAGCTCCCTTATTTGTTTTTGTACTTCAATTTGTCATGATAATAAAAGTTTCCATTAGCATATTATTCTTTAGTATTCCTCTTTTATAAGTAGGCCTTCAATCATATTCATCTAACTGTTGTTCTTGTAAATGAACCCTAAAATCTCCCATACTTACTTGTAATTAGATCACTTAGTTTCTATAAAATAAAAACCCATCATTCTCTCTCACCAAAAATAAAAAAAAAAAAAGAGAAAAAAAGAAAGTTGCTAGTGGTTACAAATTCTTATAAGACTCGAAACAAACATAAGCCCTTGACCCATTAATGTAGCCAACCTAAACACGAACCCTTAGCTCATAAAGGCAACTAACCTAAACACTAATCTAAACACAAACCCTTGGAAAGTTAAGGTAGCCAACCCAAACATGAGCCCTTAGCCCATTAAGGCAACCAATCCAATCATAAACCCTTAGGCCATTAAGGTAGCTAACCAAAATGCCAATCCAAACACGAACCCTTAGCTAATTAAGGCAACCAACCTAAATGCTAATCTAAACATGAACCCTTAGCTTATTAAGTCAACTAACCTATATACTAACCCAAACATAAACCCTTAGCCTATTAATGCAACCAACCTAAACATGAGTCCTTAGCTTGTTAGGCTAATTGACCTAAACACAAGCCCTTAGCCTGTTAAGCTAGCTAACCTAAAGACTAACCTAAACATGAACCCTTAGCCCATTAAAGTAGCTAGCTTAAACATAAATCAAAGACCTGTCACATAAACTAAGCCCAACCATAAATCGAATCAAAACACAAAGTTAGATATAACCTCAAGCTTGTTAAAATGAAACCCCAATTTGAGCTTGACCCCCAATCTAAAAAAAAGGTAATTCATAGCTCCACCACCTTAAAAGACATCAATGTTAGCTTATTTAACTCTATAGAACCAAAGTCATAAAACAAACATGAAAGCTAATGGGCATTAAGACCTATAAGTCTCGGGCAAGTGTTTGCTTATGCCATTAGGAACACATAAGGTTCGAGCCATTTGGTCTTTTGAAATTTAATTTTGAATTGAAATTGAATGAAAGGCATCAATTCACACTAAGAAATGTTTTAAAGAACATTTAGAGAAACTAAGGGGTAAAGTCGATTCAACCTTGGAGCAAATCAATATGGACACTTGGATAGAGAAATGGCAACTCATCTTTAAAAGGTTTGGAATGAAGAGGTAAACAATAATATACACACTAACCCTTAAACACTTTGTGAGTTGAGTGACATCATGGTAAGGAATTTTAGTCTCATTGCTTAGAGGAGGTGCATTTTTAATGTGATCTACAAATCAAAATGAAGTTAGGTGTTCATTTTCAAATCCAAAACATAATTATCCTTTGCCAACCTTATTGAGCTAATTTAAAGTATTTTTAAGTTTAAATCCTATCAAGAATTACCCTACAATGGGGTAGTTTGGAGGTTAAAGCCATTACATTGGGAGAAAAAGACGAAAACTAGTTTGTGCTTGCCTTAGTAACAACAAATTTAAGGATAATTTTTTAGTTTTCGAAAATTTGTTTCCTTTGGTACGAAGAAAAGTCAACACTTTCCCAAAAAAGCTTAAGCTTATACCTAAACCCATATACTCGGAATCCATACATTTAAGGCTTTAAATTTCTTAGACAAAGACTCAACAATAGAGATAATTACTTTTAGGGCCAAAGCAAAGAGAAAGGGGAAGAAATGACAAGAGAGTAGGGCAAAATAAAAAAAAAAAAAAGAATAAGAAAGAAAAAAAGAAAAGAGAAACAATAAAAAAGAAAGAAGCTTGAAAATTGGGCTTAATTAAGAAAAATAAAAAAGAAAAAAAGGGCATAAAAGGTATATCCTATCCTAACAAGGACAACAAATTTGAACATGATTCCCTTATTTCATCAACAAGGATTGAATTGAAAAGCACAATCATCCTCAACAACACAAAGCCCTCATATCTATTTCAAAATGACATTTCGAGCCCCAAAGTAAAAAGCCTCCATACCTATTCGCAATCACACTCTAATCATTCTTACCCATCTTAATTCACAAATATAAGGCCTTTCTACCCACAATACCACCTACACTTAATAAAAACTCTTTTGATCATAAGGAAAATTTATCTTAAATAACAATTATTTTTGAAATTGGGGTAAGCATACTTCTAATTTTTTTTTTTTTTCAAAAGAGTTATTGACTTGTAAACCCATGATGAATAAGTGAATCTTTAAAATAGGCCTTCTCATTAGTCCTTATCAAGACCATTTAACCATAAGCCTAATTCACAATATTGAACCGAAAAAAAACGTAATAGATTGATCAATGCATATCGCTTATAAACTAAACCATAATTTTTGGAATAGTAAGAGTGAAATCTAGACCGAGTGTATGAAAAGAAGTTCTCTTTGACTTGAGTAATCATGAGTTACCATTTCCTTAGGTAAAGAATGTTCAAAATCACAAGGCCTTACTAATAAACTCAATATGTCACCAATTAGGCCCTGATGGTATTAGAGTCCGAAAATATTTTTAGAGACTAAGAAGAGTATGAGATACCCCACATGGTTACCAAGGGGATGGTTATAGCTCTTTCTTCTTAAATAAGAGTTTGTATACTCATTAACAAACTTTCAAAAAAGAAAAAAAGAAAAAAGAAGAAGAAGACAAAAGGGAAAAGAGAGAGAGAAAGGGAAGGCAAAGGCTTGTTACAAGTTTTCCACCCATTTTCAATTCCTTATCAAGGCTTTCAAATTAAGTTGTTCACTTTCATCTAATGTGGTCACACCTTTTAAGTTGACCCTATTAGTCTGAGTCTTTCTCCTTGATGTAGTTTTGCTCATGATTGTTGTCCACAAACTCTTTTTCCAATCAAAAGACCTTATCCATAAATAGTTTCAATCAACCAATTCCTTGTTTATAATAATTTTCAAGTCGAGGTTTTTCAAATTGGTTGTATTCCCCTCTTTTTGCTTCTTCAATCTCATTTAAGGTACTAGCCAACTTATAGAGCATTATCCCATCTCACAGAACCTTTAGGGTACTAGCTAGCTCTTAGAGCATTGTCTTGAGCTGCATCTCCTTTAAGGTTCTAACAAGCTCATAGAGCTTTGTCTCGACTTGCATCTCCCTTAAGGTTCTAACCAGCTCATAAAGCGCTGTCTCAACTCGCATCTCCTTTAAGGTTCTAACCAACTCATAGAATGCTATCCCAACTTACATCTCCTTTAGGGTACTGGCCAATTGATAGAGGGTTATCCCATTTGACATCTCCTTTAGGGCTCTAGTTAACTCATAAAGCACTATCCTGACTCACAAATCTCTTATGGTCTTAGTCAGCACATAGAGCCTTATCTTGTGTCACATTTGTCTCCAAGTCCTAGCCAGCCATAAGGTGCTTTACCTTAGTTCATCTCCTTTAGTACATGAGTTCTATATACATCATTCTTGCCTCGAGCATAAAAGTATATTTACAATTTCAAAATACTATTTATATAAAAAAGAGGCTATCATACTTAATAACCAAATACATAGCATAAGTCATAAAATCCGAAAGTAGTCAACTCCTAATCGCTCCATCCATCTGATTCATTTGATACTGTAACATTTTCCTTAGGAAACCAATTTTCATGATCATCTAAGTTTACATCATCATTTCCTATTTTTGAGTCAAAACTTACTACTATATATTCAAGTGTCTCAAGAACATATATAACTTCCTTTACATCCTCATTTGCCAACTTAGGTTCTCTATTTTGATTCACTTCTTGTCCTTCATTAGCTTCTACTTAAATTCCTAATTGATTTCCTGAATTTGCCATTATCTCACTTTCAAGTTCCTGTTCTCAATCTCATTTCCAACTTCTGCCTGAGCTATTGCTGCCTCTAAGTTATTCTTAAGATCTTCTTTAGCATCTTCCATAGGATCCTCTTCCTCAAAATTTTCACCCATATTTCCTTATTGAATTGGAACTAGACTCTCGAGGGGTTCTACAGATGGTTCAGGCTCACCTGATTGTAAGGGTACTTCAATTCCTACATTCTCTATTGACGAAAATCTTAGAAACCAATCTATAATTCTAGGTAGATAATCTTTAGGTATATAAGGAGTTCTTATGGGTGTCTGATCATAACTGAGTGAATAATTCTTACCAAGTTCTACAATAGCAGGAAAATACAATACTAGAACCATCATCGATACAATTCCCTTATCATGCATATACTTTTTCTCAAAGGCCGCAACTGTAGTGTATTTATTATATAAAAGACTTAGTTCATCCTTCATAATCTTTCAGTTGTCTTTCATACTCTAAGACAATCCCCTCTTGTAAGTGATCATAATCTCATCTATCGTATGAAATATCATCCAATCAACTAATTCTAATAACAACTTTTCCAACTGAACTTAATAGTCAATAGGGGATTCATCTCCTTCCCATCCAAAGTGTAACCAAGCATAAACAAACCCATATTTACGAATTTGAAAGTAAATACATCACAATACAAGTTAGATTAGTATTACCCTTTACTTGTTTTCATTTTACGTTATTTAAGTTCTAATGTAGACAACTTAGATATGTACCTATAAATCTAAATCTTTTACGTCTACTTACATTCCCTACTCTTAGTGTTCTTAACATCTAATTCATTTTAATTAGATGCTATAAAGCCTAGTTCTCCATAAACCATGCTTTGATACCGCCCAGAAACTGTTACTCTCCAAACTAGAGAAGTCATAACAATCCTACCGTGTAAACCAATCTAAGTTAGAAGTTATCCCTTTAGCTACTAACATAAGTATAGTCCACAAAAGGTAAACAATGACTTAACCAACTTTGAAGTATTTAGATGGGTACCAACAGTACATAAGACATGTAGAGTAACATTGTACAAAAAATACATTTTCTTATATTTATAGATAGATTAGTTCTTTACATTACTTTAGGTACATTAAGAGTCCAAAGTTTTTAAAAGAAACTATACATCTCCATAGGAGAACTACATTACATATATAACAAAAATAGCGAGCTTGCGAAGACTGCAAGGCCTCCTAAGAAGACCTTATAATCCTCCTACAAAAGAAAACAAAAGAGACTTAAGCTTCATTCCATTTGTTAAACTCCTGCACTTTACTCCTAACCCGTTGGAACTAATCTGTAGACAAGTGTAACGAGGCATCTTTTGGTACTACTTTGCACCTGCAAAATAATTTATAGGGATATGAGCTCAACTAGCTCAGTAAGAAGGAGTAGAGTTTTAAGAACACATTAATAAACAAAGTTGTTCAATCATTAATTATATGCAAATGTAATAGACAAATGATATAGCACCTTACATTGTTTAATCAGTTCATTATGAAGTTAAAGTTATTTCATCCACTCTAACATGGATTCTAAGGAGTTTCAACATGACACTATCAGACTAAATTCAAACTTATGCAATGGAGAGCACCCTCTTCCCTAGGCAACATTCGAGCCACTGATCTTAACCTTGTTACGACCCCCTCTTTTGTCACTTAGTTCGATTAAGGGTAGGAAATTGACCATTTTTGCTATCTTTAATGAATGCATCTATATTTAGTCTAACAACCTAATCATTACCCTTATTAGGCGATTACAGATGTTGGTTAGACATTTACTCAACTTAAGTTTAGTCCAAATATTAGGTGACCAACCAAGTTCATATATACAAGATATAATATATGTTCAAGGAAAAAGTAGCACTTGGAGTTTAGCTCCTAATCAACAATCAGTATTTCAAGCACATACATAGCACATGCATAAACAATCTAACTATAACGACAAGCAAGTACTCTTACTCTTCCAAGTATCCTGATATGATGCTTCAATATGCTATTAAGCATTGATCTCAACTTCCTTAGATGTAATGTCATGTGCTCTAATATGTCACATTCATGATCTTTGTTAATAATCCTTAGAATATAATACACCATTTTAGTTCCAAATTTACATATGAAGTAAGAACTTATTTTCCTTATTAAGTAGGTGTATATTCTAACATAAGTAGGTTCTTTAGTTATTCACTTAATTTTTAGTTGACTCGAGATAGGTTCTGACTAATGTTTTGATTAAGGTTCTGACTCATTACTGTAAGTTAAGTTTTAACTTAAGAAGTTCCCAACTCAAATTCTGACTCTAGTATAGTTATAAAGTTCTAGTATTAATTACTTTTTGACCCAAAGCCCATGTTTAGCATAATCAAGTTATTCACTCCTAAAGTATATTCTGATCTTCTTTCTGACATAGTTTTTGACCCTTCAGTCACTATTACAACTTACTATTTAACTCATACACAAGTTTCCCTTACATTTCCAAAATTTTCACACTTTGTAATATTAGCAAATATCCACTAAGAACTTCAATTATATATATATCAACTTCCAATATACTCAATACTTATTTACACTTATATAGTAACTTAAAGATTTAGAGTCAAAATCTACCTTATACCAAGTTTTTAAGTAAAAATCATCATTTCTTAAATCATAATAATCTACTTCAAGCTATTGTGGGGTAATAATCCTATATCACACTTTAGTTTTATAAAGAATCACTAAAGCTCTTTTTGGAAATACTCGTTCAGCACACTATTTTAATGAAAATGAATTTTTCTCAAAAATATAACAACATGATTTTTGCAATCCAACCACATAACATCAAAATTTAACATCTTAAGAGTATGACCACAAAATTTTAGGTTGAAATTATGTCAATTGGTCTTTCAATTGCTCGTTTAAAATTTGGTGTACAGGACGTTTTTCATATGGAACCTATATCTACACTCAAAATTACGAAAATATGATCAAATATTTAATTCCTCATGCAAAAGTAATTAGGGAAACCAAATTTCATAATTTTTTGTGATCATTTACTATTTTTCACTAATTTTTTACGAAATTGGAAGAGTTTAGCGACTTATCAGAAACTCGAGTTCTAACTACCATGAGGAGGGGAAGGTGTGTCAACCCACTTTGTCACCAGCCACTCCTTTAATCCATTACTTGGCTTTACTCTCAGTTAGTTATCTTCCTTAGAATCACGTAAAACCCAAAATTTGTGACTAAATTTTCCAAATTTTGTTCTTCCCTTTCTGTTTCTATATTTTCCACTTTTAGAATTTTTCCAAGCCTTATAATTACCTAAACTTATTCCAGATAGTAGAAGGCCCTTTTTATATCTCCAATTTAGTTACTTTTGATTTTTTTCTTCTTATTTACATGAGTAAATGACACATGGCTAAGTGTCAACATGCTCAATTCTTATCCCATGTATTCTCGAACTTCATGCCATGTAGCAACATATTTTCTATCTATCTAAGAAAATTTTTTACCAATTTTTTCCAATTTTATCAGTTTATTTAGTGATTTATATGTAATTTCGGGTATTTACGATAATTACAGTTATATATATTTACATATTAATTATACCCGATGTACATACATGCCTTTTATATAACAATTTATGTCAATTATTAATTATATTATTCCCATAATATATCTCAAAGTGTTTATTAATTTTCAAAACATATGTTGTGCGTATTCGATATAATAACGTTATAGTAAATTCTTACTATTTTAGTTTTATTTTTAATATTTATTATATTTTTAAATTCTAGACTTATGTAATCACTTCAACTAATGTCTTGAGCTTATGCATAAGGTTTTACATTAATCAGGTTAATTACACTGACATCCTAAATTTACCCGCTCGATTCCTATTTACCAAGTACGGGGCTAACATTTCCACTCCCCTTTAGAAAGTTTTGTTCTCAAAACTTTATTGCTTTACTAAACACACATAAATACTCCAACATTTGTCTAGTTATCAATAATAAAAAGAATTTACTAACCTAATCCTCTAGAACAACTAAGGGTATTTCTTTTGTATCGCTGTTTTTGGTTCCCATGTCACTTTTGCTTGAGGGTCACTTCCCCAACGAACTTTTACATACTCTACATCTTGGTTTCATAATCTTTGAACTCGTTCATCAAGTATCTTAATAGGTTGTTCTTCCATAATATAATCTTTTTACAAGTCGACTGGCTTTATTTCCATCACTAAATCTGAATTCTTCACAAATTTTCTTAGCATAGACACGTGAAACACATCATGGTATCCTGATCAAATTGGGGGTAAGGTGAGTTGATACGCTAAATTTCCAACTCTTTCTAATACTTTAAAAGGTCCAATATAGCGTGGACTTAACTTTCCAATCATACTAAATCACTTAAATCCTTGAAATGGACTTATCTTTACGTATACATGGTCTCTAAATTGAAATTCTAATGGTCTTTGCTTTAGATCTACCCAACTTTTATAACGATCCTGAGCTGCTTTCATCCTTTGTTGAATAAGCTTCACTTTGTCATTAATTTGTTGAATCAACTTAGGTCCTATAACTGTAAGATCTTCACTATGCTAGTATAGTGGTGATTGGCGCTTCCTTCCGTATAACAATTCAAATGGTGCCATTTGTATGGTCACTTGACAACTATTGTTATAAGCAAACTTTAATAGTGGTATATATTGATCCCAATCTCCTCCAAAATCCAATATACATCCTCTCAACATATCTTCCAGTATTTGAATTTTTCTTTTTGTTTGACCATCCATTTGCAAGTGATAGGTTGTGCTAAAGTGCAATTTCATTCCCAAAGATCGATGCAAGCTCTCTTACAACTTCAATATAAACCAACTATCTCTATCGGAAACGATACACTTTAGTACACCATGTAATTGAATAATTTCCTACACATATAACTTAGCTAACTTCTCCATCGAATCACCAGTTTGGTAAGTTAAGAAGTGTGTGCTTTTCGTTAACCTATCAATAACAACCTAAATAGAATCACGTCCAGTCTTGGTTCTAGGAAGTCTTACCACAAAATCCATTATGATATTATCCCATTTCTATTGAGGTACTTCTAATGGTTGTAACAATCCACTAGGTCTTTGATGTTTAGTTTTCACCTATTAACACATAGTACTACTTGCAACATACTGAATCACTTCCTTTGTCATTCCGTTTCACTAGTATATAGTTTTCAAGTCTCTATACATGTTATTTCCTCCAAGGATTAAGGTATATCCAGTAACATGTGCCTCATCCATGATCTCTCGTTTCAGTTCTGTATCATTAGGTACAAAGACTCGACTTTTAAATTTTAGCAATCCTTTTTCATCAATATGGAAATTTGATATTTCCTTTGAATTCAATTTTTCTTTTACAACCTTTAGATGTTGTTCCAATTGTATCTTAACTCTCTCCAATAAGGTTGGTTAAATAACTAAGTTCATCAATTGCCCTTCATCATCATGTGACTTAAACTCAATTCTCTGTTTCCCAAATTCTTGTATCAAATCTTTTGAGTTGTTAATAAAGAAGCTACTTGCTCATAATCCTTACAACTTAAAGCATTAGCTACCACATTTGCTTTGTTGAGGTGATAATTAATAGTCAGATCGTAATCCTTAATTAGCTCTAACCATCGGCTATATCTCAGATTCAATTCTTTTTGAGTGAAAAAGTATTTCAAACTCTTGTGATCAGTATAAATCTCATAATGTTGACCATATAAGTAATGTATTAATATCTTCAAAGCAAATACAATAACCACCAATTCCAAATCATATGCTGGGTAATTTTTCCCATGAGGCCTTAACTGCTTAGAAGCATATGCAATTACATTGCCATCTTGCATCAAAACACATCCTAATCCATTTTGAGAGGCATCACTATAAACTTAATAAGACTTACTTGGATTAGGCAGGGTAAGTATTAGGGCTGACATTAAACAATCTTTTAACTCTTGGAAACTTTGCTCACAATCCTCAGTCCATTTATACTTAACATTTTTCTAGGTTAACTGAGTTAAGGGTTGTGCTATCTTTGAAAAATCCTTAATAAATCTTCTATAATATCCTATCATTCCCAGAAAACTTCTTCCTTCAATAACCGTAGTAGGTTGTTTCCAATTAGCTATAACCTTAACCTTTTTTGGATTTATCGAAATTCCTTTACTGGATATAATATGACCTAAGAATGCTATTTTTTCTAACCAAAAATCACATTTGCTCAATTTTCCATATAACTTATTGTCCTTTAACTGCTGTAATGCTAGCCTCAAATGATTAGCATGTTCCTTTTTTGTCTTTGAATAAATCAAGATATCATCAATAAATACCACTACAAATTTATCCAAATAAAGTTAATAAATTCGATTCATTAGGTCCATGAAAACTGTAGGTGCATTTGTCAATCCAAATGATATTATTATGAATTCATAATGTCCATATTGTGTAAGAAATGCTGTCTTTAGTATATTTTCCAATTTAGTCCTCAATTGATGGTATCCTGACCTTAAGTCAATTCTTAAGAACACTATAGTTCCATATAACTGATTGAACAAATAATCAATTCTTGGTAATGGATACTTATTCTTAATTGTCACTTTATTGAGTTCTCTATAATCGATGCACAATCTCATTGTTCCATCATTTTTCTTTACAAACAACATAGAAGCTCCCAAAGGTGATACACTAGGTTTGATAAAACTTTTATTCAAAAGTTCTTGTATCTATTTCTTTAATTCTATTGATGACATTCTATATGGAGTGTAGACATCTCATTTTTGCCAAATTTCTTTTATTTCAAATAATTGAGCTAAGTTAATAAATAAGCAGAAAATAATAAAAAATAAAAATATATAATTAAAATAAAAAAACGAAAATTAAAAAAAAAAAGAAAAAAATTAAGTTAGTCATAAAAAGTCGAGTCATGTCAAGTTAGAGTAAGTTGAGTTGTTGGATCAAGTAACGGGATGGGTTAAATTAATTAATTTGTCTCATCAGATTAGGGAATTATTAGGCTAACTTAGATCGGGTCAAGCATGGAAAGAAAAGCTTGAGTTAATTAGGGTTTCTAATAGTTAGGGTAAATCATGGAAGAATCACAATCAAATCTTTCGATACGAAAGATTCAATTTTGAGTTTATAAATAACATGTTGGCTAGGGATTCAAGGGGAAGAAAACGGTTTTTTTTTTTTTAATTACATTACCATGCAACACCATACACCTTTAACCAACAGCGCTCAATTCATCACCCAGCACCACCTAGTCTATTGCCTAGCACCACTCAGTGTTGCACAATTTATCGCCCAATACCACCCAGCGTTGCCCAGTCCATCGCTTAGCGTTACTAAACCCATTACCTAGCCAATTACCCAATCTATCGCCCAGTACCACCCAGCGTCGCCTAGTACCGCCTAATGTCGCCCAGTTCGTCGCCAGTCCACTGCTTAGTAGAGCCCAACAGAGCCTAGTTCATCACCCAGCACTGCCTAGCGTTGCCTAATCCTTTGCCTAACGTTGCCTAGTCCATCACCCAACTTTGCCCAACGTCGCCCTGTCTATTGCCCAACATTGCCTAGCAACGCCCAGTCTACCGCCTAGCGTCATCGAGCAGTACTTAATCTACTACCCAATCCACCGGCTAGCATTGCCTAACAGTACCTAATCCGTAGCCTAGTACTGCCCAATGTCACCTAGTATCGCCCAATCCATCGCCCAACATCACCTAGCATCACCTAATCCATTGCCCAGCATCACCTAGCAGTACCTAATCCATTGCCCAGTCCATCACCTAGTATTACCTAATCTACTGCCCAGTATTGCCCTGTCCGTCGGCTAGCACCACCCAGTGTCGTCTAGTCTGTCGTCGCCCAACATCGCCCAGCGTCACCCAGTCCATTGCTCAACACCGCCCAGTTCATAATCCATTGCTTGGCACTGTGCAATCTGTCACCCACACTACCTAGCTAGTCACCCAACCAATCGCCCAACGTCGCCCAACCAATTGCCTAGCTAGTTGCCCAGTCCGTCAACTAAACTGTTGCTTAGGCCATCGCCCAACATTACCTAACCAGTCACACAGTCTACCGCTTAGTAGCACCAGTCCGTTACTCAGCGTTGCCCAGCAATGCCCAATCACCGCTAGTCTACTGCCCATCGTCGCCCCGCGTTACCCAGTGTACTGCCCAACACTGACACAATCTGACGCTAGGTAAATTTTGATTAATTTTTTTATTATTTATTTACTTCATTAATTTTTATTAATTTACTTTATTAGTTATGTTTTTTCCTTTATTAACTATTTTCATGTTCAAGTGCAAGTTTTTTTTTTTATTTTGTTGCAATAAAATTTATTTAAATTAATTTTTTTTTAAATCATGTTTTTTTTAATAAAAAATATTTTGACATATAGTGTTTTTGAAAAATGAAAAATCTTAAAATAAGTTTTTTTTAAAAAAGATTCAGTTAGTTAGGGTTTTTTTTATTTAATTTGGAAAAAATTAGATTTTTTTTAGGTTTGTTTTCTTAAATTAATAAATTTATAAAAACATAAACTTGGGGTAATCGTAAAAAAATTAGATTATTTTGTAATAATCATCTACATATTTAAATGTGTTCAAACCTAAGCCACCTTAGGAACTTAGAACGGGTCGCTATTGTGTAACCTTCAGGTTACTGGGGTCTTTAAAATTATAGGAAAAGTTTGATTGAATCCATAGTCAGTTTATCGTCCTTTTTCAATTAAAAAAATAAGTAACCCTTATATATAAGTATACACGAGCTTCATTTTTATTAAATCTTATTTTGAATATACTTATATATAAGGGTGCTCTTTGACCGTAGATTTATCATACTCCCTATAGTTTATTAATAACCAACCCCACTGCATTGCACACATGTATAGCATATTGCATCACATTTATTTTGCATAGTTATTTGTATGTGCTATCTTTTGTCATATATGAGCATCTTGTGGGTTTTGTTTTATTTTATCAATAATACATTATGTAACATAACATTTAATATAAAATGCTCAAAATCATTAGTATTCCCCCTATGCCAATATTAAAAGGAAAAACTTCTCTACCAACTTATAATTTTTTTATGGCATGTAATCATAGAAATTAACAATGATAAAGATTATTATGGAATTGCCATTTTTTTTAGAAGACTTTCCAACATTTTTTTTTAAAAAACAAAATTTGAAAAAATATTTTATTAATAAAAACCAATTTCATGATAATTATTTACTCAGTTGATTGCTATTACAATGCCATATAAGAACCATACTATTAGGAACTAACAAAATAAAAAAAAAATAAATGATTTAATCATTACATTTCCATTGTGAATTATTTTCCATCTTAAGGTTATTAATCTTGTAAATATCTAAGTTCATATTCTTCGTGTTTAGCCCTTAGGTTGTCATGGTCCTAAGAGAGTTTTCTACATGAGTCGTCACTCTTATGTCATTTATTCAATAAGTTTTTCATTGTAAAATAATTTTTGCTTCTCCATATCATCTTTGTAATATTATCATCATCCTATATCCTTAGTTGTCAGTCCCAATGTTTTCTTTATTTAGATTCATCGATGTCAGTATTAGGCTTCTATGACATAAAATAAGCATTGATTTTCTAATAAAAGTTTCAAAATAAAAAAAAGAATGATTTTCAAAACTAAAAAATCAATGCAGTGTTGCTAACAAGAAGGGATTCTTGCAGGCTTTGAAAGATTGCTTTCAAAGTGATTTGGCCTAACCTAAAGCCCGTAATCACTCATTTTAAAAAAAACAAGATGTTTGAAGCTCTTGAACGTAGAATAACCATAGTAGAAAGAGTTTTGAGCAAACACGAGAAACAAGTCGAGGCCATAGCTTATATTGAAGCCTAAGAGCTTATCAATACACCATCTCAAGCATACGAGTCTAAAGGGTTGTAGTTTCAAGGGCCAACTATCAACATGATACAAAGTTTTGAAAAGTTGCCAAAAGTGAATTTGAATAGTCAAGCCTAAGGGGCATGTTACTGCCAAAGTCTAGAAGAAAAGGTTGCTACCCTAGAAGAAAAGTTGGTAATATTAGAAGAAAGGCTCACTAACATGGAAATGGCGATGGGTTATGTGCTCAAGCAGCTCGAAAACTTGTATTTTAATATGAATAGGAAGTTACAGCCCAAGCATGAAGATGATTCGGTGAAGGAGAAATCAGGAGTGAATGTGCCAATTGGGAAAGCCCACAATCATGACAAGCCCATCCATAACAAGAGGAGGCGGTTTACATAGTTCAAGATTGCAATGGCCTAAGTGTTTAAGCAATTGAGAGACATTGGATACTAACATGCGAAAACCCAACAAGGAAATGCAAGCTAAGGGATTGTGACCCCAACAAATGGTGTGAATACCATGTGGAACAAGTGGGGCATGCCACTAAAGATTGATAGAGATTGAAGCATAAGGTGCAAGATTTGATTGATGCTAAGATTATCTAACCAAGTTTTCTAGAGATTGATGGGTTGTTTAGCAACGGTATTCCTTCCCCATGTTTTGAAGAGGCATCAAATAGATAACCTCCAACTTTAGGCATTAATGATCTGTTATTGTCATTTGACTAGGTGGCTCACTACTTAAAGCAGTTGGGTGTATCTCTAAGAGATCAATTCAATTGAATGGGTCGTGCTTGAAGAAGTGACAGAAAAATAGGGGCAAAAAAAAAAAAAAATAGGAAAGAATTTTAGTTCCTGCATTTTCTTTCATTTTGAATCTTGTAATAGAAACAAGTTATCGAATAAAGTAGTTTTGTTTGCTATGAAGCTAGCTTAATTCAAATAGGGGCATTTTGAATGAGTGAAAATGGATAAAGAAAATGTGAGCTTGGAGCTTAAAACCTTCTACCTAAGGGAATGATAACACATTACTTGAAAGGTTTAGGATGAAAAGAGGTGACCTATGTCCCAAACACTAACCCTAGACACACATGAGAGAAGAGTGTCATCAAGGTGAATAATTGGGCTCATTCCTTAAAGGAGGCCTATCTTGAACTTAGTATACGTATCAAAATGTTATTAGGCATTCATTTCATCATCCCTAAATACGATTATTCCTTATAAACCCATTTAAACCTTTAAAGGATTTTTCTTAAAATTAGCCTTACTATGAACCACCCCAAACTAGGGCAATCAGGAGGTTAGGATCATTAACTTAGAGAAAAGGAGTAGACTAACTTATGCTTGCCTTAGTTTTGCCAATTCATGAGCAAATATTGTCATAATAATTCAATTTCTTTAGGATGAAGATGAATTTCAAACCATATACACCTCACTCGGGCCTATACATTCATTTAAGCACATCAAGTCCACACATTCTTTCCCAAACACTTTAAAATTATATATACTTATCCTAAGCTTATACACCTTGAACCTACCTTTTGGTGCTTCAAATCCTATTAAGTGAAAACTCAATAATGGAGGGTGACCATCTTGACTTAAAAAAAAAAAAAAGGAAAAAGAAGGAAGAAAAGAAAAAGAGAAGACAAGAAAAAACAAGGAGAAAAAGAAAAAGTGAAAAAAAAAAATAGATTGAAGATATTAGCAAGGTAATCACCTCAAAAAAAAAAAAAAAAAAAAAGCCAAATAAACCCTAAAGTCTAAACTGGTGATGGTATCCAAAGTTTGAACATTATCAATTCCTAAGCCTAAAAGCAAAGCCCTCATTTTATGATCTCCCTCATTATACTAGCTTTAATGAAACTCTTTTGACTAAAGAAATTGACTTATCTTAAGTGAAATTTGCTCATGAAACTGGGGTAAGCCCATATTTAGTTTCTCCTAGATTCTTGGCTTGTAAACCCGGGACTGATTGCATATGATTTCTTCAAAATTGGCCAAGTACATTGATATCTATTTGCATAAACCATTGACCAAAAGCCTTACATTGCAAACCCAAAAAAGACCTATTGATTGATTAGAATGTTTCACTTACAAGATAGGCCACAATTTTTTGGAATTGATGCTAAGAGTAAAAACAGCCTATGAGAAAGTAAAGAAGTCCAATTTGACTAAACATTTCAAGTTTAAAGATTTGAGTGTTATCCCAAGTTTGAAGTTAGTGTTTCTAAACGTTTAGAAATCATTACTTATGCTATAGGAAACAAGACTGAAAGAATGAGTGATCAATGGGCACGGGGTAAGCCAACCCCTTATTTGTGAGCTTTAAAATTTTCGAGACTATCTTACTTGTTAGTAATCCAATTTTCTATTGAAGAGTGTTTTTTTTTTAAATTTATTGAAAAAAAAGAAACAAAATTTTAAAAAGATAAATGATACTTTTAAAATTATCAAGAGAGATTTCTTAAAAGAAAAAAAAAATTTAACATTTTCAATGAGTCATCAAATTCCCTCAAACTTAAGTCATAGATCAATTTGTCAAAACTCATGAAAGTTTTCTTACTTCTTGGATCACTTGCTCAATGGAGCACCATCCAGTCCTTTTTAGGATTGCTTGCTCATAGGAGCGCTATCTTATCCAGTCTTTTACTAGGATTGCTACTCAAAGGAGAGCTATCCTACCTATTCCTTAGTTAGATCGCTTGCTTAAAGGAGTGTTGTCCAGTCATTTAAAAGGTCGCCTGTTCATGAGTGCATTGTTTCATTTTGTCTTTAATAAAATGTCTCATCTTGCCTTTAAAAGATATATCCTTTTGAGCAACTTATCTTGAAGAGATTTATCTCCTTCGGATTATCCACCAAACCAAAATAAGTTAATTTTAACCCTTAAAATTTTTGCTCTATCCTTCTAAGATAGACACCCTTAAGCCCTATCCTCCCAAGATAGGCCTCCTTGAACTATCCTTTCAAGATAGACACCATTAAGCCTTATCTTTTCAAGATAGGCCCCTTAACCTTTTGCTTTGTTCTTTTGAGACAGACATTCATTTACCCCGTCCTTTCAAGATGGGCAATTTATTCTTTACATTGACCTTTCAAGTTGATATCCTTCATCAAAATAAAACACAACTTAGTTGATTAGTGCAAAGTGAGGTTTGGCAAAAATGAGTTTCTCTTTTGTCTTTGTAACAAAATTCTAATTAAACTTTACTACAAAGAGGAGCAGCTGTAGACACCTCATTTTTGCTAAATTTCTTTTATTTCAAATAATTGAGCTAGGTTAATAAATAAACAGAACAAAAAATAAAAAAATATATATAAATAATTAAAATAAAAAAATTGAAAATTAAAAGAAAAAAAAGAAGAAAATTAAGTCAAGTCATAGAAAGTCGAGTCATGAGTCAAGTTGTGTCCTATTGGAGTAAGTTGAGTTGTTGGATCAAGTAGCCGGATGGGATAAATTAATTAATTTGTCTAATTAGATTAGAGAATTATTGGGCTAACTTAGATTAGGTCGGGCTTAAGAAGAAAAGGTCTAGTTAACTAGAGTTTCTAGAAGCTAAGGTAAATCTTTCAAGAATTGCAAACAAATCTTTCGATACAAAAGATTCGATTTTGAGTTTGTAAATAACATGTTGGCTAGGGATTCAAAGAGAAGAAAACAGTATTTTTTTCTTATTTACACTACCATACAACACTATACCCCTTCAGCCAACAGTGCCCAGTCCGTTACCCAGCATCGCCTAACTAGTCGCCTAGCTAATCGCCCAATACTACCCAACGTCGCTTAGTCTGTCGCCAATTTACCCCCTAGCGTCGCCTGGTAAGACCCGATCCGTTGCCCAGCACCACCCATTGTTGCCTAGTAGCACCTAGTTCGTTGCCCAATGTCGCCCCAACAGTCCCCAGTCCATCACCTAGTCTATCGTTTAGTATCGCATAACAACACCCAGTCTACCACTTAGCGTCACCTAGTCCATCACCTAACGTCACCTAGTCTATTGCCTAGCGTCGCCCAATAGTGCCCAATCTATAGCCCAACGTTACCTAGTCTATCAACTAGTACTGCCCAGTATCGTCCAGTCCATCGCCCAACGTTACCTAATCTGTCGCCCAGCGTTGCCTAGCATCACCTAGCTAGTAACCCAGCTAATCACCTAGTCCATTACCTAACACAACCCAATATTACCCAGTGTTGCCCAGTACATCACCCAGCATTGCCCAGTCCATCACCCACCATCGTGCATCAGCACCAGTCCATCATTCAGCATCGCCCAATAGCATCCAGTCACTACTAGTCCATCGGCCATCGTTACCTAATGTTGCCCAATAACGCCCATTCCATCGCCCAGTCTGTTACATAGTGTCACCCACTCTACTGCCCAACACCGACAATTCAATGTTAGGTAAATTTTCATTAGTTTATTTATTTATTTCATTAATTTTTATTAATTTACTTTATTACTTGTCTTTTTTTTTTCCTTTATTAACTATTTTTGTGTTTAAGTGAAGTTTTTCTTTTTATTTTGTTGCAATAAAATTTAGTTAAATTAATTTTTTTTTAAATCATGTTTTTTTTAATAAAAAATATTTTAACATTAATGGTTTTGAAAAATGAAAAATCTTAAATTAAGTTTTTTTCAAAAAGATTCGGTTAGTTAGGGTTTTTTTATTTAATTCGGAAAAATTATATTTCTTTTAGGTTTGTTTTCTTAAAATAATAAATTGATAAAAATATAAACCTGGCTCAGTTTTTAATATAAAAATGACCCACTCATTAAAAATTTTATAAAAAAAGAACTACGGCTAGTTTAATCCTGATTAGCAAGCACATAAGCACCTTTGTGGCAACTGTTAAAAAAAAAATTTTTGCCCCTTTTCTTAGAAATTTGTAATAAAAAAATAGAAAATCATTTTTAGTTACATTTTGTGAATTTAGGTATATTTTTAATATTGTTAGAAAATTATAAAAATAAAAGCCTATCAATTTCTTTTAATTTTTCTTATGGTGACTTAGTCTTAATAGGTTAGCCTTCAAACCCAGTTTTTCTAGTTTTATTTTCTAAAAAATCAATTTTTTTTAAAATATTCGCAAAATAGTGGTTAAATTAAGGCTTTCCTACTCAAAAACCCTAATTTTATTTTTACTGGTTGAATCAATTGGCAACTCCATTTTGAGTAATTTATATTAAGTTAGCTGGACTTGATATATGTTAAATCAGAGAAATCTAAATAGGGCTCGACATGGAGCTTTCAATATTAGCTTAGTTCCAAGAATTAACTCAATAGTAAAATCCAATTCTCTGTATAGTGCCAAACTAAGCAAACCATTTGGAAATACATTAGGCAATTCACAAACTACTAGTATTTTTTATGCACTTAGCTTTTTTCTTTTAAGGCAAATACCAGACAATACTACTAACCTTCATTATATATTTTCTCTTTTTCAATTACTTCAATGACAGCTAACTTCACACCACAACTCTCAATCTTACCATTATATACAATATTTCCATCATCCAGTATTATCGTCTTACTTTGATAATCCACTTTCACCTTATGCCTCAACAACCAATCAATCCCCACAATAACATCATAATCACTTATAGGTAATACTATCAATTTAATTGGAAATTTCCTTTCTTAAATTGTCACTTATCCTTCATTTACTACTTTTTGAGTGGATATATGCTCGCCTATGGGAATTCTTACTCTATATGTTGTTTTCATTTCCATTACTTCAATTCCATGGTTTGATATAAACTTCTGATTGATAAACGAATGAGAAGCTCCTGTATCAAACAACGCATATGCAATTTGTTTGTTTATGCTTACATGACCTGTTATACTACTATCATAGTTACTAACAAGTTTTAAGAACTTATTACAATTTTACTAACTATTGTACCACTTAACATACATAACTAACTTGTTAAATATATCTTATGCTATAACTAATAATTAGTAATCAATGTTAATGTACATACCTATTACTAAACTTGGTTCGCCTCTATTTGTCCCATCATCATCATTATTTGAACCTTCATAGAAATATTCCTCTATCATTTCGTTAAATTCTTCAGTGTCCTCGTCTATACTTTCCAATGTAAGAACATGTACAAGGACCATTGTAGTATTTGCTCCTCTAGCATTCTTAACTCTAGGTCTATAAACTGTATACAGTATCTTGAAAAATGTCCAACTCGTCCACAACGATAACACTTTACATTCTTAATCCTTAGACATTCTTTACATACATGATTTTGATCTCGACACAGATAACATCTTCCTTTCAATTGCACACAATCACAGGGGTAATGATGGTTGTCATATTTCCAACTTTTAATATTTCCATTCTTATCATAGAAACTGAACCCTTTATCCAATTGTGCTGTTCCACTAGTCATCGCAACTAATTTCTTTCTTTTTCAATTCAAACTGCTACTTCTATCACTAGAGAAGGATCTCTTAAAGGTAGCTTAAATCGATTAATCTTACTAAACTTCTTACTCCATCCTGATTGCATCAATATCTAATTATTTTCAAGCTGACATGCATTATTTGCTACCTCATTATAGGTTTTAAAACCATAGTCCATAAGCTTACACCTCATTGTAGGCTCAAATCCTCTAAGAGACAAATCTTTCCTAAGCTTCGAGTTATTTCTATATGATTGTAGTGCATATTGAATCAATCGATTAAACTTCATTTCATACAACACCATATTCCTTGCACCCTTTTTCAAACCCATTAACTCCTTAATCATTTGATTTTGAACACTTATAGGAAAGTGTTCATTCTTAAGTTTTTCTTTGAATGTCTACCATATAAGTGGTCCTGGAAAAGTTCATGCTTTTGAGTCCTACCATATCCGTGCACCAGACTTCATTAAGAAAGTTCCATATGAAAGCTTTTATGCTTCTAATACTCAAAACACTTCAAAACTTCAATCAATTTGAGCCAACCAATCATCAGCTACAGTTGGTTTTCCTATCTCTCCTTCAAAATACCAATTAGCTTTGATAAACTCCATGAGCTTACTAACTTTTGGTGGTCATTGTTTCCTTAGCTCCACTTTAGGTTGTCTTCGTCCTATAGCATTTCCACTGATTATAAGATGCTGAATTAAAACTCCTTATTATTGGATCACAGTTTGCATATTCATCATCATCTGTCCAAATTGAGTAGGTTCTAACATATTAGGAAGAGGTGGAGGTAATAGTAAATCATTCCTTAGTTAATCTTATAGTGCAAGTGGAACTAGAGGTGGTTCTCTATTTCCAATTTTCCCATTTCCATTCCTATATTCTTCTTCTGCCATGTTACTTAATGATCACAACAATTCACTTAAACCTACACTCAAAATCCATCTAGTCTTAGGTTAGTTTAAGTTTTTGACAACCTTTTGACTGAATATCTTCTACACATTTCAACATCGCCGAATTTCCAACTACACTTTATTTGGTAAACTTTCATATTCACAAATTGCCTAAGTTAGACATATCATGTATATACAAAATAATAGAAACATAATTCGTTGTAACACTCCAAAATCTTGGTTTAATAAAAGTAATGTTGATTAAACACCTGGAATTTCAGTAACACTTATAATCTCTGAAACACATGATGATTCATAAAATAACTTTACAATTCAAAATATACAACAAAACTTGAGTTTTACATCAGGATACTTACATTAAACTAAACTTTTACATCATAGATAACATGTAAACACTAATTGTACAAACAAAATTTATATCAGGATTCTCTAGTACATGAGTTCTATATACATCATTCTTGCCTTGAGTACAAAAGTATATTTACAATTTCAAAATACTATTTACATCAAAAATAGGCTATCATACTAAATAACTAGATACATAGCATAAGTCATAAAATCCGAAAATAGTCAACTCCTAATTGCTTCATCTATTTGATTCATCTGATACTACAACATTTTCCATAGGAAACCAATTTTCATGATCATCTAACTTCACATCGTCATTTCCTATTTTTTAGTCAGAAGTTACTACTATATATTCATGTGTCTTGAGAATATATATAACTTCCTATACATCCTCATCATCCTCATTTGCTAACTCAGGTTCTCCATTTTGATTCACATCTTGCCCTTCATTAGCTTCTACTTAAATTCCTAATTGATTTCTTGAACTAGCCACTACCTCATATTTAAGTTCCTCCACCTCAATCTTATTTCCAACTTTTGCTTGAACTATTGTTGCCTCTAAGTTATTCTCAAGATCTTCCTTAGGATCCTCTTCTTTAAAATTTTCACCTACATTTCCTTGTTAAATTAAAATTGGACTCTTGTGAGGTTTTACAGATGGTTCAGGCTCATGTGATTATAAGGGTACTTCAATTCCTACATTCTCTATCGATGGAAATCTTAGAAACCAATCTATAATTTTAGGAGGATAATCTCTAGGCATATGGGGAGTTCCTATAGGTGTCTGATCATAACCGAGTGGATAATTCTTACTAGTTCTACAATAGCAAGAAAATACAATACCGATAACATCATCGATACAATTCCCTTATCATGCATATACTTTTTCTCAAAGGCCGCAACCATAATATACTTATTATACAAAGGACTTGGTTCATCCTCTATATTCTTTCAGTCATTTGTCATACCCCATGACAATCCCCTCTTGTAAGTGATCATAATCTCATCTATCATATAAAATATCATCCAATTAGCTAATTTTAATAGCAACTTTTCCAACTAAAGTCAATAGACAATAAAGGATTCATTTCCTTCCCGTCCAAAGTATAACTAAGCATAAATAAGCCCATATTTACGAATCTGAAAGTAAATACATCATAACACAAATTAGATTAGTATTATCCTTTACTTGTTTTTATTTTATGTTATTTAAGTTCTAATATGGATAACTTAGATATATACCTATAAATCTAAATCTTTTACATCCACTTACATTCCCCACTCTCAGTGTTCTTAACATCTAATTCGTTTTGATTAGATGCTTTAAAGCCTGGTTCTCTACGAACCATGCTCTATTACCACCCAAAAACTGTTACAGCCAAAACTAGAGAAGTCATAACAATCTCACCATATAAACCAATCTAAGCTAAAAGCTATCCTCTTAGCTACTAACATAGTTATAGTCCACATAAGGTAAACAACGACTCAACCAACTTTGAAGCATTTAGATGAGTACCTATAGTATATAAGACCTATGAAGTAACATTTTACAAAAAAAACATTTCTTATATTTATAGATAGATTAGTTTATTACATCATCTTAGGCACATCAAGAGTCCAAAGTTTTCAAAAGAAACTATACATCTCCATAGGAGAATTACATTACATATATAACAATAATAGCAAGCCTACGAAGACTATAAGGCCTCTCAAGAAGACCTTATAATCCTTGCATAACAGAAAACAAAAGAAACTTGAGCTTCATTCCATTCGTTAACTCCTTTACTTTACTCTCAACTCGTTGAAACTAACCTATAGACAAGTGTAACGAGACATCTTTTGGTGCTACTTTGCACTTGCAAAACATTCTATAGGGATGTGAGCTCAACTAGCTCAGTAAGAAGGGACAAAGTCATAAGAACACATCAACAAACAAGGTTGTTTAATCATGAATTGTGTGCAAAAGGTTCATTGTGAAGTTAAAGTAATTTCGTCCACTCTAACTTGGATTCCGAAGAGTTTCAACATGACACTATCAAACTAAATCCAAGCTTATGCAATGGAGAGTACGCTCCTCCTTAGACAATATTCGAACCATTGAACCTAACCTTGTCGTGATCCCCTCTTTTGTCACTTGGTTTAGTTAAGGGTAGGAAAAAGACCATTTTTGTTATCTTTAATGAATGCATCAATATTTAGTCTAACAACCTAATCGTTATCCCTATTGGTTGATTATGAATGTTAGGTTAAACATTTAGTCAACTTAAGTTTAGTCCAAATTATTAGGTGACTAACTACGTTCATACAGGTAAGATATGATATATATTGAAGTAGAAAGCAATAATTGGAGTTTGGCTCCAAATCAACAATCAGTATTTCAAGCATACATATAGCATATGCACAAACAATCTAACTATAACTACAATTAAACACTCTTACTCCTCTAAGTATCCTGATATGATACTTTAATATGCTATTAAGCATTGATCCCAACTTACCTGGATGTAATGTCACATGCTCCTATAGGTCACATTCGTGATTTTCATTAATAGTCTATAGAAAATAATATACCATTTTAGTTTTAAATTTACATATGAAGTAAAAACTTATTTTCATTATTAAGTAGGTATACATTCTGACATAAGTAGGTTCTTTAGTTATTTATTTAACTTTTAGTTGACTTGAGATAAGCTCTGACTAGTTTCAACTAATGTTCTAATTAGGGTTCTAACTTATTACTATAAGTTAGGTTTTTACTTAAGAAGTTATTGACTCACATTCTAACTCCAGTATAGTTATAAAATTCTAGTATCAATTACTTTGTGACCTAAAGCCCATTTTTAGCATAATCAAATTATTTACTCCTAAGCTACATTATGATCTTTCTAACATACTTTCTAACCCTTCAGCTACTATCATAACTTACTATTTAACTCTTATACAAGCTTCCCTTGCATTTCCAAAATTTTCACACTTTGTAACATTAGCAAATATCTATTAAGAACTTCAATTATATATATATCAACTCCCGATATACTCAATACTTATTTATACTTACATAGTAGCTTAAAGATTTAGTGTCAAAATCTACCAAATACTAACTTTTTACTTAAAAATCCTTATTTCTTAAATCATAATAATCCACTTCAAGCTACTGTAGGGTAATAATCATGTATCATACTATAATTTTACAAAGAATCACTAAAGCTCTTTTTGGAAATACTCGTCTAGCACACTATTTTGATGAAAATGAATTTTTTCAAGAATCAAACAACATGATTTTTGCAATCGAACCACATAACGTCAAAATTCAACATCATAAGAGTATAACCACAAAATTTCTAGTCAAAACTATGTTAATTGGTCTTTTAATTACTTGTTTAAAATTAGGTGTGTAGGACATTTTTCATATGGAGCCCATATGTACACTCAAAATTTTGAAAATATGATTAAATATATGAATTCCTCATACGAAAAGATGTTGGGAAACCTAATTTCATAATTTTTTGTGATCATTTGTTATTTTTCCCTAATTTTTGATGAAATCGAAAGAGCTTAGCAACTTATCGGAAACCCAAGCTCTACCCACTGTGGGGAGGGGAGGGTGTGTCAACCCACTTTTTCACTAGCCACTCCTTCAAACCACTAGTTAGGTTTACTCCCAACTAGTCATCTTCCCTAAGATCACGTAAAATCCCAAACTTGCGACTAAATTTTCCAAATTTTGTTCTTCCCTTTCTCTCTCTATATTTTCCACTTCAAGAATTTTTCCAAGCCTTGTAATTGCCTAAACTTATTCCAAATAGTTAATGGCCCTTTTTATATCTCCAATTTAATTACTTTTGATTTTTTTCTTCTTATTTACATGTGTAAATAACACATGGCTAGGTGTCAACATTCTCAACTCTTATCCTATGCATTCTCAAACTTCATGCCACTCAGCAACATATTTTCTATTTGTCTAAGGAAAATTTTTATCATTTCTTTTTTCCAATTTTATCAATTTATTTAGTGATTTATACGTAATTTTGGGTATTTACAATAATTATAAGTATATATATTTACTTAATGATTATACTTTATGTACATGCATGTCTTTTATATAATATTTTACATCCATTATTAATTATATATATCGTGCTTGGTTTTTCATCTCTTAATTTTTAAAAATCAAGTCTTCTTTAAACCAACAAGCATTGAACCCTACCGGTTTAATATCAACTGTCAACTAGGGTTTATGAAAACCGGTTCTTAATTTGAAAATGTTTTAGAATTGCTATTCAACCAGAGTTGGGAAAAAAAGTTAAATTACAACCAATTAAGTAGATTGGTTATAACTTAGCTACTAGTTTTTCGAAAAAAACCTATTTTGTAAAACGATTTTAAATTAAGAGATCTAGATCCGGGGGGTTATTATCTTTAAACTCTTTTAGGTACTATTGACTTTCCAATTTTAATGTTAACCTTAAAAATTACCTTTCAATTATAAGATGAAACTTGATTATTTGACTAAAATGGGATAATTTAAAAAATCTAAATTAAAAAGGAAAATCAAGTTTTTATTTATTTTATTTTTTACTGACATCCCGTAAGTACCTACGTACCCACTATTCGAAATCAAACGTATATAATTCTTTTTTGAAAGCTTTAGCAAGTTATGTTGATTTTAATTTTGAAAATATGTTGGATTTATGTTTTTAGTTCAATTTAGTTTATTTGAGAAAAATTTCTGGAAAAGGATTCTAAATTGGAATTTTTTCTTTTTTAAAAATCTAAAAGGGCCCTAATTTTGTAAGGGTTAATTTATTTTTATTTCTTGAAAAAGAATATTTTTCTAAGTGATAAAAACAAATTTTATTGACTAGGTTAATTATTATATATTTTTTATTAATATTTTTATATATTATCTTATTTATTCCTTTTTTTTAATTTGATCTATTTCTACTATACTAATAATAAACTATTCTTTTCTTTTCTCTTCCTCTTTTTTCTTTTTTTTTTATATTATAATTTTACATCCACAAAAAAAAAAAAAAACAATAGTGGCTAAATAATAAAATAAAAAGAAAGAAAATAAATAAATAAAATTAAATTAAAAAAGGCTTTGAATGAAGTGGGCATGCGCGAGTCAAACCTAGACTAGATTTCAAGTGAGACTCGAGTCGGTGGGTTAGAGCTTGGATTTGGGTAAGGTTGTCAGATTCCTTCTTCAACGGAAATGCAATGAAGGGGAGGGGGGGTTGATTCCAAGCATTTTGGGTAGCAAATTGAGTGGGAAAGGGGATTTTTGTGATTATCTAATTGGGTTTAGTGGGGGTAGGTTCAATGCCTTGGCATTTGGGGTGGTTTGGAGAGTGTTTGGGTATGGTGGCTGGTGGTGGTCCTAAAAGGCAATGTCCAGAGTCACTAGGTTCCAATTGGTGGCTAGGGTAGGGGTTTTAAAGTATAGGGAGCATTGTAGTGGGGTTAGTTTGGGTCGAAAAGGGTTTGAGGTGGTGGTTTCGAAGTAAGGTCATGGTGGGTAAGGTTTCAGCTTAAGTGGTGGTTTAAGAGCATGGCGGTAAAGGTAGGGGGTAATAAGGGATAGCTTAGAGTGTCGGGGTTACGGTTGTAGTGTTGATTTTGTCCAAAAGCCACTACAGCCAAGTTCCGAGCTAAAGAGAGAGAGGGTTACAATTAAAGAGAAAAAACAAGAGAGAGGGGCTTTGTGAGTGAATTCCCTTATTTTCTAGTGTTTGTGTGTGTTCAATGAGCTCCTCTAACACCCATTTTATACATGAAATTAACCTAGTAAGTAAGGAAAGCTCAAATTGGATTAAATAAAAAAAAAAAAACCTAAATTTAAGTTTTTTTCCATTTTTTGGAGCTTGATTTGAATGTGTTTTTTATTAAACTTAGATTCATTTTTTATCTCAATCCATAGTAGGCCATGTTTAGAATAAGATTGGAGTAAAAAATCACGCCTTTGTGTAAAAATTAAAGCTAAAGTAGAGGGAGTAAACTGCTCTTGAGCTGAGAAAGGGGGGAAAATTGTAGGAAAGAGGAAGAAAGAGGGGGGAAAGGGAGAGAAAATACTGACGTAGAATCGACGTGGCACCACGTCAACCAACCTGACCACCCATAGATTGCCACATGTCATCACATGACACGTGACAACTAATGTGGCATGCCATGCGACTATCTTTAATGTGATAAAAAACAAAAAACCTTGTACATGTCTTTACTAAGATTCAAACCTAAGACCTTTAATCGAACCTAATGCTAATGTCTATATGTTTATCCGTTAGGTCGTTGGCTTATACCTTATCTATATGTGTAATTATATTGTACATGTAGACCAGGTCAGCTTGGGCTAGATTTAAATCTAAGCCTAAGTACAACGGCTTAACTTCTAAACTTTCTTCAAAATAAAAATATACCTTAATAAAATGTTATTTTCTAAAATCTTCTATTTTTTTTGTTTTTCAAATTTTTTTCTAAATTTTTTTATTTTCTAAATTTCTTATTTTTTTTTTAGGTTTCTTTCTTGATTTTTTGATATTTTTCCAAATTTCTTACTTTTGTATTTTTCTAAAATTCTTATTTTTTTGTTTTCTTTAATTTCTTATTTTATTGTGTTTTTTTTTCCTAATTTAGGACCTCTTGAGGAAATAAAAGAAAAATAAATAAATAATAATAAAAATTAAAAAATAAACTAAATGGGGTAAAAATTGGGTGTCTACAATATTATTCCTATAAGATATCTCTAAGTGTTTGTTAATTTTTGGAACGTACATTGCGCATATCCAATATAACAACGATATAGTAAATTCTTACTATTTTAGCTATATTTTCAATATTTTATTATATTTTTAAATTCCGAACTTATGTAATCAGTTTAACTAATGTCCCGAGCCTATATATAAGTTTTTACGTTAGTCGAATTAGTTTCATCGATACCCTAAATTTACCTGTTTTATTCCTATTCACTGATTATAAGGCTTACACTAAGATTGCTTACCCCTCCTCCCTATATTTCTTTCCTTATCATCCTGCATAAGTCACTTAAGTCATTTCTCTAGTCATTTGTAGAGACTTCATATGCAATACATATGTGACACTTGCATCCATACCCACACCCCTACATTTTTGGTAACTCTACTAGGGAGGGGAGACTTAATACTTAAATCATGGTACCTCCAAGGCAAAGACAACCTGATCCTATTGATGGAATTAATCAAGATCAAGATGCTACTATTGTGACCAATGACCAAAATCTACCTACAACTAGAGGTACTAGTCAAGGAGATGATACACAAGAAGATGTCCTTTACAATGCATGACCAATGCATAAGCTTCAAGAGACTAATTGGAGCTTAGGTGAAATTATGGTAATGTTTGCTCAATGTGTACTTGCTTAGGCTACCTTTGCTGTTATGTAATAGGGAGCAACTTCCTTGAATCCTTCTTATGTGGTGCAACAACATACCCTACTCAACCTTCTTGTTGTTAATAAGAAAGTTACTCCTAGAGGCGTATAGCAACTTCCTATGGTAGAACCAACAACTACGCAAGATTCATTACCTAAAGTAAGGAACTAGGGAGTTTAAATTGGAGGTTTGTCATCCTCACACACTATACCACTTGTCACAATTGTTGACTCTATGTAACCTATACCCATGAATCCTATGCCTACAAGCCTTACACTTATGAATCTCACGCTGATGCACTTAGATCCTGTGATGTCACTAAGGGTAGAAGCATCTATCCAAAGAGGTTCATTTATGACCAAAGAAGATTTGGACATGCATTTGAAGGAGATATAAGCAAAGTCTACGGCTAGGATACTGGAATTGAAGCTCCCATATCACCTGCACATTACCATGAAGTCATACAATGAGGACTATATAAGTTCGAAGTTAATGCTATTCAATGGCAAGAAGGAGAATGCTAAGAAACATTTGATGAAATTCATTGACACCTTAGAAGTATATGGTCTAGAAGACAATTTGAAACTAAAAGAGTTTTCTAATTCACTCATCGAAAAGGCATATTACTGGTACGTTAACCTCCTTCCAAGGTTAGTGGATTTATGGGGATAATATGTGTAAAATATTCTTAGAGAAATTCTTCTCTACTGAAGAAAGGGTCATTAATAAGGATTCCTAGATGAACACACGAACCTAATATCACGCGTAACTAAATGGATGGTTCCAAGCCTCAAGATGGTTTGACAAGTAAATGATAGTCAAGGGTGAGCAGGGTTTCCTGTATATCGACGAAGGATATGACCCATCAACGCTTCACATGAGCTTAGGTCACACTTGATATGATGCATAAGTTTGGCCGGAGGTCACTTGCCATTAGTCCACACTTGAATGGGCTAGATAAGAGTAGCTTAAGAGTAAGCAAGAAGACACTTAGATTAAGAGAAGGAAAAAAATTCAGTGTATTTTGCTCTATATTCTCTTACGACTATTACATTAAGTGATTATTTATAGTACTCCGTTGGGGCAAGTTCTACATTACAGATAGTTACAAAAAAAATGAATTCCTATTTGCTAAATAAAAGGAAAATACTATTTAGGGAAAACATAAAATCTTATGTTGTAGATAGTATGGTTGTTAGAAAGGGCAGTGCATGCATGTTTTTACTTTGTGATCTTGACAATATTGTGATCCGAGTAAGGGTTAACCTTTGTTTAAGTTTATTCGACATCAAAAGTTCGGTACCCTAACTATTGAGGTTGGACTAGGGTTGGCTTAGGGACAGCTCACAGTGGGGTTGGCATCGAGTGGTCGGCTCCTGACTGTTATCGGTTTGGCCTCAATACTGTAGAGATTGCTATATTTAGATTTGGTGCTTAGTCTAGTGCATAGTAGAGGGTTTGGTTTGGCATGTTGGTTGGTCACCTCAACAATGCCTTCGATAGCATGGAGAGCGAAGTAGCCTGGTAGATTGGGCTAAGGCAAGCACTGCTCTTTGACGCTTAACTCACCTTGGATGACTTGGCGAACCACTTAAGAGAGCCTTCAGGCTTGGGAGCGTATAATCGGTCCTTAATCCCTATCATCCCTCTCAAGTTGTTTGAGATTTAAGATCAAATCTAGTTCAAGTATAGGTTGCTCATTTTTGGGAGTATAAGGTTGGAGGTTGGCAATGTTGAAAGAGTCTAAGACTTCATGTCCTTTAGGTAATTTAATCCTATAGGCGTTAGGATCGACCTTTTCAAGCAGTTTGAAAGGCTTGTCAGCTTTAGGAGACAACTTCTTCTTCCTTAAGTGTAGGAATTGTTCCTTGCTGAGGTGTATCCAGACCAAATCACCCGGTTGAAATTCTCTCTTCTTCCATCTTTAGCTTCACTTCTCAAGCTAAACATTTGCTTGACGTAGTTGTTCTATAACCTTCTAATGCATGGCTTTGATGGCCTCAACTCTCTTAATAGTTGGCTAGTCATCATTAAGTATCGGTTGGGGCGCTTAGTCTAATGGCAACTCGGGGTTAAACACATAGGTGACCTCGAATGGAGACATTCTTGCTACATTATGGGTGGTCCTATTGTAGGCAAACTAAATGATTGGTAAGCACAAATCCCAATCAGCTATGTTTCATCCAACAGTAACCCACAGCAAAGTTCCTACAGTTCTATTGACAACTTCGATCTGTCCATCGGTCTGTAGGTGGTAAGTCGTGCTATACAGCAGCTTGGTTTCCATTCACCTCTATAATGTCCTCCAAAAGTGGCTCGTGAACTTGAGGTCTTGGTTTGAAACAATAGTCCTAAGAATTTCATGCAGCTTGATTACTTCCTATAAGGAAAGAAAAGAGATAGTCGAAGTGTCGTTAGGTTTGGAATAGGGCACGAAATGTGCCATCTTGCTAAATCGATCCACAACTACCATGATGGAGTCCTTCCCTTAGGACGTCCTTAGCAATCTTAACATGAATTCCATATTCAACTCATACCATGGTTAGGTCGGGATTGGCAAGGGTTGATAATATTCTTGCTCAACTCAACTCTTCGCTTTTTGGTAAGTTGCATACTTTTCCAACATAGATTGGATGTTTCTATTCATCTTTGTCCAAAAGAATCTGGAGGATAGTACCCCACAAGTTTGGCACTAGCCAAAGTATCTTATCAATCCCCCTCCATACGTCTCACACACTAATAATCGTTACATGGAATAGGTCGAGATACATAGCCTTCTTTTCTTGAATAAGTATCCATCTTCCCTATGATAGTCATCTAGTGTCCGTCCTTCCTCACAACAGGTGTAGATAAGACCTAAGTGCGGGTCTTCAGCATACAAATTCTTGATGATTAAAAAACCAAGTAACCTCTTCTATAGCTCGGTTAGGAGGGTACGTCGTCTCAATAGGGCATTGGCCACTACATTATTGTTTCTGTTCTTATGTTTTACAACATAAGGAAAACCCTTCATGAACTCAACCCACTTGGCTTATCTTTACGACAACTTCAGTTAGCTCTTTAGATATCTTAAGGATTCATAATCGGTATAGATCACAAATTCCTTGGGCAGCAGATAGTGTTGCCATACTGTTAGGGCTTGGATTAAGGAGTAGAACTCTTTGTCTTAGACAAAATAGTTGAGTATGGCTCTTCAAAGTTTCTTACTGAAGTAAGCAACAGGTTAGCCTTTTTGCATCAACACAGTACTTATGCCTAGTCCGGACACATCACATTTTACTTCAAATATCTTATCGAAGTTCGGCAAAGCTAAGATGGGGGTTGTACTTAGCTTCTCCCTCACATCCTTAAAACTCCTCCTCTCTTCCTCATGCCATCTGAATTCAACATTATTCTTTGAGAGTTCGGTGAGTGAGGCCACAATTGTACTGAAATTCTTTATGAATCAACAATAGAATAATGCTAGGCCATAGAAACTTCTCACATCGATAGAACAGGTCAGTTTAAGCCATTCTATGATCGTTCTGATCTTCTCTTGATCAACTCGAATGCCACCTTTGCACACAACAAATCTTAGGAAGATTACTTCGAAATTGCAAAAGTCATACTTCTCCTAATTAGAGTAGAGCTATTTAGCTTGGAGTTTTGCAAGCACTTGTTGGAGATGCTCATGGTGAGTCTCTAGGTTAGGGCTTACACTAGAATGTCGTTAAAATAAATTACGATAAACCTTCCCAGTAATTCTTCGAGCATATGATTCATAAGTCGCATGAATATGCTTGGCGCATTGGACAGTCCAAATGGCATTATAAACCATTCATATAAACTATGTCATGTCTTGAATGTGATATTCTACTTATCGTTTTCATGCATTCGAATCTAATGGTATTTAGATTTGAGGTTAATCTTAGAGATTACTCTTGCTTTACTTAACTCATCTAGCATGTCATCGAGCCTAAGCATGGGATACTTGTACTTGATGGTGATTAGATTGATCGCTTGGCTATCTACACACATCCTCCAAGACCTATCTTTCTTTGGCAATAATAAGGCCGGAACGGCATAGGGACTAAGGGATTTATAGGCATACCCTTTCTCCATAAGGTTGTCTGCTTGCCTCAACAGCTTGACAGCCTGTTTGAGGTTTAACCTATAAGCAAGCTTGTTCGGCAGTATAGCTCCTAACTATAGGTCAATTGTATGCTCGACACCTCGGATTAGGGCAGCCCATTCAGTAGCTCTCCTAAAAACAGATTGGAAAATTCCTCCAGTACGGTTTTTACTTCGATTAGTAGCTCTTCCTCCTTGGGTCTCATCTCCAAAAGCCTCTTGATAAGCAAATAGGTTGGTCCCTCCAACTCCATTTCTCTTTTCAACTTGGCTTAGGTCAATACCAAAGCCTCTTTCCTTAAGGTTTGGCAAAGCTAGGACTGCATGACTTTCACTTGCTCAGTAGTCATGGGACTCAATTTCAACCTTCTTCCTTCATGCTCCACAGAACATGTGTTCCTCCTACCATCATACATAGCTGATTGATCAAACATCTATGGTCGACTAAGTAGAACAAGGGATGCTTTCATGGGTAGCACATCACAGAGCACTTTATCTCGATACTATCCAATGCAGATCAGTAAGGACACCTATTTGTTCACCTATAAGGCTCCCTTATCACTATGCCAATGA
Organism: Lumnitzera littorea; assembly: GCA_024138015.1. NCBI lineage: Eukaryota > Viridiplantae > Streptophyta > Magnoliopsida > Myrtales > Combretaceae > Lumnitzera > Lumnitzera littorea. Next base: position 94,132,808 of record JAMXBB010000003.1, read on the forward strand.
AGCTTATAAGGTTTTGGGTGGGGCATGGTCAGCAATTTTAGTTGCTGGACCATAAATACAGAGGCTGCATTAGTGCAACTCCCACCGTTAATGATTAATGTGCATAGTGATTCATTCACCTTACATCCAATATGGAAGAGATTTTCTCTCTACTTATCTTTAGGCACAAATCTGACACTCATTGTTCTCCTCAACACTAGAATGGTCGACATGAAGTTCCCTTCCTTACTTAGATGACTTCCTCATCAGACAAATCGGCCTATCTGTCCTTTTTCAGCTCCTTTACTTCTTAATCAGTATTGTTGACCTCAACGGTTGGCACCTCGCCTTAGATCACCATTGTTCACCTGTTTGGGCACTAAGTGGCCATGTGTCCAAATCCTTGACATTTGAAATACTTGATCTCATTCGTCTTCCTCCTTAAACTCTAGCCTCTTTCAAACTTCCTCGGGGGTTCCTTCACCTTTGTTCGGGTAGTTTAAGCAGGTTGGATTTCAGTGACCTTGCTTGGTTCCATTCACATAGGTTTGCTTAAAATAGGTCAACCATTGCCAGGACGGTTGATAGGTGGTTGGAATCTTCTTGTTCGGTGCCTTTTTATCCACTAGGTGGTTTAGATTGCATCATCAAGTGTTCTAACATCCAACTTTTCCAAGGCATCTCCAATCTCATACTTTAATCCACTAATGAATCAAGATATAGTTTGGTCTTCAGGTTCTATGACTTTGCATTAGATCATCAGCATTTGGAATTCTTTAACATAAGTATCCACATTCGGTCCTCCTTGCCTCAGTTCTTGTAGTCTCTCGAAGGCATCCTGTAGATAATAGCTCGGCATAAACCTTCTTTGCATAACTCTCTTCATATCATCCTAACTCCTGATTTACCATTCTCCATCCCTTCTTCTGGTAGCTTGCAAGTTCTTTTGCCATAAGGTGGCATAACTAGTAAACTCTAACATAACAAGTCTAACTTTTGCATTATCGAGCATGTTGTAGCATTCAAACTACTTTTCAATCTTATCTACCCAATATAGGTAGTCCTTGACATCACCACTTCCAAAGAAGCTTAGAATATGCATCCTTAATTCTTCAACTTTGGGGGCTCGTGTATTTCTTTCCTTAAGCTCATAGTACTCTTTTGCCTCATCATCTCCTTCTGCTTCCACCTCAATCTCATCAAGTGCTAGCCTTTATCTAGCGTCCCCACTAATTCCTTCATCTTGGGGTAGTCGAACTAGGGCATTAACTCAACCAAACTGACCATTGCCTCGTCCTTGTTGTTTGCATTCCCTAATATGACTATTTCTAGTTCATTGCCTATCTTCTTAGATAACATTCACCAGATTAGCTACTAAGTCAGTAAGCCTATCCAAGTAATCACCCACTAACTAAGGTGAGAAGCTTCCTTCTTGCCCTTGGCCATGTCGAGTACTACTTTCTTAGTTTCCCAAAGTTCCTTGTACGTTGAATTTAACATTAATGGTTACTTCACAATGATAATTTCATAACAAACACATAGTCAATCACACTTAGTTTTGGCATATCAAAAATAGGGGAAAACAGAGTACATAATACTTCTCAACTATCGAACTTCAAAGCTAACAATAGAACCACTGTCACATGAGAGGAGTGGTAAACTATTAAAAGAATATAGTAACAGAATTCAACTTCGAACGTAGCCAATCTCTAATACCAAGATGATATGGATTTGTGGATGAATATGTGAACCCAATATCACACATAACCAAAGGGATGGGTCTAAGCCGCAAGATGGCTTGAAAAGTAAATGATTGTTGAGGGTGAGCAAGGTTTCTCGTACATTGACGAAGGATATGATGCACCAATACATCACACGAGCTCAGGTCATACTTCATATGATACATAAGTATGGCCGGAGGTCACTCACTACTAGTCTACACTTGAATGGGCTAAATAAGAATAGCTCAAGAGTAAGCAAGAGGACACTTAGCTTAAGAGAGGGTAAAAAGTTCAATGTATTCTTCTCTATATTCTCTTACGATTGTTACATTAAGTGATTATTTATAGTACAAGTTCTACGTTACAAATGATTACGAAAAAATGAATTCCTATTTGCTAAATAAAAGGAAAATACTATATAAGGAAAACATGAAATTGTATGCAGTGAATGTCATCTATCAAAAAGGATAGTATGGTTGTTAGAAAGGATAGTGTACACGCATTTTTACTCTGTGATTCTGACAATATGGTGATCCAAGTAAGGGGTAGGCCTTTATTCAGGTTTGTTCAGCATCAGAAGTTCGGTACCTTAACCACTAGAGCTAGACTAGGGTTGGCTTAAGGATAGCTCATAGTAAGGTCAAATTTGAGTGGTCGGCTCCTAATAGTTATCAACTTGGCCTTAGCACCATGGAGATTGTTGTATTCAGATTTGGTACTTGGGCTAGTGCACATTCGAAGGTTCGGTTCGGTACATTGGCTGATCACCATGGCAATGCCTTAGATAGCATGGAGAGTGAAGTAGCTTGGCAAATCGGGTTAGGGTAAGCATTGCTCTTCAGCGCTTAACTTACTACGAGCAACTCGGCGGACCACCTGAGAGAGCTCTCAAACTCGAGAGTGTGTAATCGGTCCTTGATCCCTATCAATCACCCTTATTAACATGGGGAGAATCTAACAAAAGCCTAAGGAAGATCCCATATATTACATTAAGCGCTATAGGGAGCGTTCCTTAGATATACAAGTCATTTATGATGAAAGAAAGTTAGTCAATATTTACATCCAAGGGATGCTTATTGAGTACACAGTGCATCTTGAAAACTTCTTGTTGGTTTATTTTGCTGTGTTGGTTGAGAATGCGTGAAGGACTAATAATTCAGTAGCATGACAAAGAGGTGAAAACACAAGATTTAACAAGTATACACCGTTAATGAACTTAACCTAAGAGGAGAATCCAAAAGGAACAAAGAAATTTAGAAGTGCAAAGTCTACAAGTGCTAAACCACCTTTAGCATACCCATGCTCAATGGGAAAAGTGAACACAATCCTTGACCATTAGCTATGTGATGAGAACATCAAATTCTCAAGGGTTGAGCACTTACTAACAAATGAAGAGAAGAGTGACCTTAAATATTGCATATTTCATAGGAGTTTAGGCCACCTTATGAGAGGCTATAGGACTTTGAAGAAGATATTTAATTGTAGACACCCCATTTTTGCCTCTTTATAGTATTAGAAATATTTAGAATAGGAGAAAGGGTGCTCATTTAAATACAAACAAAAAAAATAGAAATTTTAGAAAAAATATAAAATACAGAAAATACAAAAAAAAAAAACTAGAAAATATAAAATATTTGAAAACATGGAAAGATACAAAAATTTAGATTTTTTAAGCCTTTGGACGTTTTTAGTGTCGTCAGGTGACAAGGATCAAGTGATTTCATTTTTAGAGTCAAATAACATTTAGATTGAGTTTCATTTAAATTTTTTATTTTTCTTTCTAAACATGTATGTATATGCGATGTAGTTAGAAGTAGATTTATTATTATTATTATTGTTATTATTATTATTTTCATTTAGTTTATTTCCTTAAAAAAAAGGTTGGGGAATTGGCATTGGGCTAAGTGCAATTTACATTGCACAAAAGCCCAACTGGTAGATTAGATTTAAGAGATAAGCATGCAAAGCACCTGAAGTCTTCTTACTGGTGTGCGTACTACACATGCACGCCAGGTACATAACACATGCTTATTACATGACTTAGCACCCTCCTCCTTCATCAGTTCTAGTTTTTTACAAGAGTAGGAGAAAAATAACCCTGTGCAATCTCTTGTCCTTTTGATCTAATAAAACCTACTTTTTGGTAAGATTTCATCAAATTAAATGTGGCAATTAAAAGGAGACATGGTGTATTTTAAGTCTAGACTCAAATTTTATCTAGAAACATAAAATTTGGGAATCAAATTAGGTTTGAAAAGATGGGAAAAATAGAAAAACACCTTAAAACCCATTAACTTCAAATTCAATGCATTTTTTGACTTTCCAAGCTTAGAGAAGGGTCAAACACTATAAATTGGCAATTGAAGACTCATTCCCATCATCAAGAAACCATAAGTTTTTTTCAATCACACAAGAATAAACATACAAGCTCATTCTCTTTCTATTTGATTTGACACACTCTTTCTCTAGAACAAGCTTCAAATTAAAACTTCTTAAGTCAAGATAGCACCTTGGCCAATCACTCCAATATCTTTCGAACAACACTACTTCCAACCTTTAATGCGTTCTTTAGAGTGGCTACCATACAAGCCTTAACCACTACATGAATACTGTCTAAAACACTAACCACCACCACTTTTTAGTAGAAATTGACGTCACGGTTATGCTTGTAGCATCCAAAAACCCTTAATCTAATCATTAGTTCATCCTTAGTAAACATTACTCAAAGCAACCACTACTACCTTCCTCAAATCAAATCCAACGAACCACCAAATGGCTACCTTAGGTCGAGGCACCACTCTTAGACCCACTATTGCCAATGACAAACACGTGAAAACTCGATTCCCCACTCATTTAAAGGCTTAAAACTGCCTATAGCTCGTCATCCGCCATGTGAAGTTGCTCCCATCCCACTATATGTATGTCGCATGCATAGACTTGATTTCAACCCAAATCTAGCTCCTTGACCCATATGCCTTGATTGATCTTGGTCCAAGACCATCCTTCTTATTTTATTGTTTCATTTGTATTGTAATTTTTTAATTTTTTTTTCTTCTTTTTCTTTATTCAATTGTACAAATTGTAACTAAAAGAGAAAGAGAAAAAGAAGAAAAAAAGAAAAGGAAGAAAAGAAAAAAAAAAAAGAAAAGAAACAAAAAAAGAAGAAAGAAAAAAAAAAGGGGAAAGCTCTTTTAATTTTATATTTTTTTATGCTTTGGTTAAAAATAAAAAAAAGTAAAAAAAAATAAAATATATAACAAAAATAATAATAAAATATGTTTATCACTTAGAAAAACCTTTTATCCAAATAAATAAATATAAATTAACCTTTTTCAAAATTAGGATTTTTCTCATGATTTTTCAAAAATAAAAACACCCAGTTGTTTTTCTAAATTAAATTTTTTGTAGAATGAACTATGAAAAGTTTGATCCTTACTAGAGGATATGTAGGCACTCACGAAGCGACTCAAACTACGAAAATCTTTTTATTTTCCCTCTTATAAACAATTTCAATTTGTTATTTTTGTTTGTGCAAATATAATTAGTTTTAATTGTAAATTTAGAATTAGTTAAAAAGGGGAATTTGAAAAATAAACTTAATTTTGAAAAGATAAAGGTGGTACTTGATTAGTATTTAATAATGTAGCCTCTAAATTCAAAATTTCTAGTTTGAAAACCTTTTTAAAAACTTGGTTTTATCAAAAGACTAGCAGTTAAGTTATAGCTAATCTATCCAATTAATTATAACTTAACTCTTTTTTTTTACTCCAGTCAAGTGGAAACTCTAAACAATTTTCAAAATAAAAAATCAAGGTTTTTCTTAACTCTTAGTTGATAATTAATATTAAATGGGTTGAGGTCTAATACTAATCAGGTTAAAGAAAATAATAAAAACTAAGAGAAATCCAAGCTTAACAGCTTAACGACTCTACTTAAGATGTTAAGAGAATTAGCCACTTAAGAACCTTCCAAAATTAAATTTTCTTTTAAAGTACTCATGTTATTTATTTATTCATTCATTATAAATATATATTTTGTTTTAAATTGCCATATTTACTTATTGTATGCATCATACTTGGGATTTTGAAGGGACTAATTGCATCAAAGATATAAGGTAGATACGGTCAAACTCAGGCCATTTTAAGACCTTAGGATAGGGGGCCATTATATAGGCTCTAAGTATAGTGGTGTAGCCACCGCTTAGGGTTGATTAGGCCATCCCACTTAAGCTTTAATATGATTAATGAACCATTTCATAAAAAATGTATGAAGTCATAAAGCTTAAGGACTTTTAGAGCCTACTCAAATCACATACACTTAAACCATGAGTTAATATACTACTCCTAAGAGTTGTAACCTTATTAATGTTGAGAGGTTTTAGAAATGTAATCAGTTTTCTTTTATAAACACTAAATCAAATCAGTAGAGTTGCAACTTAAGGAATAATGTATCAACCCAAACAGTTATAACATATGCATGCTTCTAAGTGTATTCTTTTGTTTCACTGATAATTGATTATTGTCTATGAAATGTTTAGGCCTAAAGATAATGGTAGGTGGTCAAGTGAACAATCAAAGAACCGATAAGCTATAGGACCTTCCTAGGATTCATGAGTAGATGTTAGAAGCCGAAATTGCCTATCTAAAGGAGAAGCTTGAATACTATAAAGCTCACAACTAAGCCTTAAAAGCCCTTCTTAGATAGTTCGTTAGAAAAACCTATGAAATGCTAGAAGACCTTAGAGCTCGTCTGCAAGACTTAGTTTAAGGTTTTTTAGGTTATAGCTAAGGGACCTAAAGTAAATGCCAAGTTTTATTAAAAAAAAAAATGGGATTAGATGTTAAGCTCTTTGTTTTTTCATTCTTTGTACTCTAATTTTTCAACTAATAGTATAATGCCCCAAAACCAGAAGGCGCCACAACTTGCTACATATTCCTACCAATAAGAACACATTAAGGTTCTAAATCCAACTACAATCTCCATAATCACTTCTAATAACTTATTAATAGGTTTAAAACAACAAATCTCCAAATACATCAATTCGAGTGACATATAGACAAGTCACTTCAGCTCCAAACAGACTACATAACTAGATCTTGATCTTCTATAACTTACTGAGCTAACTGCCTCTTTCCCAACTCGATGATAGCTATTTTCATACTTGTCACAACTTATTGAATTGAACTAAAGTTGTAAAAATAAAAGAGTGAGCCGAAGCCTAATATGGGTGCACAAATACACACAAATGCCAAGCTTAGAACATACACATGCGTATAATGCAATTGTAATAGAATATAAACAAACATCAAGTTAATTATCTTTAATTTAGACCAACAACCAACAATGGGATACTCATGACCCTACCACACCTTGATCTTTGTCAACATATATAAGTAGATATAAATATATATTTTCCTTTAAGTCATTTATGCCTAGAGTCTAGAGACTAAAGACCTAGTACTCTAACTATGTCATCTCATATGAAAGTTTATTAAGAAAATTTCATATATGATCAGTGGTTGCTCCTCTAAGGAACTGCTACTGCAGGTCTATAGCAGTTCCTTAGAGTAAGCAATCAAGCAAAATCAGCAAACTAAATTAATTAGGCTGAATATAAATTTAGTTTAGCTTGATTACTAAGTCTTATCAAGTATAAGCAACAACTAAGCACCATATACTTGGAAAGTCAAATCTGAACCAAATATAAAGTTCAAACTAACCATAGAACCTAATTCTAACAACCTGACAATTAACTGGAATCCACAAATTTAAGTCCCATATGAAAAGGATCTAACCATCTAATAGGGAATGAACTTGATAACCAACACTAATTTATTTAAAAAAACAAGCATATACATTAACTTTCAGGAATTTGATAACTAAGTTATACCTTAAAGTTATGTATAAACCTATAATTTATCCAATCAAAGGTTCTAAAAGGAATAATCGAATCTAAACATAGTTAATACTAGAAGTGGAAGATAATATAGATATATAATACAATAAAGCGAAAAGTTTAACATATTTACATAATATTATTTAATTACTCTAAATAGTAAAGTACGATATATATATATATATATAAGAAAATATAAAGTGGATACATGATGAGGATGTTAAAATATATAATTTTACTAATCAATATAAAAATAAAAGAATATGTACTTAATCATCTAATATTATAATTTGTAGAAATACGTAGGGAAGAACATATTAATAATCAGAATTTGAAACGGACTTATTTTACAAATAATATAATATACTATATAGTCATAATAACTATCAAAATAGAAATATTTAAATCATAATGTGATCAACATTAATAGCAAGGCATAACTACAATAAGATAGTATCTTCATAAACTAAATCGACACTCAAAATTTATGTATAAAATGTGTGCATTAATATAACTCTATAATTAGTTAGAAAATAGTGACAAATCTTTAAATACAACAAAAAATAGAAATTTGGCCCTAAACATATATACTTATATCCATTACCGCAAAACATGATAAAATATTTAATGGTATCTTCTATATAAATTAATACTATATAATATAATAATCGAATAATTTATTAATATGAATCGGATACTAACAAATACTTATTTTCACACTAATAATGGAACATAATAAATAAAATAAAAATAGTTCACTATGTATATAGTACTAAATAAGAAATCGAAATGGCTTACAAAATAAAACCAAGACAGAAACGCCAGATGGGCACGAAGTGACATTAAACGAGAACTTATCATAAACAAAATACAAAAATTATACTTCGTATACTAATACACTTAAATAATTAACAAAAACTAAATACTAGAATCACAGAAATAGTGACCAAACAAAATAATGCGCAAGAGAATTCAATAAGAGGTCAAAAGCTTTAGACTAGAGATTTAGGAATACTATAGTGATTGAAGTTAGAGTTATATGTCCTCTATGTCAATAAGGGAGAATTGATTAAGGAAGGGTTTAGTCGTGAGTGGGATTCCATGTAGGGTAGTTAATAAGAAAATGAAGGAGAAAGTAGGTTAGGGAGGGGATCGAAAGATATTTAGGATTAGGGGAAGACATGGGGTCCAGGCGAAGAAGACATGGCGAGAGGGAGAGTGAGAATGTCAAGTGGAATGATGACTATGAGAGGATGAAAAAGAAGAATAGGGGAATTATGATGGAGGTGTGCGTTCGAATGATAAATGGTGTGGTAGATTGAAAGAGAAATGAAAAGAAAAAAAAAGAGCCGAAGGAGAGAAATGGTAAGAGGATTGCGGCGGGGATTAATTTTAGAGTAAGGTTTTAGGATAGGTCCTAGAACATTTCGAAATAAAGAGTAGGCTCTATACTTAAAAAAAAAAAAAATAGAAGCATAAAAAGTTAATTGAAACGAGAAATATAGTAATTATAAAAATTAATATTGCAACATATGTAGTTAATACCAATAAAATATTTATATTTTATATGTATAATAAAATTTAACTTATTTATTGAGTACATAAAATAAGAGTTCTAAGAAATAAAATTGAAACCTTAAATTAGATGTCCATTTTATAAGATACGCTTTAGAATAAATTTGGAATTACTGGAAGTTTAATGAATTGAGAAATTATCTACTAGGAAGTAGTTTCTAATGATACGAGCTTAAAGAACTTTACGACTTAATTAAATTACTATCTTAACCAAGGTGTTTCAAATAGTCCCCTTTAGCATATTGTTTTGGCATTCTTTAGTATTCCCTTTTTGTAAATATCATTCATCTAACTATCGTTCTCCCTTACTTAGGGAAATGTAAATAAATTCTATAGACCTGTAAATGGAACCTAAAATTACCATCTTCATCAAATTTTTCAACTTATGTAAAATAAAGCCCTGTCTTTGTCTCTTACAAAAAAAAAAAAAAGAAGAAGAAATTTGCTAATGGTAACAAATTCTTATGGGTTGAACCTAAGTGAATCTTCGACTTGTTAAGGTAGCTAACCCAAACGTTAACATTCAGCCCATCTTAGCAACTGACCCAAATACAAACCATGGCCCATTAAGGTAGTTGAACCAAACACAATCTCTAGCCCATTAAGGTAGTTAAACAATGCCAAACTATTGGTCCATTGAGAAAAAGCTTAACTATGAACCAAGTCAAAACATGACGTCAAATGTAACCTCAATTTCGAACTCAAATCAAGTGAAAAGCATAAAAACCAAGGCATGTTTTTAAGAAACTAGGGGGTGAAGTTAATCTTCACCATAGGGTAAATAAATATAGATTCCTCCCTAATAAATTGGAAAGTTTAGAATGAAAAGAAGCAAACTATGTCCCATATACCAACCCTTAAACATTTTGAGAGTTGAGTAACATCATGGTAAGGATACTTCAGGCTCAATCCTTAAAAGAGGTCCATTTTGAATTTGATACGTAAATTAAAATGAAGTTAGGTAGTTATTTTCAAATCTAAAGTACAATTATCCTTTGTTAACCCCATTAGACCAACTTGGAGTATTTTCAAATTTAAACCCTATCAAGAACTAGCCTATACATGGGTAATGCAAAGGTTAAGGTATTTAATTAGGAAAAATGGATAAAAACTAGTTTATGGTTGCTTTAGTGATATCAATTCAAGAATAATTTTTATTTCTGATAATTTATTTTCTCTAAAATGAAGAAGAGCTTACAAGAACCCTATACATACAATCCAAACACTTTGGGGAGATAGTTACTTTCAAGCTTGAGGAAAAAGGGGGTAAAAAACAATGAAAAAATGGGGTGATAAAAATTAAAGAAAAAAAAAAGAAGGAAAAAAAGAAAGAAAAGAGACTAGAAAATTAGGCCTAAGATGAAAGCCCTAAAAGATATATCACATCCTAACAAAGGTAGCAAAACTAAACCAAAAGGCCCAAAATCAAAGCCCAATTAGCCTAAAAAAAAAAAAAAAAACAAGGCCCTAAATCACATTTGAAGGTCAAAAACAAAAAACCTCCATAAAAACTCTGAATTGCACTTCAAAATCACAAATAGAAAACTTTCTTACCCATGCTGAATCATACAAGGCCTCTCTACCCACAATACTTCTCACACTCTATAAAAGCTCTTTTGATCTTAAAGGATAATTTATCTTTAATAAATTTTTTTTTTTTAAATTGAGACAACCAAACTTCTAGTTTTTTTCCCAAAGGTTCTTGACTTGTAAACTTGGATTAAATAAATAAACCCTTCAAAATAGGCCTTCTCATCAGTCCTTTTGAAACCGTTTAGCTAAAAGCCTAATTCATAATATTGGATAGAAAAAGACCTAACAGATTTATCAAAGCATATCACTTACAAATTGGACTATAGTTTTTAAAATAGTAGTCAAGAGTGTAATTTTGACCAAGAGTGCACAAGAAAGTCCTCTTCAACTAGACTAATCATAAGTTACTTTTTCTTATAAAAGGAATGTTTAAAATCACAAGGTACTACCGGAAAGCTTAGCATTAGGGTTGAGAGATATTTTAGAATACAAGATGCCATACATGATTACTAAGGAAAGGGATGGTTACAAAAATTACTTCTTTAATAAGAATTTACACCCGTTAGCAAACTTTCAAAAAAAAAAAGAAAAGAGAGAGACTGAAAGTAAGGACTTGTTACAAGTTTTTTATCCATTTTCAAGTCTATGTCAGCCTGGGTGGCCAAGCTTTCAATTCATTTCATGTACTTCCTTTTTCAATATGGTCATACCTTTTAAGTTGACCATAATAGTCTAAGTCATTCTTCTTTGATGCAGTTTTTAATGTCTATTAATTCTTTTTAAATTAAGGGGCCTATTCTTGATGCCTTCTTTGTCATAAACGATTTTCACCAAATTTTTTTCAAGTTTTTCTTTTTAAAAACTGGTTATGTTACTCGCTTTACTTCTTCAATCATTCATCAAATTTTAAGGTTTTAGCTAGCTTTTAAAGCACTATCCCATCTTTAATCCATTTTTAGAGTTCTAGCTAACTCTTAAAGCGTTGTCCTATCTTCAATCCATTTTTAGGGTTCTAGCCAACTCATGAAGCACTGTCTTGATCCATGTTTTTTTCGGGTTCTAGCCAACTCATAGATTGCTATCCTAACTTACATTTAGCTTTAAGGTTTTAGCCAACTTATAGAGCGTTGCCCTGATTCATATCTTTTCTAGGGTTCTAACTAGCTCATGGAGCATTGTACTAATCTACATTTCCTAAGAGTTCTAGTAAACTTTTAGAGTGTTGTCTCATCTTCTTGCCTTTAGGGTTCTAGCTAGCTTAGAGAGTGCCATCTCGACATACATTTCCTTTAGAGTTTCATCCAACTTTTAGAGCACTATACCATTTTCAATTCATTTTTAAGAATTTAGTTAGCTCATAGAGCACTATCTTGACTCAACTTCTCTTTAGGGTTTTAGCAAGCCCATAGGCCACTTCCCTTCATCAATTAAGTGGATTGGTTATAACTTAGCTACTAATCTCAATAAGAAACTAATTTTATAAAATGGTTTTTGAAAATTAGAGATCTAAATTCCAAGGCTAATTTTTTAAACCCACAATAAGTACCACTTTTTAACTTTCCAATTTTAAATTTACTTTTCAATAATACCCTTTTCTCAATTTCTAAAAGACTAATCATATTACACGCAACTAATTTAATTAATTTACACAAAACATCTACAAAAATGGAAAAAATAAAAATTTTCATATTTTAAGTCGCCTCGTATATACGAGTATCTATGTACCCACTATTCGAGATCAAATTTTCATAATTCATTTTATAAAAATTTAGTAGGTTAAGTTGATTTTAATTTTGAAAACATACTAATTTTACATTTTTAATCAATTTGGTTTACATAAGAAAATTTCTAAGAAAAGTCCTAAATAACAAATTTTATTTTTTAAAAAATCTAAAGGTAATCCTAATTTATAAAGGGTTTGTTTATTATTTTTATGAAAACTTGATTTTTCTATGTGTTAAAAAAAATTTATTCCTTAACTTGTACTATTCATTTTTACTTTTATTTTATATTTTTTATTTCATTTTATCTATTAGACTAAAAATAAAATAAATAAATAAACTTCTTTGTCTTTTCTCTATTTTTTTTCTTTCCTTCTTTTTCTTTTTCTTTTTTTTTTATTTGGATTTGATTACAATTTACATGTACATAAATAAATTTTAAAAAATAGCTAATTCAAACAAACAAAATAAAAGGAAATAAATTAAATAGAAAATGGGGTCAGACCGGATGCTGGATTAGGACACGAGTCAGGGCGTAGGTTGGAGTTCGAGTCAGATTACAGGTCTAGGTTAGGTTATCTCCAACTTTACTTTAGCAACAGTAGCTAGGCATGATTCAAGGCGATTTGGATTGAATTTCTCATGAATGAGGACAAATTTGTATGTTTTAGATTAGAGATAGTGGTAGTAGAGAGGATGCTGTGGCTTGGAGTGGTTGTTTGGGTAGTGTTACAAAGTGGAGGGTAATGGTGGTAGTGTATCGCACACGGTGGAGGTTGCTAGGCTCAAATTGGTGGTTGGGGTAGGGGTTTTGAAGTGTGGAGAGTTTGGTCATGTGGTTAGTTTGGGTCAAAAAGGGTCAGAGGTAGTGGTTCGAGAGGGGAGCAATACAGTGGTTAGGGTTTTAAGGGTAGCAAGTTGGTAACGTTGCTAGGGGGAATGGCAGTGGACAAGGGTAGCTAGGCTTGAAAGCTTACGAGGTGGGGAAGCTAGTAAAGGTGATGGTATGACTCGAAATTGAGTAGAGAGAGACAGCCAAGAGAGAGAGAGTTCGGCAAAGAGAGAGAGCGATTTGAAAATGGGAGGAAGATTTATGAAGCTTTACTATAATTGTATGTTGATTTCTTATCCCTATGAACTCCCCAATACCCCCTTTTATATGACACCCCTTTAATCAAAGAAAGTTAAAACTGAAGTAAATGAAAAATGACGAGATTTAAGTTTTTTTTTTTTTTTCAATTTTGGGAGCTCAATTTGAAACTTGTTCTTAGTACCAATCCATAGTAAGCCATGCAGAGGATAAAATCACATCATTTCAAGGGCCAAAGTGAGGGGGTCAGGTTAGTTCTTAGTTGGGAAAAGAGGACGAAATCAAGGGAAAGGAAAAGAAAGAGAAGGGAAAGAGAGAAAATGATGATGTAGCACTACGTCAGTCGTGCTGACCAACTAGATGCTGCTACGTCTCATTATATGACACGCGGTAGCTAACGTAGCATGCCATGTAGCGCCATGTCAGCACACATCCAATTCGATGTTGCCACCTATCAGGACACGTAGCATAATGAGATTTTGACACATAGCAATTCTTAATTATTTGAAAAAATAAAAATAACCTTTGTATGCCTTCACTAAGATTTAAACCCCTGACCTCATGCCTAAACCCAATGCCTAATCCATATGCTTATTCATTATGCCATTGGCTTGTGCTTTATCCATATATACAATTAAGACTAGGTTAGCTTAGGCTAAAATCAAATCTAAGCCTAGTCCCAACGACTCGACTTCTAAACTTATTTTTAAAAATTAAAAAAATCTATCCTACTAAATTGTTATTCCCTAAAATCTTCTATTTTTTGTGATTTTTCAATTTTTTTCAATTTTTTTATATATTCCAAATTGCTTATTTTTTTGTGTTTCTTTCTAGATTTCCTAGTTTTGATATTTTTCCAAATTTCTTATCTTTTTTACTTTTTCTTATTTTTCTATTTTATTTCTTTTTCTAAAATTCTTATTTTTTTTTCTAAACATCTTTATTTTTTGGGTTTTCTTTATTTTTTCTATTTTTTTTTTGTGTTCTTTCTTGATTTAGGACCCCTTGAGAAAATAAATAAAAATAAAGGGGCAAAAATTTGTTGTCTACAACTGTCCCTTTTTATAACGAAGTTTGAATAAAACTTAACCACAAAGATAGAGAGATAATATTTTTAGCCCTGAGATGACTTTAAAACAACTAATTAGCTATCTTAAACTCAATCTACTAGGGATTTGGTGAAGAAATGACACTTGGTCGTGCCTTTCTAGGCTTAGTAACTTAGGTGGGAGTGTCTCTAAGGGATAAGCAACCATACTCTAGAATTGATTTGGAGAACCTGATCATTCCTCACTAGGCTCAATAACCTAAGCGAGAGTGTCTCTCGAGGACTAGTAACCCTAAGATGGGATCAATCAAAAGGACCTAGTCGTACCTCACTAGGATCACTAACCTAGGAGGGAGCATCTCTTGAAGAGTAGCAACCTTAAGTTGGGATCAATTTAAAGAACTTAGTCTTTCCTTACTAGGCTCACTAACCTAAGTGAGAGTGTCTCTCGAAGACTAGCAACCCTAAGTTGGGATTGATCTAAAGGACCTAGCCGTACCTTACTAGGCTCACTAACCTAGGCACGAACGTCTCTTAGAGATTAGCAACCCTAAGATGGGATTGATCTAAAGGACCTAGTCATACCTCATTAGGTTCACTAACCTAGGTGGGAACGTGTTTCGGGAACTAGTAACCCTAAGTTAGGATTGATCAAAAGAACCTAGTCGTGCCTCACTAGGCTCACTAACCTAAATGCGAGCATCTCTTGGGCACTAGTAATCCTAAGTTAGGATCGATCTCAAGAACTTGGTTGTACTTTACTAAGCTTACTAACCTAAGTAGGAGCATCTCTCAAGGATTGGCAATCCTAAGTTAGGATCGATCTCAAGAACTTGGTTGTACTTTACTAAGCTTACTAACCTAAGTAGGAGCATCTCTCAAGGATTGGCAATCCTAAGTTAGGATCGATCTTAAGAACCTGATCGTACCTCACTAGGCTCACTAACCTATATAGGAGAGTCACTCGGCGACTAGCAACCCTAAGTTAGGATTGATCCAAAAGGACCTGGTCATACCTCACTAGGCTCAATAACTTAAGTGGGAGCGTCTCTCGGTGACTATTAGCCTTAAGCTAGGATCGATCTAAGTCGTGCTTTACTAAGATCACTAACCTAGTTGAAAGCATCTCTTGGAGACTAGCAAACCTAAGTTGGGATTAATCTAAAGGACCTAGTTGTGCCTTACTAAGCTCCCTAACCTAAGTAGGAGGGTCTCTTAAGGACTAGCAATTCTAAGCTAGAATCGATCTAAAGAACCTGACTATGCCTCTTTAGGCTTACTAACCTAAGTGGGAGCATCTCTTGGGGACTAGTAACCCTAAGTTGGGATCAATATAAAAAACCTGGTCGTACTTCTTTAGACTCACTAACCTAGGCGGGAGCGTTACTCGGGGACTAGCAACTGTAAGTTGGGACTAAAGGAAATGTCTATGAGCATATTAAGAGAACCTTAAGCTGGGACTAAAGGAAATGTCTTATGAGCTTATTAAGAGAATACTGGTGAAAGAGAGCACCCTACTGGCTTACTAAGTAGAATCTGATGAAGGGAAGTGCTCTATGGGCTCGCTTGAGAGAATTTGGTGAACAAAAATGCCTTATGGGCTTGTTGAAAGAAAATGATGAAGGGAGGTTCCCTATGAAAATTGAGGAGGAGAAGTGCCCTATGGGCTAACTAGAGAACTTCTAAGAGAAATCGAGCTAAGATTGTGCCTTCAAAGGTTAGCTAAACACCAAATGTAGAAGGTGAGTGCCTTATGGACTGGCTAAAAGGAACTGATGAACAGAAGTGCTCTACGGCCTTGCTAAGAGAAACTTGGTGAACAGAAATAACTTATGGGCTTGCTAATAGAACTTGAAAAGAGTTCAACAGATGGAAGGTAGGATAGCCCTTTTGAGAGTTGGCTAGGATTAAAACTTGTTCGAAACATTACCCCAATCTTGAGGAAAATATTTATAGATAAACCCTTTGGTGAAAACCATTTACGTTAAAAAATACATTAGGGATAATTTCCATTATTTGGGAAGAATGAGAAAAACCCTAACTATTGTGGTTAACTCTTTTTTTTTTTTTTTTAGAATATAATGAAAAGTTGGCCACTTTGATCGACATGGACTTGGAATAAAGATACTTTCTCTTTTTCTTTTTTTTTTCTTTTTTTTTTGTTCTTCTTTTAGTTTACTAACGGGTAAAGAACCCTTCCTTAATAATCATATGGGGCCCCTTATGTTCCCCCTAGCCTGGATGCTAAGCCGTTTGGTGGGGCCTTATAGTTTCAAATATCCTTATTTTTTAAGAAAAAGGTAACTCATGACTAGTTATGTTGAAGAGGACTTCCTTGTAAACTCTCAGCCTAGATTACACTCTTGACTACAGTCTCAAAATTATAGTCTATTTTGCATGTGATACACCTTGATCAATCCATTAGGTTTTTTTCCGGTTTAACATTATGAATTTAGGATTTTAGTCCAAGGGTTTCAAAAGGAACTAATGAAGAAGCCTATTTTGAAATAAATATTGATCCCAGGTGTACAAGTTGAGAACATTCAAAACAATTAGAAATATACTTGCCTTAATTTCAAAAACAACTTTTATTAAAGATAGATTAACTTTCAAAATCGGAAGAGCTTTTATTGTGTAAGGGCGATATTATGGGTGAAAAGGCCTAGTGTAATTCAGCATAAGAGAGGCTTCAAAGTAGATGAAGAGCATTTTGGTTTTTGAGCTCGGACTTGTGATTCAAAGCCTTGTATCTTTGGGGCTATTTGTGTTTTGACTTTTGATTCAATTTGGCTACCTTTGCTGGGATATGATATATCTCTTAGGGGTTTTGACTTATACTTAGGCCTGATTTTTCAATTACTTTGCCCCATTATTCTCTTGCTATTCTCTCTTTTCTTTTGACCCCAAGAATGTTTGTCTCCATTGACAAGTCTTTGCCTTTTAAGCGATTCAGGGCCCTAAATCCATGGATTTCTATTGTGTGGGCTCAGGTGAGGTAAGTATAAGCTTGAGGTGTTTAAAAAGGATATGGCTCTTCCTTATTTCAAAAAACATAACTTATTAGAAATAAAAGTTGCTTTTGAATTTAACGTTACTGAAGTAAGCACAAACTAATTTTAATCCCTTTCTCTTTATCAATGACCCTAACCTCTAAATTGTGCCATTATGGGCTAATTCTCAATAGGGTTTACATTTGAAAATTATTTAAGTGGGTCCAACAGGGTGAATAAGAGATGATCGTGTTTAGAATTTGAAAATGAATACCTAACTTCAATTTAATCTACATATCACATTCAAAGTAGACCTCCTTTAAGGAATGAGCCCAACATATCCTCACCATTATGTTTCTCAACTCTCAAAGTGTTTTAGGTTAGTATGTGGAAAAGATTTTACCTCTTTTCATTCTAAACCTTTTAAAAGTGAGTTACCGATTCCTTAAGGAGAATTTATTTGCTCTACTAACATTGCAATCATTCAATTGAAATGGCAATTATATTATTCCAACTATTACAGACTTTATTGAAAAAATGACTTTCTTTGCCCCTATCTTAACAAGCATCCAACTACTTAAAATAACCCATAAGCTTATCAAAAGGCAATGGTATACTTAGAGGAAATGGAGCTATAGGTGACTTAATTTAACTACTCCCATGACTTAAAGAAGGATTGACTTGTTGCAGCTCTAGCTAAATGACTTTTGCATTAATTAAGCCTTGAATATTGTTTTTCAATCTCTAGCATTTTTCAATAGAGTGCCCCTTTTGACCCATATGATAGTCGCATTGTACTTTCGGGTCACAAGTGCGTGGTTTGTAATTCAAATTATGGGCTTCATAAGTTATAATCTTTGCTGCTTTAAAATGATAAAAGATTTAGGTAATTGAGATCTTCAATCGGGTGAATTGTCTCCTTTAAGTCCCTTAGGCTTGTTTTTTCTTATTCCTCCTTAGCTTTTTTCTTCTTGGGCCTCCTTCGTTACTTGAGCTTACTGACATTTGATCAGTATTAAATGTCGAGTGTTGAAAACTTCTAATTATAAGGCCTATTACTGTTTCTAGATCTGTAGTGCTCTTTTATAGTATGGCTACCTTTTCTTCCAAATTCAAGTGTCTCCTTTCCAAGTTTAAATCTTGGGATATTTGGAGAGTAATGATCATTGGGAACAAGACCTGCCATTGTTGGGCCATTTGATGCATCATCCTTTATAGGGAAGTGAGTCTATCATCGACTAGGTGTACCTAATTGGAAGAATTGTTTACCCGTTAGCAACTTTTCTTTTCTTTTTTTTTTTTAAAGAGAGAGAAAGATAAAGCTTCATTTTATAGAAATCGAAAAAAAAAAAATCAAAATAAAGATGGTGATTTATTTTTGTTTTCTTTGTTTAATTGCATTTCCTTGAGTGAGAGAGAATGAATGGTTAAATAGGTTCTATTGAGGGACTATCAACAAAGAAGGAAAGAACGAAGAATGCTACACTAAAGAGAAAATTTTTATTTTGGAAAGATCAGAGTATAGAGAACAAAATAGAAGGGAGCCTGACAATTATTCTTAACGAAATTTAAAATTTATTCAAAGCCCTTTATCAACATCTAAAGTTTCTAATCTAACTCTCGTAGTTGGGCTTCAATCTTGTCAAGTTGCTCATAAATTCTTAGGGCATTTGGCAATCTATTGACTCTTTAATTATTCTCTTGTTGGTAACCTACCATTCTTATGTCTACATATTTCATAGACAAGAATCAGTCATCAATGCAGTAAAAGAAAGCACATGGAAATATGCAGATGTTGGGATCTTTAATTCATTACTCCCTTAAGTTGCAACTATACTATTATTTTCACAAACTTGATTGCATTAAAACTCTTAAATGATTAGTAGGGTTGCAATTTCTTAAGAGAGGGGAGTATATGTAATTAAGGTAGGTTTTGAAAGGGTCCTTAAGTTTTGTGACCTCACTTGTTAAAGAACACTTTCATTAGTCATATTGAATTTAAGTGAGGCGGCCTAATCAACCCTAGGCAATGGTTATACCACAGCACCCGAAGCCTATACAATGGCCTCACTCTAAAGGTCCTAAGATAGCCTGAGTCTAATTGCATCTGCCCTACATTTTTTATGCTACATGAACCCTCCATGTCCCAATGTATGTGATATGCAAAACATGATAAGCAAAACAAAGTATACACATGAAGTCAATAACAAATAACTAAATAACACGAGTATTTTGAAAAGAAATTTTAATTTTAGAATGTTTTTAAGTAGCTAGCCTTCTTGACATCCCCAGTGAAGTTGCCAAGTTGTCAAGCCTGGTTTTTTCACCTCCCGGTTTTTAAAATTAAGTTTCTCATTAAACCGATCAGTACTAAATACTACCTATTAATTACTAACCCTTGATTGGGGTTTAAAGAAAACCGGTTTTTAATTTGAAAATACCTTAGAGTCACCATTCGATCGAAATCAAGAAAAAAGTTAAGTTATAACCAATTGGGTGAATTAGTTATAACTTAGCAACTAGTCTTAATGAAAAAACCAATTTTATATAATAGTTTTTGAAAACTAGAGATTTAGATTCGGGGGCTAATTTTTTAAGCCCTAAACAAGTATCACTTTCTAACTTTCCAATTTTAAATTTTCTTTTCAATAATACCCTTTTTCAATTTCTAAATGACTAATCATATTACACATAACTAATTTAATTAATTTACACAAATATCTAAAAAAATAGGAAAAATAAAACTTTTCATATTTCAAGTTGCCCCGTGCATACAGGTGCTTACATACTTACTATTCGGAATCAGACTTTCGTAATTCATTCTATAAAACTTTAGTGAGTTAAGTTTATTTTAATTTTGAAAACATGCTGGTTTTACATTTTTAATTCAATTTGGTTTACTTAAGAAAATTTTTAAGAAAGGTCTTAAATTAGAAATTTTATTTTTTGAAAAATCTAAAGGTAGTCCTAATTTGTAAAGTATCCGTTTATTATTTTTTTGAAAACTTGATTTTTCTAAGTGTTAAAATAAAATTTATATTCTTTAACTTGTACTTATTCATTTTTACTTTTATTTTTTTATCTATTGGACTAAAAGTAAAATAAATAAATAAACTACTCTCTCTTTTCTCTTTTTCCTTTCTTTCCTTCTTTTTCTATTTTTTTTTAATTTTGATTTGGTTACAATTTACATGTAGATAAATAAATAAAAAAAATAGCTAAACTAAACAAAAAAAATTAAAGGAAATAAATCAAATAGAAAATAAGGTCGGACCGCATGCTGGATCAAGATGCAGGTCAAAGCATAAGTCGAGGCGCAAGTTAGACTTCAGGTTAGATCGCGGGTCTATGTTGGGTTGTCTACAACTCCACTTCAAAAACAGTAGCTAGGCGCAGTTCAAGGCAATTTGATTTGAATTGCTCATAGGTGAAGATGGATTTATGTGTTTTGAAATGGAGATAGTAGGGATAGAGAGGATGTCGTGGCTTAAGGTGGTTCTTTGGGTAGTATTGTAAAGTGGAGTGTGGCGATGGTGGTGTGTCGTACGCAATGGAGGTTGCTGGGCTCGAATTGGTGGTCGGGGTAAGGGTTTTGAAGTGTGGAGAGTTCGGCCATGTGGTTAGTTTGGGTCAAAGAGGGTCAGAGGTGGTGGTTCGAGAGGGGAACAATACAGTGGTTAAGGTTTTAGGCGTAGCCAGTTGGTAGTGCTACTAGGAGGAATGGCAATGGACGAAGGTAGTTGGGCTCGAAAGCTTACAAGGTAGGGAAGCTAGTAAGGGTGATGGTGTAACTCGAAATTGAGTGGAGAGAGAGAGCCAAGAGAGAGAGCAATTCAAAAATGGGGGAAGGAGGATTTATGAAGCTTTATTGTGATTGTATGTTGATTTCTTGTCCCTATGAACTCCCTAATACCCCCTTTTATATGTGAAAACACCTTAGTAATCAAGGAAAGTTAAAATCGAAGTAAATGAAAAATGTTAAGATTTAAGTTTTTTTTTTTTCAATTTTTGGAGCTCGATTTGAAGGCTTATTTGATTGAATTTGGACTTGTTCTTGACACCAATCCATAGTCGGCCACACGGAGGGTGAAATAACACCATTAATTGTTGTGTTTTAGCAAGAAAAATGTGCGAAATCAAAGGCTAAAGTAAGGGGATCAATTGTGTTCTTGGCTAGGAAGGAGGAGGAAATCAAGGGAAAGGAAAAGAAAGAGAAGGGAAAGAGAGAGAAAATGTTGATGTGGCACCACATCAGCCATGCTAACCCACCAAACATTACCACATCTTATTACGTGACACGTGGCTACTAATGTTGCACACGTCCAATCCAATGTTGCTACATATTAGGACACATAGCACAATGAGATCCTAATATGTGGCAATTCCTAATTATTTGAAAAAATAAAAATAAACTTTGTATGCCCTCACTAAGATTTAAACTCCTAACCTCATGCCGAAACCTAATGCCCAGTCCATATGTTTATTCGTTAGGCCGTTGGCCTATGTTTTATCTATATGTACAATTAAATTGTACACATAAACTAGGTCAGCCTAGATTAAATTCAAATCTAAGCCTAGGCTCAATGACTTGACTTCTAAACTTATTTTTAAAAGTTAAAAAAAAATATATCCTACTAAATTGTTATTCCCTAAAATCTTCTGTTTTTTTTTTTTTTCAAATTTTTTATATATTCTAAATTGCTCTTTTTTTTTGTTTCTTTCTAGATTTCCTAGTTTTGATATTCTTCTAAATTTCTTATCTTTTGTGCTTTTTCTTATTTTTGTATTTTTCTAAATTTCTTTATTTTTTGGGTTTTCTTTATTTTTTCTATTTTTTCTTTTTTGTGTTCTTTCTTAATTTAAGACCCCTTGAGAAAATAAAATAAAATAAAGGAGGCAAAAATTGGGTATCTACATGGATTTATTATTATTATTTAGTTTATTTCCTTAGAAAAAGGGTAAGGGAATTGATGCTAGGCTAAGTGCAATTTACATTCACAAAAGCCCAGCTTACGAATTAGAGCCAAGAGACAGGCACACAAAGCACCTGTTGTCTTCCCAAAAGTACATGCACCACACGCGCATGCTAGGTACGTAGCATGTGCTTACCACATGACCTAGCTCCATCCTCCTTCATTTGCTCTAGTTTTTCACAAGAATGGGAGAAAAATGACCTTAACCATCCCTTCTTTTTTTCATCTAATTAAACTTACTTTTTGGCAAGATTTCATAAAATTAAATGTGGGAATAAAAAGGAGACATTGTGTATTATGAATCTAGACATAAATTTTTGTCTAGAAACATAAAATTTAGGAACCAAATCGAGTTCAAAAAGATTGGAAAAATAGAAAAACGCCTTAAAACCCATTAACTTCAAATCTTTAAATTCAATGCATTTTTTGACTTTCCAAGCTTAAACAAGGGTTAAACACTATAAATTGGCAATTGAAGACTCATTTACATCATCAAGTAACCATCAATTTTTTTCAAATCACCCAAGAACACACTCACAAGCTCATTCTCTCTCTACTCGGTTTGATAAACTCTTTCTCTAGAACAAGCTTCAAATGGAAACTTCTTGAGTCATGATAGCACCTTGGCCGAAATCCTCACTTCAATAGCTTTCGAACTGCACCACTCCTAACCTTGGTCATGTCCTTTAGAATGGCTACCACACAAGCCTTAACCACCATACGACCATTGTCTAAAACATCGACCACCACTACTTTTTGGCAAAAATTGATGCCATGGTTGTGCTCATAGCATCCAAAAACCCTTAACCTAACCATTAGTTCATCCTAATAAGCACTACTCAAGGTGACCACCACTACCTTCCTTGAATCAAATCCAATGAACCACTAAACAGTCACCATAAGTCAAGGCACCACTCCTAGACCCATTATAACCAAAGAGAAAAACATGAAAACCCAATTCATTGATCGTTTAGAGGATTAAAACTACCTAGAGCTCGTTGTCCACTGTGTAAAGTTAGTCTAATCCCACCATATGTGCATGGGACTTATTGACCCGAGTTCAACTTGGTTCTAACTTAAGTGCAACTCCCTAACTCGGACGCCCTACTTGATCTTGGTTCGACTATCCTTCTTGTTTTGTTGTTTTATTTGTATTGAAATTTTTTTAACTTTTTTTCTTCTTTTTCTTATTTCAATGGTACAAATTGTAAATGAAAAAAGAAAAAAAAGAGAAAAAGAAACAAAAAGAAAAAGAAGAAAATAAAAAGAAGAAAGAAGAAAAAAACAGGAAAGCTCTTTCTATTTTTTTAAAATTTTTTATGCTTCAGTTAAAAATAATAAAAAGCAAAAAATAATAAAATATGTTTATTACTTAGAAAAACCTTTTATCCAAATAAATAAAAATAAATTAATCCTTTTGAAAATTAGAATTTCTCTTTTAGAAAAAAAAAATAACACCAAATTTGGACCCTTTTCTTTTAAGCATTTTTCTTATAGTAAAATCAAATTGTTAAGAATTTATACTTATTCATTTTTCTAAATTAAAATGAATCAACAAATCAAAGTTTTTATAAAATGAACTGTGGAAATTTTGATCTTTACTAGAAGGTACATAGGTATGTATGGGACGCCTTGAAATAGGAAAATCTTTTTATTTTGCCTCTTGTAAACAATTTCATTTTGTTATTTTTGTTTACACAAATAGAATTAGTTTTAATTGTAAATTTAGAATTAGCTAAATATGATAATTTGAAAAATAAACTTAATTTCAAAAAGATAAAAGTAGTACCCAATTAAGGTTTAATAGAGTAGCCTCCGAAACTTTTTTTAAAAATTGGTTTTATTGAAAGATTAGTACTTAAGTTATAATCAATCAACTCAATTAGTTTTAACTTAATTCTTTTTATTGACTCTTGTAAAATGGCAACTTTGAATAGTTTTCGAAATAAAAAGAAAAAACATAGTTTTTCTTAACTCGTAGTCGAGGATTAGTATTAAATGGGTTAAGCTTTAATACTAATCGGATTAAGCAAAGGAAAAAAAATAGAAAAAATATAGACTCAATAGCTTGGCAACTCCATTGGAGATGTCAAGAAGGCTAGCAACTTAAAAACCTTTCAAAATTAAATTTTCCTTTCAAAGTACTCATGTTATTTATTTCTTCATTTATTGTAAATATATATTTTGTTTTAAATTGCCATTTTACTTGTTGCATGTATCATACTTAGGATTAGGGATCAATTACATCAAGGATATATAGTAAATACGATTAGACCTAAGTCGTCTTAGGACCCTAAGATGGGGGGTCATTGTGTAGGCTTTGGGTGTAGTGGTATAGCCACTACTTAAGGTTGATTAGGCCATCCTACGTAAGCTTTGATATAACTAATGAACCGTTTTATAAAAAACGTGTGAAGTCACAGAGTTTAAGGACTTTTAGAACCCACCCAAATTGTATACACTTAAACCATGAGTTAATAGACTACTTCTAAGAGTTGCAACCCTACTAATGTTTGAGAGTTTTTGGAGTTTTTTCTTTTATAAACATTGAATCAAAACAGTAGGGTTGTAACTTAAGGAATAATATATCAACCCAAACGGTTATAACATCTACATGCTTCCAATTGCATTCTTTTGTTTCATTAATAATTGATTCTTGTCCACGAAATGTTTAGGCTAAAAGGTAATGGTAGATGACTAAGTAAACAATCAAAGAACCAATATGCTACAAAACCTCCCTAGGATTCATGAACAGTTGTTAGAAGCTAAAATTTCCTATCTAAAAGACAAGCTTGAATGCTCTAAAGCTCACAACTAAGCCTTAAAAGCTTTTTTTGGACAAATCATTGGAGAAACCTATGAAATGTAAAAAAACCTTAGAGCTCGTATGTAAGACTTAGTTTAAGGTTTTTTAGATTATAGCTAACGGGCTTGGAATAAATGTCAAGTTTCATTAAAAATAAAAATCAACAATAAATGATGGGCTCTTTGTTTTTGTCTTTCTTTGTACTTCAAATTTTCAAATAAAAGTTCCCTTTAGCTTATTGTTTTGCATTCTTTAGTATTCCTTTCTTGTAAATAGCTTTTCAATAGCACTCATCTGACTATTGTTCTCCTTTACTTAGGGAAATGTAAATAAATTCCATAAACATGTAAATAGAACCTAAAATCACCATCCATATTAGATTTCTCTCTTTATGTAAAATAAAGCCTTATCTTTCTCTCTCATAAAAACAAAAAGAAGAAATTTGCTAACGATAACAAATTGTTATTGGTTGAACCCAAACGAGTCCTCTACCTGTTAATGTAACTAACTCAAACACTAACCTTTGGCTTGTTAAGGCAACTGACCCAATCACAAACAACGGCCCATTAACGTAGCTAAGCCAAACACATTCCCTAGTCCATTGAGATAGCCAAACTAAGCCAAAACTGTTGGTCTATTGAGAAAAAGCCTAACCATAAACTAAGTCAAAACATGAAGTCAAATGTAACCTTAGTTTCAAACTTGGATCAAGTGAAAAATATCAAAACCAAGACAACTTTTGAGAAACTGGGGGATGAAGTCAATCTTCACCTTAGGGAAAATAAATATAGATTCCTCCCTAAGAAATTGGTAACTTACATTTAAAAAGTTTAGGATGAAAAGAGACAAATTATGTCCATACATTAACACTTAAATACTTTGAGAGTTGAGTAACATCATGGTGAGGATACTTCGAGCTCATTCTTTAAAGAAGGTTTATTTTGAATTTGATACGTATACTAAAATGAAGTTAGGTAGTTATTTTCAAATTCTAAGCATAATTATCCTTTGTTAACCCTGTTAGACCAACTTGAAGCATTTTCAAATTTAAACCTTATCAAGAACTACCCCATATTGGGGCAATGCAAAGGTCAGGGTATTTAATTAGGAGAAAAAGATAATTGTGTTTAGGATTTGAAAATGACTACCTAACATAAAATTTGAGAATCTAACTAAGTCTGAAAAGATGGGAAAAATAGAAAAAAGCCTTAAAAGCCATCAACTTCAAGTCTTCAAATTCAATGCATTTTTTGACTTTCCAATCTTAAACAAGGGTTGAACACTATAAATTGTCGATTGCAAACTCATTGCCATGATCAAGTAACCATTGGTATTTTTGAATCGCTCAAGAATACACACTCACATGCTCATTCTCTCTCTACTCAGTTTGATACACTCTCTCTCTAAAACAAGCTTCAAATCAAAACTTCTTGAGTCAAGATGGCACCTTGATCGAAGTCCTTACTCTAATAGCTTTTGAACAGCACAACTTCTAACCTTTACCATGTTCTCTAAAGTAGCCACTACACAAGCCTTAACCACTATACGGCCACTGTATAGAACACTAATCACCACCACTTTTTAGTAGAAATTGATGCCACAGTTGTGCTCATAACATCCAAAAACCCTTAACCTAACCATTAGTTCATCCTTAGTAAACACTGCTTACCACCACCATCCTCGGATTAAATCCAACGAAACACCAAACAACCACCAAAGGTTGAGGCGCCACTCTTAGACTCATTATTGCCAATGAGAAGCACATGAAAATCCAATTCTACACTCGTTTGGAGTCCTACAACTTCCTAGAGCTCATCATCTGCCATGTGATGTTGCTTACATCCTACTACATGCATGTGGCACATGCCAACTTAAGTCCAACCCGGTTTTGAGTTGAATATAGCTCCCTTACTCATGTGCTTTACTTAATCTTAGTTCGACCATCCTTCTTGATTTGTTGTTTTATTTATATTGTAATTTTTTCATTTTTTTCTTCTTTTCCTTATTTCAATGGCAAAAGTTGTAAATGAAAAAAAAAATGAAAAATAAACAAAAAGAATTGGAAGAAAAGAAAAAAAAAAAGAGAAAAGGAAGAAAAAAGGAAGAAAGAAAAAGAAAAGGGGAAATCTTTTTTATCTTTATTTTTTTCAATTTTTTATGCTTAGGTTAAAAATAAAAAAAAGTAAAAAAATAAAAAAATAATAAATAGTAAAATATATGAGAAGAATAATAATAAAATATGTTTATCACTTAGAAAAACCTTTTATCCGAATCAATAAAAATAAATTAACCCTTTTCAAAATTAAGATTTCTCTTAGGAGTTTTCAAAAATAAAAACACCAAATTAAGACCCTTCTCTTTTCGGCTTTTTTCTTCGAATCAAATCAAATTATTAAAAAATTAGACTTGATTGTTTTTCCAAATTAAAATGACTCAACAAATTAAAGTTTCCACAAAATGAACTACGGAAAACTTGATCTCTACTAGAGAGTATTTAAGCACCTATGTGATGACTTAAAATAGGGAAATCTTTTTATTTTCCCTCTTGTAAAAAATTTCAATTTGTTATTTTTGTTTTTGCAAATAAAATTTGTTAAAAAGAGTAATTTGAAAAATAAACTTAATTTCCGAGAGATAATAGTTATACTCAATTAGGGTTTAATAAGGTAGCCCATGGATCTAAAATTTGTAGTTTCAAAACCTTTTTTAAAAATTGGTTTTATTGAAAAATTAATAACTATATTATAATTAATCTACTCAATTGGTTATAACTTAAATCTTTTTCCTTACTTTTATCGGGTAACAACTCTAAACTATTTTCAAAATCAAAAATCAAGGTTTTTCTTAACTCTTAGTTGAGCATTTAATACTAATCGAGTTAAGGAAAATAATAAAAACCGAGAAAAATCTAAACTTGACATTAATGAGTGAGTTCAAAGTGGAGAACTATTCATCAAAGATAATGATATTAGGAATAATTCACCTTTAGCTCACAACAACCAAGATGGTGTTATGAATGTTATCACTCATGACCATACAAAGATGAAAAGCATAAATGTGTAGCCAATTGAGGTGCACGAAGTTAAGCATAAAGGACATGAAATCAAGACAATTGGAAATGACACCTCTATTCTTGCTTTATTGAAGACTACCAATATTAGGAATTTCCTTGATTTACTTGATTTTGATGAGGATGCCCAGCTCGAGGCAGCAACTACACTCATAAAGATCTCATAAGGTTAATACAAGAAACCTCTTATAGTACGTCCAGTATAAGGAATTGTTTCAATCAATGAGGATATAATTACATTTACTGATGCTGGCATTTGTAAATGAATCCTAAACACAATCTCCCTTTACATGTGGAAAGCATACTCAATGGTCATTTCATTAGGAGGACATTTGTTGACCATAGATCTTTACTTAATGTTATGCCAATGTTCACTTTTAAAGCTACAAAGATAGATATTCAAAACTTATAGGGATAACCAATCACACTAAATAGCTTCTACGAGTTTTCTACGAAGACAATGGGGCACGTTGAAGTAAACCTTAATATTGGACCTATCCATAGCTCCACATGGTTCCATGTGATTGATGCACCTGTATTTTACCATCTCCTTAAAAGAAGGACATGGCTACATAATTACAACATGATACCCTTAACAAGGCATTAATGTATGAAAGGTCACTGGAATAGGAAAGATGTCCTTATTCCTGCTACAACGAACCCATTCACATGTAATGGGTCTCACTTTATTGAAGCAACATTCTTTAATGAGAACATAAATGAATGGGAGACACCCTTAGTAGAACCTTCCGAGTTACCTATGGGGGAAAAGGCTCAGACTTAAGCATTCAAGAAGAAGAGGATGCATAGTTGTCATGGAGGTACAAAGAAACAACAGTGAACCAATGATGTTATGAAGGTAAAGAGCACATTATAAGCTAAGAAGTGCATGAACTACTGGTAGGTAAGATGTGTTCACACTAGTTTTATCGCATGTTTTATTTCATTTCATATGTAAGCATAATGATGACTATTTCTTTTCCAATCACTAATAGTTTTCTAGTGAGAATATGATAAGCATTTGTGTATCTTTATTTTATAATTATTGTCACTACAAAATAGGAGACTAGTCTCCTTAGCATTTGAAGTTAGTTTCATAAAACAGTTTACATCTAAATGAGGGAAACTAAAACCCTCAATCGATCAAAAGAAATTAATAATGAATATAACATATAAACTACACATCATTGCTGGATTGTAAGAGCATAGTCTCCTAAGCATATAATGATGAGATTCGCTTGTATGTTTCAGATTGGTAAGAGCATTGGCTTATAGATGTATATTATGCCATGATAATTATATATAGCTTTCATTTTATTTAATTTCTATGTTTGTTGCCACTAAGTAGTGGAGACAATTCTATTGGTGAGCACTTTAAAATATTGACATTTAAACCCAAGTAACATCCTAGTAAGCCATGCTATGCTGTCAAGTAATGGGAAATACCGCCCTGACTAATGAGAAAGAATTATTGGTCCCATGTAATCAATGCTACTATTGTTGTATATGCATGATTGAACACTTCTTAAAAGGGATCTTTTATATATTATCATTAACAAGCAAAAGTCTTGCTTCAATATGTGAGATGTCATGTAAGATCTCTTAGATCATCAAGTCTAAGTGGTCTTGCAATTATGCCTACCTTAAAAAAGACCCCCTTCGATCATCAAGTTTAAGCAATCTCACAAATATAGCTATTGTACAAGAGGCCCCTTAGATCAAAGAGTCTAAGCAGTCTCAAGGTTATGTTAATCTAAAATTTAAAGCTCATGATTGCTTAGCACTAGTGTAACTAGGTCAAGCCTTTACTCCTTACCATTCAGTATCATTTTTAAGAAGAAAGAAGAGACAATGAAACAATTTTACTACTTTACACCAAACAATAGCGCTACTTAGTTAAGACATTACTCTTAAGCACACGAAGTCTTTAAGAACAAGGCACACTTAAAATCAAGATATACTTGTTTATGTTACCAATAGTTTAAGATATACTTCTCACTATTTACAAGACATTGTAAGTCATTAAGGGGATCAAAGCCATCTTACTGCATTATTATCTAGTAAGATACTACTAAGTGAAAAGCTATTGCCCCTAAGTGCATAATGACAATATACTTTCATAAAAGCTAATGAAAGTGCCAAGGAGATAAAAGAGCACGAAAGTGGATGAATAAACTTCATTATTATTGATTCTACACATTTAAGTATAGCTTGTACTTACAAGGAAGTATAAGAGAACAACTAAGTGATTAAGAAGATTATATGAAATAAGGTTTATATCTGTGCCTACTAACACAAATGGTCAATTACAGAAACGCACATGCAACTAAGGTTTTATATAGATGCTCCTATGAAAATAATGTGTTGCTGTAAGGTTAACTTAGTATGCCGGTTCAAGGTTCCATGACTTTGAAAGACTAGTGTACTACAATACAACACTAAGTCCTTAATAGTGTCATAAGGGAATGGAAGGCATCAAGACTCATTGATTGTCCTTTGTCCACATGTCAATAATTAGGGGAGGAAAATTATAAATGGATATAGTATATGAAGAGGTTATTCTTCCATAGTGATGACCATTACTCATTACGTCTGCCTTATTCAATACTTCCTATGTATGATGTTTGATGTATGCATGGTTGCAAGGCTTGATGCACGTGTGCTTGTGATACTCGAAGCGCACATATACATAAAGCTTAATGCATACATGATGCTTGATTCATAAGTGCTCTAGATATTCGATACACTACATTTATTTTATGACATCTCTCTTTGCACGATTTAAAGGATAACATTATTAAAGTTATTCAACGTATGGGATTACTCATATATGATTTCATTCCACCTCCTCTCAATGACTCTTGAAAAGTAATAGCAACATCTACTGAGATTGCTACCACTTAAGGGAAGAGGAAGGAGTGATTACATGTGAAAACCAAGAAAAGCAAGAAAGTTAGTAAAATGAAGTGCAAATGAGTTAAAAATTGTGCAACTATACAAATAGGAAGTTGAAGAAAAATGACAATGGCTGTATAAGGAATGGAGCCTCATTAAGCAATGGAACCTTATTTGAACACTAATTTTCAATCCATGTATTGTCATGTGTTATTGACAAGTTCATGTTAGATACCTACATTCAAGCTCATGTTTAACTCCAAGATTCAAGTTACATTTGTTCATGTTAGAGGACTCATGTTCAACTCACATGTTGAACTCATGTGTGGTCATACATTCACCTGATGTGCACTCCTGTTCAAGCCTTATGTCACATATAAAGCTCATTTCTAGACCAATCCTTACGCCACGTTCAACTCTCATGACTCACTCATGTTTATCTCATTTATTCAAGCATATGTATCTATGTTAGAAGATTAATGGTCAATGTCTGATGTTCAACTTGTGTAATGGGGTAATATCTATTCACATTTATGTTGAAAAAGCTTATGATTCAACTACTTGCATACAATTCACATTTCAAGTGCCATGTCTAACCTATGGTGCCAAGACTTATGTCATGTTCAAACCTCATGTCGTACTCAAGCCTCGTATCATATTCAAACCTCATGTTATGTTCAGATCTCACATCATGTTCAAGCCTCAAGTCATGTTTAGACCTCACATCATGTTCAAGCCTTGCATTGTGTTCAAGAGTTTTGTGGTGTTCTGACCTCACATCAAGTTTAGGCCTCATGTCGTATCATGTTCAACACTCGTGACATGTTTAAGATTCATTTCATATTCAAAGCTCATGTTTCATTAATAGATTATGTCATATTGAAGACTCATGTCAAGTTTAAGGCACGTGATTACGACTCATACTTACTCACATTCAAATATAATGTTCAAGACTTGTGTTTGCTCTCATATTCAATGCTTAAGTGCAATCCTTATGTTCACTCATGATCAAGACTCATGTTAAGGCTCATGTCTGACTCATATGACAAGACCCATGTTCAACTTAAATGCCAAAAGTGCTATATTCAATTTACATACTCAACTCAAACATGCTCATAATGAAAGTTCATAAGTGCTGTATTAAACGCTTAACTCAAATGTTCAACTCTTATATGTTTATGCGTAAGACTTATAAATGGTTCGTGCATGCTTAAGTCATAGACTTGCTCTTAACTCTCACATGCTCATGTTTAGAGTTTATGTTCAATTCATATGTTATGCTCACATAGAAGCTTCATGTCCATTCCACATGATTTAGCTCACAACTACTCATGTTAAAGGGGGTTGTATTCATTTCAAGTGTTCAATTTACAACTACTCATATTGAAGAGAATCAAAGCACATGTTCAATTGTCATGTTAAGTTCACATTTAAGGCTCATGTCCAGTTCACATGTTAAATGCTCGTATTGTGTCATGTTTATGACTCTATCATACTATGTTCAAAGACTTACATCATGATCAGATATCATGTCATGCTCAAGACTCACATAATGTTTAAGACTTAGGTTCAAGACTCATGTTTTATTAATGTGAGTGCTTAGCTTACGGGTATGTGTTTGACACTTAAATATTGATATCTAAGGCTCATGTTTTATTCATGTGTGCTCAACTCGTAGGCTTTTGTTCTACTCTTATGTACTAACATCTAGGCCTTATGTTTATTTCATCTCATGTGTAAGGCTTTCGCTTGCCTCTCATTTGCTCTTGTGTTCAAGCCCTTATGACTCAAGACTAATGTTCAATTCATATTACAAGTTACAATTGGTTTTATGGAGATTACAAAAGGAGGTCACACATAACCCAATCATTATACCTCTTCACTATCACCCAATGACAAAGATCAGTCCTCATTGGCCTTCGGTTTGTGAATAGTCATAGCTTAGGTCTCTTTAAATCGTATTGGTTTGCTAATTGGTACAAGGATGAGATTTAGTCCTTAAGTTATGACTGTAGACTTTTGACCCTCGGTTGGCAAACAATTACAGTCTGGGAGTCTATGCTCTTTTTGATCTAGTTCTCAAGTTACAATCATAGACTTTTGACCATCGGTTGCAAGCAATCATAATTTGGGCAGTAAAAAGATTCTCTTTAAATTAAGCTGGTTGCTTACTATTGCAAGTTCGAGATAGTGACCACCCAAAATGTAATTATGAACTCCTCGAATATTGATCTCAGGTTACCTACAAAAGATGGACAATGAGGAGATATTGGTATCACATTGAAAAAGTGAAAAAAAAAAAGAAAGAAAGAGATGCAAGAATTAATGGCATGGAGACATACATAGAGGCCAACATGAATTTAAAGACACTTATGAAGGCATGAGTAAAGTTACATAAACAATGGCATTGAATGGTAAGAGTTGTCTCATTATTCATTACATGAAAAGAAAAAGAGGAACAAGCATAGAAGCTAAATTGCAAACAAAAGCATGATTACCCTTACAAAAAGAACATAGCAAATGTACCAAGACAAACAAATCATGATGATAAAGGGGACAAAAAACAACATATGCTTTACCATGGGCCACAAATATCTTGCAGCAAAGTCATTCGAAGGATTCTTGGTAGTGTTACTAAAGATGAATAAATGAGGAGAAACAAGGAATAGTATTAACATTGACGTTCCTAAAGGAAAGCTTTTGATCCCCAAACTTCATTATTATTGAATGTCTTTACTATTTGAGGGTACATATAGATTACCTGTTTGTAAAACAAACTAGCTTACTTTTATTTTAAACATTAGCAATCATATAGAAAGATCTTAGTGGAAATCATTAACTCCCTACCATAGCTTGCAACCAATCAAAGCAATGCTTCATTAATAGATAATAAAAGGTTAATGAATACATAGGAAGTCTTGTTGGATTCACATGTGAAAGTTGAGCAAAGAAATTACTAAGGGTAGCAACATACATTCAATTCTTTTGTTCTTACAAAGTGTAGCACTAGACTTTTGTTCTTTTTAGCTTGTATATTCATAACATTTAAGCTTGTAAGGATATTAGATTCCATGTTGTGTATAGAGGATTGCTATGCTAAGGTTAATGTCATAGAAATTTATGGTGGATTATGGGATTTCATCATTTAAAATGAATATTTTCAAGAGAGATGAAAATTTTGGTTTAAGGAGTAAGGAGATGGTAAAGATTGA
This sequence comes from Lumnitzera littorea, assembly GCA_024138015.1. NCBI lineage: Eukaryota > Viridiplantae > Streptophyta > Magnoliopsida > Myrtales > Combretaceae > Lumnitzera > Lumnitzera littorea. Next base: position 94,167,317 of record JAMXBB010000003.1, read on the forward strand.
GAAGAAATATTAAAGGAAAAATGCACATATGTATATTCAGTGATGTAGATGCAAGTATTGGTGCTTGAGCTTAAAATATATCAATGCTATGGTTTAAGTCACAAAGGAAAGAGCATAGAGCTATCATATACCAACCAATTGGACAATAGTAAAACTTCAGTAGATTAGCACACACACTTTATAACAAGACGAGGAGATGTAACTTACATAACCAGGTTGCCAAACTGAGTCAAAGCTATCCACGTATGCACGTGATAAGTATTATAGAATCACCAAGCACCTAGTAGCTGAAATTCATGAGCAAGACCTAAAGATGAAACTAATGGGCTGCAGCTAATATTGATAGGCCACATGTATAACATGAGCAATTTACAATTTGAAATCAATAAGGTGGCTACAATAAGAACTTGCCTAAATAGTAGTTGCAAGGTTTAACCAATAGCTAATCCAAGCTTCTAACGTTCCTAACTGAATTAACTTGGAAAAACAATTGCAACTTTAGACACACCATACTCGAGCAAAATAGGTATAGCCCTAAAACTAGAGCATCATACCTAAGTAGCTCTTTAACTAACGGATCCAAGCTATGCTTACTGTTGTCTCTTATTGTAGCTTCGGCTCACAAAAATAAATTATCTTCCTTTAAGGCTTGTGGTCTCTTGAAAGCTGAGTTGTATGTATATTACATTTGTTACAAGTGGCAGCTAAAAACTAATTGCTCCTTTTGTAAGCTGAGATATGTAGGGTATATTGAAGTGAATAGTCTAATCCAAAGCTCGTTATTCTGATGGCCAGTAGATAATGGACATATGCATGTTACTTCATGGCCACTATACGGACATGTGAATTAAGCCTCTAATGTTTCAAAGATATGAGAGCCAACTACTGGGGATAGTAGACTTCACACAAGTTGATGCTTATTGATAATATGGAACAACTAACTTTTGTATAATTTTGGCCTTAGTGTAACTGTATTTTTGTTAGATGGGTGATGTTTTTGCATTGCTCCAAGAAATTCAAAAAGGAGTAAAATTTAAATTAAAAAAAATATGGGCTCAACATGGAAAGAATGAAGGTCAGTTGTTGATAAGGACATTTTCTTAAAGCATTTTTGAAGGAATTTTCTAAATAGAGATTTGAAAATAAAAAAGAAAAATTTGGCCTTAACTTGGAAAGAATGAAGGTCAATTGTTGATAAGGACATTTTGTTAGTAGGATTGCCATATTTGTAGCACAATAAATAAGATTCGGTTAACACAAAGTGCTTACATTATATGTGAAGACCTTATAAGAAGAAAATCAAGGCAATAATGATACATGAAGTTAGCCCAATAAGATTGCTAATGTGAAGTTAGCATACAAATTCAAGTTAATGGAATGAATAACTCATATAGATCGAATCAAAGAGACAAATCAGCTTAAAAAGAGATGACTTAAAGAAGATCTATTTCAAAGTGTTGTCTTAGGGGCAATATGTAACTCAATCTAGCTAAAGCATGACACATAACTAAGAGGTGCTGCAAACTCATGCACTTAAATAACTCTCAAATGAATTTGGCAATGCTATAACTATTGAATAGCATATGCACTAAAGTCATCTAAAAGACTCATTTGATACCCAAACCCCTTTGACTTTGTTCAAAAGACTTTGGTTAAGGGGGCAAAATATAAAGGGTTTAATTGGGTTTGACTCTTTGGCTAATGTGATAGAACCTAAAAAGTCAAGTCCAAATATCTAGGATAATAAAAGGAGTTTCGACATGGTAGGCTTAGAGTAAGGCTCATTAGATTGCTCTGTCCAATCCAACCTTTCTTGGTTTGTCTCACACTAAATAAAACCTTTATCTAAGCCTAAACTCATGAAAAGTGACCACTTGAGATCCATTAATATAAAGCTTTAATCCTTACCAGTGATCACCATTATGATCTAAAAGATAAGATCAACTACCATTTCCTATAAATACCTAATTTACATTCCTATTTAGATAAGAGAAAAACATTCATTAATGTCATTACTTTACCAAAATCTTGTCTTAAAGATCAAACACTTAAACGCCTTAAAAACTTTACCTTGTTATTCATCAATTATGGAGTTTAATGTTGTTACACTCCTCTACTTAACACTATACATGTTAGAGCCTTACCTAGATTACCTACTCCTCCTCCCTACACTTCTCTTGTAATCATCCTATATAAGTCACTCAAGTTATTTCCTTAATCACATGTAATGCGACTTTACACACGATACGCACTTAACCTTTGCATCCATACCCATACACATACCCCCACAACTAGTTATAGCACTTCTTAGGACAAATTCATCCCTAAGGCAAAAATGGTGTCTCATTTGTCTTTGTAGTAAAGTTTTGCTCAAACTTCGCTACAAAGAAGGGAAGCTGTAAACACCCCATTTTTCTCTCCTTGTAATTTTAATACCTTTTTATAATAAGTAGAAAAGGGTCCTGAGCCAGAAAAAAAAAAAAGAAAAAGAAAATTCATAAATAAATAAATGGAAAACTTAAAATTAAGTAAATAAAAAAGAAAAGGAGTCTTGGCTTATTTTGTTTAGAATTTCAAAGTCACCTAAGTAGAGTCATTTTGTTTTTAAGGTTACGAATTAGGCCACTTCATTTTTAGGGTTTGTTAATTTTAGTTTAAGAATAGGTTTAATGTATTGAATTTAAATAAGAGAAAAAAAAAAAGAATGGAGGCTAGACTAGGTATAAGACTTGCTCCATGAATGAGGGAATTGGCTAAAATCCCTTAACGTAGGTCCAAGCCCACAAGCGTACAGGCACTTCATGCCTGCTTTTGTTTTATTTTTAAGCTACATGTATACCATACACACGTGGTTGCATGTGTAGTCACGTACAATGTATGTAACCGTGCCTACTTTCTTGTCTATTCTTTCCTTTTCCATTGTTTTGCCCAGGTTTTTTTCCTCCTTGAGCTCAGCATAAAGGCCTATGTTCAAGGGCATTTTTTGTGTGATTTGTACACAAATCTACCTAAAGTCATGCTGGATTCGTATGTTAGGGACAACCCCTTTGCATCAGGATCAATTTCAAGACCAAATTCACTCATTTCTTTATCCAAATCGATCACAAAAATTGAAAAAAATTTTGCAACTGAGATATTAGCTTCACTATGATCCTTCAAATCCGAGTTGAAATAACAAGTGTTTGCGCTGAATCCAAACATTTTATTCAAGATTATCAATTCTTAATGCAATATATTAACTTGAATCACATTTTTTTCCAAGAATTTGAAAATCAAAACACTCATTACCCATTTATTTTAATTTTTAGATTCAATGCATTAAGATGTTTCCTATGTGATAGGAACCAATCCTTTAGACTGATAATGAGCAACCGAGCCAGAAGACTCTAAAGACTCACAACGAAGATAATAGCTTGCAGCCCCATCCAAGACTAGAATTCCTATTTTAACCTTCATGATTTACTCTACTGCTGACTTGAGTATAGACCTCTCCCATGCACCAACATTGTCTTCAAAACTACCGAGCAAACGTACCAGTCTTTGAAGTAGGCATGCTTACCTGCTAAGCAACTCTACCATAATCATGATAACATTCAAGCATACCAACCTCACCATTGATTAAAGTTGAGCTCTTGAACCACTTAGGATCCGACCCTAGTCCAAGGCGAATATTCATTACTAACTAATTGGCCGAGGATTGACTTGATCTAAATCAAGTCGACTCTAACTGCATACCTTCTTTTTTCTCACTTCGTCTAAGTTGCACTATATTCTAGAGTGACTAGTAACTAGCTACAGTACGACATGTATCTTCTAACACAACATTCTAGAAGGATTCTTTACTTTTCCATATAGAATAATCTTTATCTCTATTACCCTTTTTGGTATCATTTATGTATCCTAATTGTAAATTACCCGTTTGTCTTTTCCATGTATGCTTGTAATCTTAGTAGGACTAGTATAAATACCCCATTTCTTATATGCAGACATAACTCTATTTGACCATCAGAATATATGAGTTTCCCTTTTTGAGCAACCTTAGTATTCTCATTTACCCTTAACTAATATCTATCCCCTTTAATAAGGAATAATGGCAAGTGACCCTATAGTTCGGACCGGTGTATCATATCCAGTGGATTGTAGGCTAAGTAAGATCGATTGGTGTGTCATATCCAGTCAATAACTGCTTTGAATTTTGCTAGCTTTCTTGTTTTCCTTTTCAATTCATTAACATTGTAGTGTTCCTTCGTATGTTTGACCCTAGAGACACATTAACATCACTGGTATCAAAGTATGATTCCAAGAGGGGATGTGCGAAGTTGCAATGAAGTTTTGGTTTATGTTTGCTATTTGTGCCTACTATGTTCCTTTTGTAGTTGCTTTAGCATGTTTGCATGGAGAAAGTTTAGAGTTGTGAGCTATGTAGTGAAGATTTGTGTGTTGGTAAGTGTGGCTCCCTTGTTACTCCATTTTACTCTGTTTTTCATTACGAAAATAAAACAAGTTCATTTCTATCCTGTTTGAGTGATTATTAGGTATTGAAGTTGTTAGAGTATGTTAGTCAAAGCTTTAGGTAATAAGGTAGCATTATTTTCAGTGTATTGCATTGTTAATCTGTTCGAGAAGTATTATACCATGTTGGATTCAAGTGTTCAAGGTATTATTGGTGACTGGAGTAATAGTACTCAACTTGGTCGTGGTCATAATGGTAGTAACATTCTAGTGTTAGTTGATGATAAGCTTGAGAGTCTAGTTATTGCAATGCAAGTTAATAGACAATAAACCCAAGGTGTACAACACCATAACCCACCAAAAAATGCTCCTAAGAGATGCTATGGCTAAGGTAACCAAGCTAATTGCCTAATTCGACTCCCTTAACTAGGAGGAGTAACAAATAGAGTTGCTAAGTGAAGGCTAGAGTTAGAGAAAATTGAGAAAGATGATAAGAAGATAGATGTCGAAGAGTATGGAGAGGAAGAAGAAGAGGCTAATTATTATCGAGTATAAGAGTAAGGATGCTGAGCTCCTTAAAGAGTAGACAATGGCAAAGTCCAAATCCTACCATTCGGTAGAAGTGGAGATGCAAATGAATATTTGGAGTAAGAAGAGAATGTAGAGAAAGTGTTTGACTGTTATGGATATACATATGCTATTAAGATTCGACTTGTTGCACTTGAATTTTCTAGGTATGCCACTATGTGGCGGAAAAATCTGAATGTAACTAGAGCAAGAGATGGAAGATGAGGATTAAGGACCTAGGATGAGAAGAAGAGTTGATGAGGGAAAATCTAAATGCACTTGAGACTTACTTCTAGGACACGTTTGCTAAACTGTAGGAATTTTGCCAAGGAGGCTGATCTGTTGATGACTATGTAAGAGAATTCCAAATGCTTATGATCTAAGCCGATGTGGATGAACCTAAGGCTTGTAAAGTATTGAGGTTCATTTTTGGGCTTAAATACGAGATTAGTAACATTATGGATGTACAAAGGTTTTATACTCTAGAAGAAGCAATTAAGGTGGCATGTAGTATTGAAAAATAGAAGAGAAAATCTCCAAGTTGACCAAGGCCAACATTGTCTCGAGCCTTAGTTCCATGTCGACCTATTTACACTAAACCAAAGAAAACTTCTTGAGCTGAGTAGAGAAATGACTGACCTATTGATAGCTGAACAACCTAATAGGGCTAAGCAATCTAGCTAAGTTGAGTTGAGGCTAGGCCAACCCCAAGGACAAATGAAAGAAGACAGACCTCTGGACGGAAGACAAGTAAGATGAAGTGCTTTAAATGTTTGGGCTTCGGACACATGGTTGCTAAATATCCGAATCGATGTGCTATGGTGCTCCAAGGAGATGTACATGATGGCACTAATGAAAGCGAGCCCGAAGAGGAGAAGAATGATGGAAGGATTAAAGCTAAGGAAGAAGAGGAGACTTGTGTTTATGTCAACCAAGGATACGTGACAGCCTTAGTGCTAAGACGAGCACTAAGTTCCTTGCTAAACTTTAAGGAAGATAAGAGAGAGAATCTATTCCATATGAAATGTACCATCAAAGGACAACTGTATACCATCATTGTGGATGGAGGAAATTGTACTAATGTTGTCGCATAATCCTTTGTGTAGAGGTTCGGACCGCCAACCTTTAAGCACCCCTAACTTTACAAACTGGATTGGCTTTATGATAAGCGTGCTTTGCACATCATAGAGTAAGTAACTGTGCTATTCAGTGTTGGGAATGTGTACAGGGATTAAATAGTATGCAATGTTATCTCCATAGGAGCTTTGTCTCTATTGCTTAAAAGAACATGGTTGTTGGACCAACGTATTAGTTACAATGGATAGAAGAATACCTTTGCCATTGTTAAGGGTAGAAAGAAGATCATACTGTAACCTAAACACTAACCTAAGTGAATGAGACTCATAATTAGCTTACTCGAGCTAGTAATAAGAAAGCCCTAGTAATGTGCTGAAAAGAGCTTCGAGCTACTGAGAAGGTCGATGAGCCTATGTTCTTGTTGATTAGAGGATTATTAGAGATGAGAGATTTAAAAGATGTTCTTAATGAGATCAGAAGCATGATAGATGAATTTTCTAACCTGTTTCCTAAAGAGTTACCTCAAGGACTACCTCTAGTCTAAGGCATAGAGCATTGTATTGATTTACAACCAGGCATTGCCCTACCAAACTAACCTGTCCGTAGAATAAACCCCGTATAAGTCGCTGAGCTGAAAAGACAAGTAGATGAGCTCATAGGGAAAGGATATGTAAGGGAGAGCATGAGCCCTTGTACTGTACCAACTCTACTCATCTCAAAGAAGGATGGTTCATAGCATATGTAGATCAATAGTCAAGCAACCAACTCAATCAATATCAAGTACAAATATCCGATACTAAGGCTTGATGACATGTTAGATGACCTTCATCATGCTAAAATATTTTCAAAGATTGATTTGTGAAGTGGCTACCACCAAATTTGCATGAGACTAGGTGATAAATGAAAGACTACTTTGAAGACAAGGCATGGTCTTTATGAATAGTTGGTTATGTTGTTCAGACTAATAAATGCACCAAGCACATTTATGAAGCTTATGAAACATGTGAGGCACCCTCTGATCAGAAGATGTATGGTCATGTACGTTAATGATATATTGGTGTATAGTGCCAACATGGACAATCATCTTCAACATCTTTGACCTATTTTTAAAATCTTACAAGCTGAGGAGTTATTTAGGAAACTAAAGAAGTGTACGTTCTATTAGAGTGAAGTGGTTTTTCTTGGGTATGTGGTATCAAGGGAAGAAATCTGAGCTAATGAGAAGAAGGTCTAAGCTGTCTTGGAGTGGCTAAGGACGAAGAATACTACTGAAATATAAAGTTTTCATAGCCTTGCTTCTTTTTATAGGTGATTTATTAAGAACTTCAGTACCATTGTAGCCTCCTTGACCGAATTGACAAAAAAAGAAGATGGGTTCCGATGGAATGATCGATTTGAACAAAGCTTAAAGGAGAAGCTTACTTTTGCCCCTATCTTTTCATTACCAAATTTTAACAAACCATTCAAATTGGAGTACGATGCGTCAGGCATTGGAATTGGTATCGTCCTAATGGAAGAGCAACGACCGGTTGCCTATCACAAGAAGAAGCTTAAAGGTCCCACATTGAACTATTTTGTGTATGAGAAAGAGTTATTCTCTCTTTTTCAAGCTCTTACTATCTAGCAACACTACTTATTGGCATGAGAGTTTGTAATCTACATTGACTAAGAGTCATTAAAGCATCTTGAGAGACAAAACAAACTCCCAAAGAGATTAGCCAAGTGGCTAGAGTTTATGGAAGGTTTCTCTTATGTGATACGGCATAAGAAAGGAAGCGCTAACGTAGTCGCCAATGCTCTATCACGTTGGCAAACCTTGCTAACCACTTTACAAACAAAGTTGGTGGGATTTTCACTTATCACCGAGCAGTATAATTATGACTCTCATTTTAGTCCTATTCTAGAGCAGTGCTGATAAGGGGTTATTGTTGGAGGATATTATGTTAGGGATGGCTATCTGTTTAAGGACCAAAGGCTATGTTTACTAAACTGTTCCCTACGTGAGCTATTACTAAAGGAGTCTTATAGTGGTGGATTATCTAGTCATTTCAAAGAGACGAAAATAGCTAATTTATTGAAAGAAAACTTTTACTGGCCTAGTTTAGTTAAGGATGTCTATAAGGTAATAAGAAGTTGTGAGGTATACAAGTGAGCTAATGGGAAAGAGAGCCTTATGGAAAGTATATGCCCCTTCTAACAATAACTTTACCTTAGGCTAACCTTATCATGGACTTTGTCTTAAGGTTTCACTAGACATTCAGGGGAAAAGATTCAGTCTTCGTAGTAGTACACCGCTTTAACAAAATGTCACACTTCATTCCATGCCATCAAACTAACAAGGCTTTATGTATTGCTGATTTGTTTTTATAGGAAGTAGTTTGACTACATAGAGTGCCAAAAACTATTATTTCAAATTGAAACACAGAATTTTTGAGCTATTTTTAGAAGATTCTTTAGATAAGACTTAGAACTAAACTTATGTTTAGCTCCAATAACCACCCCCAAACTAATGGCCAAACTAAAGTGGTGAACAAGATGCTAGGCAATTTACTTAGAGTTGTTATAGAAAAGAACTTAAAGGATTAGGATCAATGTCGACAAGTTGTGGAGTTCACATATAACCGAACCATCCATAATACCACTAGCAAGACCCCATTTGAGGTCGTCTATGACCTCAACCCCATTATTCTCCTAGATCTAATCAGTACCCCCAAAACTACTGCAGAAAGCTAATCCAGAGTCGACCGAGCTCAAGAATTGTAGGAGCTACACTAAAATGTAACAAGGAAGACCCCTAAGTTAAATTAGAGATAACAAGAGATTAGTAGTCAAGGTGGCCAAATTGTTTCTTTCAAGCTAAGAGACATAGTATGGATTCACATCTGTCAAGAACAATTTCCACACTTGAGACAGAAAAAGTTATCTCTACAAGCTATGGTCCATTCAAGATTCTAAATAAGGTCAACCACAACACCTATTAGGTCGAGTTGCCCAATGATTATAGTGTTTCCTCCACTTTCAATATGTCCAACCTAATTCCCCACCGATCGAAAAGAAGAAGATCCCATAAGTACCCCAAAAGATTAGGAACTCGAGACCACTTCAGATTTGAGGTTAAATCTTCTTGACCCCTAGGGAGATGATAGGAATCAATCCTCTAGACCAATTACACACAACCGAGCCAGAGGACTCACAAGGATGATAATGGCTCATGGCTCTTCCAGGATAAGAATTCCTATTATGGCCTCTATGATTTACGCTATTGCTGTGATGCATCTCTAAGGTCAGACATATTAAGAGGCACTACAACAAAGTGAACTAAAAGGAATAAAAGAAAGGTTAGCAAAATCCAAGCACTTACCAAATGGATATGACACTCCACTCAATCCTATTTAGCCTACAAATCGCTGCATATGACACACCTTTCCGAACTAAAGGGACACTTGCCACTACTCTTTGCTAAAGGGAATAGATAAGAGTCGAAGAATAATGAGAACATTAAGGTTGCTTAAAGAAGATGTGAATAATTTCTATTTCAATGAATGATTGTTTGTATACAAGCAAGTAAGGGTTTATATAGTCGTCTGCTAAGCTGCTTTATATGTATGAAAAGACGAAAGGGTATTCTTACATTTAGTTTACATAGGATATTCCAAAAGGGGTAAAAGAGATAAAGAATATTTAATACAGAAAAAAAAAGAATCATTTTGAAATATTATGTCAAAAGACATGTATCGCTTAGTAGCTAGACATTAAAAATATAATACAAAGTAGGAGGAAGTAGAAAAGCATTTCAATTAAAGGCTGACTAGATTTAGATCAAGTCGGGAGCCAATCAGTCCTATAAAGAAGTCAATTGAATCAGAATTAGATGTCTGTAGTCAATTTGGGAGCTCGGCTTGGCTAGTCTTGGGCTGTCTTCTAAAATAAAACATTGCTGTTAGGCAAGAGCAGATCTGACATACGTAAGGATCTAACAGCTAGGTCGGTAGGAGATCAATTAGGAATAGAAATCCCCATCTCAGTTATGGCTTTTAGATAATGTTCTCTACACGAGTCCTTAGAGTCCTTCAGCTCAACTACGTGTGATTAGTTTGGGGGACTGATTCTTATCATCTACTTGGGGGTCGAAAAGATTTTCCCTCAAATCTGAAGTGGTTCTCCTTCTTCTCTTAGGGCACTTGTAGGGTCTTCTTCTATTGGTTAGTGAGGGATTAAATCAGACACATTGAAGGTAGAGGAGACACCATAGTCATGAAGTAACTCGAATTGGTAAGCATTGTGGTTGATCTTCTGCAAGACCTTGAATGGACCATTAACTCAAGGAGATAGTTTGCTTTGTCTCAAGTATAGGAATCATTCTCGACTAAGTTGAATCTATATTAAGTCTCTTAGTTGGAAAGTGACAATTCAGCAGCCTTGGCTACCAATCTCATGTTGTTTCTAATTAAACTTGGTGATCTTCCTAAATATAGACTGGTGTAACACTTAAGCTTGGTCAACTCCAGATTAACTCTTCTCAACAGCTACAGGCGTACTAATCATATATAGGGGAATTGTTAAGTTAAAGCCATAGACGACCTTGAATAGAGTCTTCCCAGTGGTGTTGTAGATAGTTCAGTTGTATGCAAAATCCATAACTAGTAGGCACAGATCTCAATCCCTTAAGTTCTTTCCTACAATAGCTTTGAGTAAGTTACCTAGTATCCTATTCACCACTTCAATCTGGCCATCAATTTAAAGGTAGCTATTGGAGCTAAACATAAGTTTAGTTTCAAGTCTTCTCTAAAGAGTCTTCTAAAACTAGCTCAAGAATTTTATGTCTCCATTTGAAACAATAGTCTTCAGTACTTCGTGTAGTCAGACAACTTTCTACAAAAACAAATAAGCAATATATAAAGCATCGCTAGTTTGATGGTATAGAATGATGTGCGCTACCTTATTAAAGTAGTTCACTACAACAAATATAGAATCTTTCCCTTTAGATGTCTAAGGCAACCCTAAGACAAAGTCCATACTGAGGTCAGCTCAAGGTAAGGTTGGCGTTAGCAAGGATATGTATTCTCCATGAGGCCCCCATTTCCCCTTAGCTTGCTTGTAAACTTCATAACTACCAGCTGCCTTATGGACATCCTTTGACAAACTTGGTTAGTAAAAGTTTTCCTTTTACAGATTAGCTATGTTGGTTTCATCAAAGTGACTTGATAATCTACCATTATGAGCTTCTCTGATCAACAGCTCACGCGTAGAATAGTTTGGTATGCACAGCGTTCAATCCTTACACTGATAGCCTTCCTTAAGATAGTATCACTTAAGAACAATTCTATCCCTTCACTATTCTATGATAGGGCCAAAAAGAGGGTCATGAGCATACTGTTTAGTGATAAGTGAGAATCCCAATAATGTTGTCTATAAAGTGGTCAGCAAAGTTTACCATTGTGACAGAGCATTGGTGACCATACTTGCACTTCCTTTCTTGTGCCGAATGACGTATAAGAACCTTTCCAAAAACTCTAACCACTTGGCTTGTCTTTTCAAGAGTTTGTTCTACTTCACAAGATACTTCAAAGACTCATGGTTAGTGTAAATAGCAAACTCTTGTGGCAACAGATAGTGCTGCCAAACAATGAGGGATTAGAAAAGAGAGTAAAACTTCTTCTCATACATAAAATAATTTAAGGCATAACCACTAAGCTTCTCATGGTTGTAGGTAATAGATCATTGCTTCTACATCAGGACAACACCAATTCTAACTCTTGATCTATCACATTCTAACTTAAAAGGCTTGTCAAGATTTGGTAGTGATAGGATAAGCACCGAGGTAAGCTTCGACTTAATCTCCTTGAAGCTCTATTTAGCTCATTCGTTCTATTGAAATCCATTACCCTTCTTTGTAAGCTCGATCAAAGGAGCAACTATTGTACTAAAGTCCTTAATAAATCGCCTATAAAAAGAAGCTAGGCCATGAAAACTTCAAACCTTAGTAATATTCTTTAGTGTCGGCCATTCTAGGAAAGCTTGGTTCATCTCCTCATCTGCTCAAATCTGTTCTCCTGACACAACAAATCATAGGAAAATTTTCTCATTCTGGCAGAACGTACAATTTTTTACATTCCCATACAACTTCTCAATTTGCAAAATGTCGCAATACTTCATGGAGATGTTGAATGTGGTTGTTTAGGTCAGCACTGTATACCAATATGTCATCAAAGTACACGACCACATATATTTCGATTAAGAGGTGCATCATATAGTTCATTAACCTCATGAATGTGCTCGGCAGATTAGTAAGTCTAAGTAACATTACTAACCATTCGTAGAGACCATGCCTAGTATTGAAGGCAGTCTTCCACTCATCACCTACTCTCATGTGAATTTGGTGGTAGCCACTTCACATATCAATCTTAGAGAATATTTTTGCAACATGAAGCTCATCTAACATGTTATCGAGCTTCAGTATTAGATATCTGTACTTGATAGTAATTCGATTAATTGCTTAGCTATTGATGCAATACGCCATGAACCATCTTTCTTCGGAACGAGTAGAGTTGGTACTGTATAAGGGCTCATGGTCTCCCTCACATATCTTCGCTCTATGAGCTCATCCACCTATCTCTTCAACTCAGTAGCCTACTCAGGGTTCATTTTATATGTAAGTTACTTTGGTAGAGTGGTGCCTCATTGTAGATCAATACAGTGCTCAATGTCTCGGACTGGAGGCAATCGTCTAGACTATTCTTCAAGAAACAGATAGGAAAGCTCATTTAGTAGGCCTTGGATTTCTTCAAGAATATCCTCTAAATCTTTCATTTCCAACAATCTACTCATCAGTTGGAACATTGGCTCTTCAGCTTTTTTAATAGCTCAGAGCTCTCTTTACTTCATAACTAATGTCTTCTTCTTACTAGCTTAAGGGAGCTTATGATGGGTTTCATTTACTTAGGATGGGGTCATAGGCTACAACATAATCCTCTTTCTATCCTTAACAAAAGCATAGGTGTGATGCTTAACACATCGGTCAAACAACCTAAGTTGTCCAAGTAATACGTGTGATGCTCCCATAGGGATGACATCGTAAACAATTTCGTCTTTGTACATGTTCCCAACATTGAATGGTACAGTCACTTGTTCAATTATGTGAAAAACTCCCCTATCATGAAGCCAATGCAGTTTGTAAGGTTAAGGATGTTTTTAGGTCGGCAGTCCTAACCTCTGCATAAAGGATTGTGCAATGACATTAGTATAACTCCCTTTATCCGCTATAATGGTGCACATTTGTCCTTTAATGGTACATTTAGTATGGAACAAATTTTCCCTTTGGTCTTCTTAGGAGCTCAGTAAGGAACTTAATCTCATCTTAGAACTAGGGTCATCACTTCTCCCTAGTCAACATAAACACATGTTTCCTTTTCTTCTTCTTTAACTTCTACCCCTCGAACATCCTTCTCCTCCTCAGGCTTCCTCTCATTGGTGTTATCCACTACATCTCCTCGAAGCACCATAATACGTTGATTTAGATACTTAGTGGCCATGTATCCAAAACCTAAGCATTTAAAGTGCTTCACCTCGCTAATCTTCCATTTGGAGGTCTGTCATTCTCATACATTCTTAAGGTTGGCCTAACCTTAGTTTGGATCAACTATCCTGCTTGACTATTATCAAGTCAGTTATTGCTTTCTTCAGCTTAGTATGCCTTCCACGACTCGGCTTAAATGGGTTAGCACGGTGCAAGGGCTCGAGAGAATGTTAGCATAAGTTGGCTCAAAGCATTTCTCATCTACTTTTTGACCCTCTGTACAATCTTGATCGCCTCTTCCAAGGTATAGAACCTTTGCACTTCCATAATCTTGTGAATCTCATACTTGAGCCTAGAAATAAACCTCGATACTATGTGAGCCTTAAGTTCTTCCACGTTAGCTCGGATCATAAGCATCTAAAACTCTCTTACATAGTCATTAATAGATCGGCCTCCTTAGCGAAGTTCCTACAACTTTGCAAATGTATCTTGTAAGTAGGTATCGGGTACAAATCTACCCTTTATTAACCTTTTCATCTCATCCCAGATCCTTACTCCACGTCATCTATCCCTTGGTTTAGCTGCGTTCAAATTTTTCCACCACATTATGGCATACCTAGTAAACTCTAGTGCAGCAAGTCAAACTTTGACAGCATCTGTATACCCATAATAGTTAAACACCTTCTCGACCTTCTCTTCCAACTCTAAGTATTCATTTGCATCTCCACTTCCATTGAAGGGTAGGATTTGAACCTTAACATTGTCTAGCCCTTGACAAGCTCGGTGTCTTCATCCCTATACTTGGTAATAGTTAGTTTCTTCTTCTTCTTCCCTAAATTCTTCAACATCTAACTCTTCATCATCTTCCTTAATCTCCTCTAACTCTAGTCTTCATCTAGTAGCTTACTCTACTACTCTTCCAACTTACTATGGTTGAATTGGGAGATTGGTTTGATTAACTTGGCCATAGTGTCTCTTAGGGGCATTTTCTTATGAGTTATGCCTTTGGGTTGTTTTCTATTAACTTGCATCACTATGACTAGACTCTAAATAAGGTTTGTGAGTCTGTCAAGTTTGTCATCAACCAACCCTAAGGTGTCACTACCATTATGGCTACAACCAGGTTGTGCACCATTACTCTAGTCATCAACAACACCTTGAACACTTGAATTTGACATGGTATAATACTTCTCGAATAGCTTAACAACTTACCAACAACTTTAATACCCAATAATCACTCAAATAGAACATAAATAAACTTGCTCTGTTTTCCAAATGAGAAAAGATGTAAGAATAGAGTAATAATGAAACCACACTTAACAACACACAAATCTTCACTACATAGCTCACAATCCCAAACTTACTTCATGCGAACATACTGCAGCAGCTGCAAAACAAACATATTAGCCACTAATAGTAAAGCAAACAAAAAGCTTCACTACATCTTCATACACTCCCTCTTGAAACCGTACTCTAATACTGACAAAGTTAATGCATCTCCGGTGTGTCTGAACTGAAGAGATACTAACCACTGCTCCTTGCTAAAGGGAATAGATAAGATTTGAAGAATAATGAGAACACTATGGTTGCTCAAAGGAGATGTAAATAATTTCTATTTCAATGAATGATTATCTGTATATAAGCAAATGGGAGTTTATATACTTGTCCACTAGGGCTACTTTACATATATGAAAAGACAAAAGGGTATTCTTACAATTATGTTACATAAGATATTCCAAAAGGGGTAAAAGAGACAAATAATATTCAATATGGAAAAAGGAAGAATCATTTTGGAATATTGTATCAGAAGATATGTATTGCTTGGTGGCTAGACATTAGAAATATGATACAAAGTAGGTAGAAGCAGAAAAGCGTTGCAGTTAAGGGCCGACCTAATCTGGATCAAGTTAAGAGCCAATTAGTCTTATAAAGAAGTTAGTTAAATTGGAGTTAGATGTCTGTGGACGGTTCGAGAGCTCAGCTCGACTAGTCGTGGGCTATCTTTTGGAATAAAACATCATTGTTAAGCAGGAGTAGATTTGATACACATAAGGATCTAATAGCTAGGTCAATAAGAGATCAATTCGGAATAGAAATCCCTATCTCAGATATGGCTTCAAGCTAATGTTTTCTATGTGATTCCTTAAAGTCCTTTAGCTCGGCTACATGTAATTGGTCTAGGGGATTGATTCCTATCATTCCAACCTGAGTACCAAGCTCTCTCGTGCACTAACATTGTCATTGGAATTGTTGAATATCATGACAACATTCAAGCATATGAGCCTCAACCACTATCAAAAGCTAAGCTCTCGAACCAACTAGGATTCGACCCTAGTCTAATGTGAATATACATTAATGACTAATTGGATGAAGATTGACTTGATCCAGATTAGGTCAACTCTAACCGTGTACCCTCTTTTCCCTTACTTCATCCAAGTTATACTATATTTTAGAGTAAACAGTGACCAACCACCATATGATATGTATCTCTTGGCTCTAGAAGGATTTTTTACTTTTCCATACAGAATATTCTTTATTTCTTTTATCCTTTTTAGTATTATTCATGTATCTTTATTGTAAATTACCCTTTTGTCTTTTCCATGCATGCTTGTAACCCTAGTAAGGCTAGTATAAATACCCATTTATTATATACAGACATAACTCTCTTTGATAATCAAAATTTACAAGTTTTCCTTTTTGAGCAACCATAATGTTTTTATTTATCCTTAACTTTTATCTATTCTCTTTAAGAAAGGGTAATAGTAAGTGACCCTATAGTTTTGACTAGTACGTTAGCCAAGTAAGATCGATTGATATATCATATCTAGTTAATAGTTACTTAGACTTTTGTTAGCTTTCTTGTTTTACTTTTTAGTTCATTAATGTTATGGTGCTTCTCAGTGTGTTCGACCCCAGAGATGCATCATCATGATATCTTTAAGCTTATGAAGCATAAAAGGGCTATGGAGAGGCCATTTGATCATTAAGAATCACTCAAAATCCTCCATATAAGTTTGAATTCAAACTTTCTCTCACTAAAACCCTTAATCATACAGTAACCTCTCTCTCTCTTTAGTTCCATTTGCTTGACAACCACCACTAGAGGAAGCCAACATTGTAGTGGTGTTCTTAGAGCTCAAGGCTTCTAATAGCCACTAATCTCAAGCTCCATTGTGACCTATAAGCACCTTAACCATTGTGGGCAAACCAAACCCTTGCATTACCACTCAAAACCCTACCTTCCTAGCACTTCCACTCAAATTTAAGGCCATCATGAGTTCCACTACCATTAAAAATGCAACGACTTAGTTCTTTCCTTAGAGCATCATACTTAATCCAACTCGAATTCATTGAACCAACCCATACCCCTTACCAACATCTAAGTTTGACCCTTCTTTCCTTTATCTTCATGTATGTATTTTTTTATTTGTTTTATTTATTTATTACTTTGCTTCATATCTTCTATTAAAAAAGAAAAGAAATCCACTCTTATGAGTTTGACTAATTTAGGACTCTCCATCAAATTTTACTTCTCTTTTATTTTTATTATTACTATTTTCTTTAAGAGATATTAAAAGAAGGAAGTTAAGGTAATTTAGCATATGTTTTTTCTTTGTTTTGACATAGAAAAATATTTTAATAAAAAAGAGATAATAATAAAAGAAACCTTTTATGAAATTAGGTTAATCTAAAATTTTCCAATAATTAAGAACCCTTTGTTCCTAGATTTTTCTTAAACAAAATTAAATGGGTAAAAACTTAAACTTGGCCATTTTCTTCAATTAAAATAAACTTAACCTGCTAACATTTTATAAATGAACTATAAAAGTCCGATCCCGAATAGCGGATATATAGACACTCATATGTAACTATGAGATGACTTAAATATGTAAAAAAAATTATTTTTCCCCTTATGTAAATAATTTTTCAATTTCTTATCTTTTACAAGTAGATAAAATTTTGTTTATTTAGTTATTTCTAAATAATAATTATTTTTAGAAAGGTACTTTGAAAAATAAATTTAAATTCGAAAGATGTTCTGGTACCCGTTTAGGGTTTAATTAGTTAGCTCCAGGTCTCAAAATTTTTGGTTTTTCAAAATTATCTTATTAAAGCGATCTTCTCGTAGATCAATAGCAATGTAAGAATCAATCCACCCAATTGATTATAACTTAACCTTTTCCTCACATTGGTCAGCTAGTGACTCTAATTTTTTTAAAAGAGATTCAAAAGAAGGCTATAATTCCCTTGATTCCTAGTTGTGGGGTACATATTGAATAGGTATAGGGTTCAATATAAATTAGATTAAGTAAAATAAAAAAACCAAAGAAATAATGGAGAGGTGGTTTCAATTTTTCAATCTAGACCAATAGAAAGTCATACAAGATAAGATTAGGCTTATCCTTTCATTACTTAAAGTTCAAATCTACATTACCATGTTGGGGGCTTTAGTCCATTTTTAAGAGCCAAAAATGTTAGCCTTTTTCTTTGGTCTACATTGTTTGAGACCAACCATTAAGGAATACTTCCATTTGTTTGGGATCTTATCTATTGGAAAAATGATATGCACCAAATATTATAGCTAAGCTTGCAAAGATTTTCAATAAGCTTCTCAACATTTTTGAATCCAAAATGTGTAAAAGATGGGTAGATTGCAGTAGAAGAATTGTTGGGGTAGACAATCTCTTCACGTAGTTTGCAACCCTATCTAGTTATGTTATAATTAAGAACTTTTTTGTATCAATTTTGAAGCCTGGCAACAACATAGAATCAATGCTCATATCTTGGTTACTTTTAGAAGCATCTTATTTACTAATAGAGTATTCCATACATATCACAGAATTACAAATATAATGATCCAATTTTTAGAAGGAAGGTCTTAGATTTTGACTCTACTTATGAATTAAGCAAGATCTCTTAACTATCTCAAAGAAGAAAGAAATGGAGATTTAAAGACTAGTATGGGCTTACTCATGGTTTAGTTTATTGGCCATGCACAAGGCAGCAAACTTGACTTCTCCCATAGGAAAGACACCTAAATGATGAATCTCATTGATGTGTTTACTATTGTCATTGAACTCCCTAAAGATGTTGCTACCTATTACTAGGTCAAAGCTTTCTAGAATTTTCACAGTGAAGATATCTCTTGGGTTACTAGATAGACTGAAGTAGCTGAGTTAAAGAAGAGAGAGAAGATAGAAGAGGAGTTAGGACACCATAAGAAGAGGAGGAACTATTCCCTAGGATTCTCTTTTTTATAATAAAATAAAAAGAACATAAGTCAAATTATGTATTTGAAACTTCAAAGTTGCAATGTTAATACAAATCCATTTCTTACCACATCATATTTAACTTACCAACTCTCCTCTCTGCATCTACATGCCTCATATTACATTTTTATTTTTCTTGTCTCTTTCTATAGATATTCATTATTAACTTTGTTTACTATCCTACCTTCTTTACGACTTTTCAAAGTTAATGCTTCAGTAACTAAGTGCAAAAAGGAAAAACCATTCTTTTCAAGTAGAATTCTCAAATTCATGTTCTTAAACTTTCAATTGTAAATGTTTAACTTCTTTTACAAACCTCCATTTCATCCTCTTATCAATTCTCACTCATCCATCTTTTTCGATGATTAGGCTTTTTAATTAAAAGGTAATCCCATAATATTTTCCTTTTACTTCTTATAGGTAACCTTTGAGATGCCTACAAGTTATCAGTTATCTACTTTAATTTATTGTAAATAATTAATCTCTAGACCCTTATTCCTTTTGAAATGTTTTTTTTTTTCACTCGAAGTAATTTTTACTCCTCTTTTACAACTTGTAAACTATGTGAAAGAACCTTATCATTGTATTTTATTGCCTATTTTCTTTTTTAAGTAAGTCCTTTTTTTAAATAAGTCTCTTTTTGTCACTTAAAAAGAAAAGTGGTTTTCAAAATTAAAAAAAAAAATCAAAGAATTGCTAATAGGTATGGATTCCTTTCAGTAGAAATAGCCAATGGTGGAAATAACAATAGCCTTAATGACACCAACCTTACCGAAGCGAGGATTCATTCATTAGAGCAAACTGTAGCGAGAGTGGCTGAATAGATGAACTTCATGATTGATAGTATAGCTTTGCTTAGAGCAACAAGACCCACAAATAAAGATCAACATGGGAAGAAAGCTATTTTATTCTCAAAAGTCAACCCAACATTAGATCTCAATTCTTTCCAAGGCAATATAGGACTTATCAATTAAAAACCAATCAACTCAAGGCCTAGCCAAGATAGCATTAAAGAATGGAAAAGAAAGTTGACCCAATAAATTAATGAGAAGAAGAAGGCATTTAAAAATTATGACAAATTTGAGCAAGTTGGCATCACTGACTTTTCTACATATAATATTGAGTTCTATCCTGAAAATTTCAAAGTACCAAAGTTTGAGAAATATGATAGGATTAGGTGCCCAAAACTCCACATTAAGCTATGTCTACACAAGATGGCTTGTTATAATAAAAATGAGCAGCTATTGGTCTAAACATTTCAAGATAGCCTCACTAGGTTAGCTTTATCTTGATACGCCTCATTAGATTTAAGGAAAATTGATACATGGGACAAGTTATCTCGAGCGTTCTTTCAACATTACAAATTCAATGTAGAGATAGCGCCATCTACTTGGGATTTGAGCAATATGAGGAAAAATGACAATGAAACCTTCAAGGAATATGCCTAAAGATGAAAGGGCATGTCAGGTAAAATCACTCCCCTTTATTAGATAAAGAGTTGACTAAGGCATTTATCCAAACACCGAATGGGTTGTATTTTAATTATCTCATAGGGTAATTAACCGCTAGCTTTGTAGATGTAGTTTCAACAGGTAGTTGCATAGAGGAGGTAATAAGGATAGGAAAATTAGCTAAAGACCAAATTATCTCCATAAGTCTCGAAATGGCTATAAATTCAATAGACTTTAAAACAAAGACACTTAGAAGGCATCTTACTTCAATCGCAATAACTCAACTCCCTCATCAATTGAGAGAGGTAGGAATGTTAAGTCATGCACCTCCTTCACCCAAACATAAGCTCCAAGGGTCAAATCCTAACCTACCATGTGAATACCACAAGTACTCAATGGGTCATTCTATAAAAGAATGCTAGAAACTAAAACATAAGTTTCAAGACCTAATTGAGGCCGAGCTACTTCAAATGGACTCTACCAACCTTAATGGACTAAAGGTTAAGGTAAATGTTTCTTCACAATATGTCGGATCAAGCATCAACATGATTGCAACATCTAAATGGAAGAGGGGAATGGTAGGTAAGAGTTTAAGGAAACTAAGCACTTCAACAAGAACCAGAGAGTAAGGGGCAATTATTAAGGAAGTTTATGTATTTGTGATTTGTAATGTCAGAAATTTCCTTATTTCTTTATTTCTTTAATATGTCTTGATAATGTCTTCTATAACTAGAGCAAGTGAACTTACATCTTTGAATCATATTTTGAAAGTTTAGAATGAAAAGAGATAAATCGAACTCTAAACACCAACCCTTAAACACTTGAGAGTTAAGAGTCATTTAAAGTAAGGATACAGAACTTATTCCTCAAAGGACTTTCATCTTGAACTTGATACACAAATTAAACCGATGTTGCACATTCATTTTTCAATTCCTAAACATAAAATCCATTGTCAACCCCATTAAACCTTTTGAAATTTGAAAGAAGTATTTTCAAAATCAAACCCTATCAAGAACTACCCTACAATGGGATAAGTTAGAGGTTAAGGTTATTAAAAAAGAGAGATGGTTAAAACTAATTTGTTCTTTCTTTAATCGCTTCAATTCAACTGTAATTATTACTTTTGATTACTTATTTCCTTCAAGATGAAGAAGGACTTCTATCATAAACACTATACATAAATTACATACGCTTTGAGTAATACACTAAAAGAAAGGATGATCACCTTTCTCTTAGGGCAAATTAAAAACCAAAAGAAGAAGAAGAAGAAGAAGAAGAAATAAAGAAAAGCAAGAAAAAGGGGGAAAAGGAAAAATTTTTAAAATTGAAAGGTCCGTCTAAAAAAAAAAACAAATCTATAAAAACAAATAGATCAAGTTTAAAGCCCTAAAGCCTGAAAGGAGCAAGTAACTCAAAAGGCCTATTCTTGAAGTAAGGCCTATCCCTCGAAATAAGAACCTCTAGATCTTAAGGAGCAAGGGTAGAAACTAAGACTCTTAAAATCTATTCCTCTTGTGGACTAAAGGTCTACCCACACTTCAACCCCTCCTTAAAGGCCCTTCTAATTGGAGAAAATAACTAATCCTTGATAAATGTTACTTTTGAAACAGTAGTAAGCATAATTTTAGTTTCACATATAGGTTCTTCACTTGTAACCCAGGTTAAAAAGTGACTCTTTCAAAAATGCCACTTCATTAATCTCCATTTTGAAATCAAAGACCAAAAACCCATATTACATCACAGCTTAAAAAGACTTAATAAATTGATTAATGTGTATCACTTACAAGATAGACCATAATTTATGAAATTGTAGTTGAGAGTGGAAATTTGAATTGAGAGAAGGTGAAGAAGCCCTCTTAATATAAATTAATCAATGATGACATATCATTCCTATGACTGAAAGACATCTAGAAGGTCTTCAGGAAGAATTATTGCTTGTGATCACCCTAGGTGACACAAAAAGATCATTTGCCCTAAGATTGAAAGCTAGTACATTAAAGAAGGAAGTAAAGTAGCCCGAAAATAAAAGACCTCCCATAAACAAGGTTGTTAAATGATTTGAGTAAGGCTAGGAAAGAAGCAAGTTGTCAAAAACCCACTTTCATTAGGACTTATGAAGAATCCATACTTATTAACAAATTTAAAAAGAAAAAGAGAAAATAAAAAAGAAGAAAAATAAGAGAAGATAAAATGACAAGTTTTCTTTAAGTCAATTCCTAATTGGTCTTTCTATCTAGCTTCAGCTATGTTTGGCCTTTGTACCCAGTTTTGTCTCTTTCAAGCATTTTTTTTTAAAGTCTTCTCCTAGCATGAGTCCTACCCTTATTTTTAAAGTTCTTCTTCTCACTCGGTTTTAGTGACTTTTTTTTTTTTTTGAGATGTCTACCCAAGTTCAAATGAAGGGACCCAGTCTTTATTTTCTTACCTAAGATCTCTAGCAACCAATTCAAGTGACCCTAATGGCTCAATCTCTCTTAAATCGACCTTTATAGACAATTTTGTTAGAAAATTACAGAATAAAGAAAGTATTTTCAAAGAAATTTGATTAAATTAAAATCCATCAATCTAAGATGGTATCAAACTTTCAAACCCACTAATCTAAGATGGTGCAAGGATGCATCAATCTAAGATGGTGAACAAAAAGCTCATCCATCCAAAATGGTGATAGAACTTTTAAGCCTATAAATCTAAGATGGTGACAAATTTTCAAAGTCCATCAATCCAAGGTGGCGATAAAGTTTTGCTAACCATCAATCCCAGAAGGTATCATATTTTTCAAAATTTTTTATCCATTAATCCAAGATGGTATCAAAGTCTTTTATTCATCAATACAAGATAGTGATGAAGTGGTGCTCACTTTCTCTTTATCTATCCCTCCAAGATAGTGTTAAAATTATTTATTTGAAAAAACCATCCATCCAAGATGGTCATTTAAGATTAGCTTTATTTTCTTGAAAAAAAATTATATCCACTCTAAAGCAACTATTTTATTGTCCCTGTAAAATGTTTTTGGGGTATCGCTTGCTTGCAAAGTATACTTGTTTTCTTTCCATTAGTTTTCTTACCCTAAGGAGCATTTTCTTTCTTTTATCTCTGAAATCCTTAGTAGATCAAGTTTAGGATAGTAAGTTGACTGTGGCGTTTCTTAATATAGTTATCATTAGTGAAAAAAATAGTCCCTCTTTTATCTTTGTAGTAAAGTTTTACTCAAACTTCACCATAAAAAGAAGCAACTTAGACACCTTATTATTGCCTCCCTATAATTTTAGAGTTTCGTTTAGAATAAAAGAAAAGAGTCCTAATTAAAAAAATACAAAAAAAAGTAGAAAATGTAGAAAAACACAAAGAAATTTGAAAAATGAAAAAATGTAAAAGAAATTAAGAAAATAAAATTCTCATGTCAACTTTAGGGTTTTTGAGTCAATTGGAGAAGGTTAGTTCATTTTTCTAGCTCAAATACAATTAAAATGTACATATGTGATTTAATAGTTTCAAGTTATATTTGAGAATGTTAAGATTTTTTACTAAAAATCTAATAATCTGATCACAGTTGATATTAAATATTTTTAGTTTATAAAAATGAAATTAATTTAAGTTAATTGTGACTTCAAATGGTGCTTAAATTGGACTTGAATTAATTGACTTATGAAAAAAAACAATTTTTCAATTAACTGTACAATAAAAAAATTAAAGCTCATAAAATTGTAAAATTGAATTCAAGTTGAAAAGTAATTTCGACATGTGAATTAGATTTGTTATGGAGGGTATTGCATTTTCAACAAGACAATCAAATAAAGGTGAATCATGGTTAAACATATGTGCACTAGATTTTATTTTTTCTACTTATTTAAAAAATAAAAAGATTGTTTCGATTATAGCTAGACTCAGTGCAATTTATATTGCAACAAAAGCCCAACCTACAAAAATGGAACCAAGCGATAGGTGCTTCATGTGCCTTGCTTTTCCATTGGTACGTAGCACGTGCCTACTATGCTATTTGGTGCCTTCTTCTCTAGGAAAATCCAACATTTGTAGTAAACAAACCCTACTCAATCCTTATATTTTTTGACCAAATTGAGCCCATTTTTTTTACCAATTTCCATTTAAAAAAATGTAGAAATCGATAGACGACATGGAGTACTTTCATTTAAATCTGAAAACTTGTCCAAATTCAAGATTTAAAGAGGGCAAATTCGAACTTAGAGTCTAAAAAAAAAAGATAGATGGTGCATTTTGACTCGAGTTTAATGTGCATGATTCCAAAAAATTCAATGAAAATTGAAGCTTCTAAAGGATGTTTAAAGCAAGAAAGAGCATTCATAAACCATCATTAAGCTAATTCTATGCATTTTTCATTGAATTTGTAGTTAATTTTCGATCAAAAGAATATTTTATTTCACTTTCGAATTTAATCCATTTTTTGACTTACCATCTATGGTTGAAGTTGATTTAGTATAATAGGAGTCATAGGAATCGTTTACAGTAATAAGAACAATTTGAAGTCATTCGTATAAGTTCAATTCCTAAGTTTCTCCCTCTAGTAGACTATAACTTACTGTTACCTTTCTCTCTTTAGAAAATTGCTTGAATTAGTGGTGCTTCGAGCAAAGCCACCATTATAATGAGTCTTTTCATGCTTCTTGTTCTCCATTGCTATCACTATCTCACTTAGATGTAATTCCTAGCCCCTCAATGACCTAAACCCTAAGCTCCTCCACTAAGACTGCCCGTTACCAATTAAAACACCACCCTAGCTACCACTTCGAGCTAAACTAAGCACATAGTCGATTACACCACACCTTAAAACATCAAGCCACGCAACTCTTTTATACCTACCGACTACCACTTGAGCATACCAACACCATCACTAACAGCTGAGTTTCAAAAATCACCTAAACGCCATCTTTTGACCGCAGCGTCCTCCTTCCCTATGTTTCTTAATCAAAATATCATGAAACAACTTCTCTCATTCATTTATGTGTCTAAATTGAGTTGAAACACACCCCTCCCCACACCCCCCCAAACAGCTTGTTCCTCTTCCTTCTCTCCTTCTTATAAGTCATGTGCTCTACATGTGACAAGGTTAGGTGATTTGAATCTAACTTGAAAGCCGACTTGAGTCTATATCTTATTTGACCTATGTGCCCATTTCCCTTTCAATTAGGTTTATTTCAAGTATTGATTTAATTTATTCCTTTTTTTTTTAAATCATTTGATTTATTTCTCTTTTTGTTGCTTATAAAAAATTATAAAATAAATAAGTAAAAATAAAAAAGTAATAATGAAATAAAACCAAAAAGAAAAGAAAAAATAATAATAATAAGAACACCTTACCCATTTTTTATATAATTAGATTCTTTTCTCCTTTTTTTATTTTATTTTTAACTTACCTTGAAAAGCATATATAATTTATCACTTAGAAAAAAAAAAAGTATTTTCAAAGATAATAAAAATTTGACAATAACATGAGTATTTTTTGGGACCTAGTTAGAATTTTCAAACTAAAGACTCTTTTTCTAGATTCTTTTGAAATAAATTAAATGAACTATGGAAATATGATCCCGAATAGGGCGTATGTAGGTACTTGTAAACAATTACGAGGCGACTTAAAATATGTAAAAATGTATTTTCCCTTTTGTAAATGCTTTTCATGTTTCTTCATTTTTGTTGGTAGATGTATTCTTATTTATTGGTTCACTTGAAATGTGAATTAGAGGAGTATTTTGCGAAAATAAACTTACACTCGAAAGGATAAAAATGGTGCCCGTTAGTGTTTAGTAGCATAGCCCTTGAACTCATGATATTTGGTTTCTTAAAACACCTTAAATTTTTTTTAAAGCTCTAGCTAGTGGTTAAATTAATGTTGATCCACTTAATTGATTCTAATTTAATCACCTTTTTCCGATTCTATTGAGTGGTAACTCCAAATTTTTTTCAAAAATAAAGAAATTAGGATTTCCTTAATTTTAGTCAAGAGTTTAAACTAAATAGTTATAAGGTTTAGTTTAAATCAAATTTAGGTTAACAAAAAACCAAAATTTAGGCTCAATAAAACCCTTAAGTTTAATCTTAGGAAGGTTATGATACTATCATATGTTAGTAGATTAAAAATAAGTTGATAATTACTAATAGTTTCATCCTTACATTATTTCACTCATATGTAGGATTGTTCGAAAATACTTCGATTTGATATTCAACTATATCAGTTGCTCAGGAGCCAAATACATGTGTAATGCATTTGATGGTTATGCTTATTAGGTTAGAGATAGAAAAATGAAACTAATAGTTTTTCAACTATTAATTTACAAGTTGCTTATACATGGTTGGGCACAAGGGCTAGGAGTTGTAAATCCTTATGGGTAACTCTATGATCATTCTATAATGTTGATCTTAGTAGAGTGGCACTTGAAAACGATTTCGGTAGATTTAGGAAGGTGTTTGAGGTCTTGATATGCCTAAAAACTCAATTATCATTAGGACTTATCATAGCAAATTTGAACCAATGAGTAATTTGAAATATCAAAGAAAATTAAGGTAAGTAGGTCGATGAACTAACTAAAATGGCTAACGTAAAGCTGCTTAAAGGATATGACTCACCTACGAACACAACACAACTTGACACTTCACTTGATATGATGCACAAGTAAATGCTAAGATCCACCCACCACTAATCCTGAGCTACTCGGTATGATTAGAAAAGAGTGTATAAAAAATGGACTTAGAGAGGTTGTCTCACAAAAACAGTATATTCAATGTCTATCTATAAAGTAAGATGATTCTGCCTTATAAGGAGGAGGGACTATTTATAGTAAGTCCATAGGGAAATATTATAAATAAAGAAATTACAAAAAGGCATACATAAAAAAGGGAATCCTAGAACATACGAAAAAGGACAAACAACAAAAGGAAAAAAAAATAGTACAATATCAGATGAATTGGACAGGTGGTAGTGCAACATTAGTCCTATACAAAGATTCTCTTATCACAAGGGGCGAAAGGACTCAAGGTGTTGCGGCAACAAAGAGGCCAAGATGAGAAGAGGGTTATCGTGAGAATTAGTAGCAAGTCGAGAGAGAAGTACTCAGCCAATAAGAGAGTGTCTCGTCACTCACTAAAAAGTTCTTAGCAGGTGAAGGTCGGATCACTTGGCATAGGGTCTTCGGCTAGAGAATAGTCAGGCTCAGCATAATCGAGAGAGCAGATCATAGTATAACAATACGGAGCGCTTAGGGAGTTAAGTCATCTGCCTTCTGTGTAAAGTTTCTCGTTATCGAAAAGTTGCTGAGAGAAAATTCTTCAAGTGAGGGATTGGAGACCTTAAAGCCATGCATGAGTAAGAAGACCAATGGTCAGTAGTTCATCCGTTCCTCGAGGTTATTAAAGGTATTCCCTTAAATCTTAGCCCTCTTCTTAATCTTCTTAATCGGGTACATAGGGTATTAAATCAGCTAAATTAAAAGTAATAAATACATCGTATCTGTTGGGCGGCTTAAGCTCATCG
Source organism: Lumnitzera littorea (assembly GCA_024138015.1). Lineage (NCBI taxonomy): Eukaryota > Viridiplantae > Streptophyta > Magnoliopsida > Myrtales > Combretaceae > Lumnitzera > Lumnitzera littorea. The sequence continues at coordinate 94,195,151 of JAMXBB010000003.1, forward strand.
GCATTTTTGTTAATATGCTTAAGGATCTTAAGAGGTCTGTTTAATATGGGGGAAAGCTTGCTCATTCTTTTCTCAAGGAAATGCTCCTTATTGAGGTGGACCCAAACAAGTTCTTCGGGGTTGTAAACCACTGGTCTACTTCCTTGGCTTCCTTGCTCCTTCTGCTGAGCTACGGTTTGTGCCAATTATTCGACAACCCTTTAATACAACTTCTAGAATTCCTCGATGTGCTATAGGCTGGATAGACCTTCCCATTGTATGGCTGAGCTGATAGCTATATCTAGGGGCAAGTTCAGGTTAAGTCCATAGAAGACCTCAAAAGGTAATTTTCCTAGTAAACTATGAGTGGAGTAGTTGTAGGCAAATTCAATGATGGTTAATCGTAAATCCTAGTCATGCAAATTCTTCCCAATAGTTGCCCACAGGAGGTTACCGATTGTCCCATTCACAACTTTAGTTTGGCCATCTATCTAGGGGTACAAGAAGTATTGAACATGAGCTTAGTGCCAAGCTTCTTCCAAAGGGTCCTCCAAAAGAAGCTCGTGAATTTTGAGTTATGGTCGGACACAATACTTTTTGGCACTCCATGCAGTCCTGCGGTTTCCTACAAAAAGAGGTTAGCGACGAATAAGGCATCATTAGTTCTGTGGTAAGGAATGAAGTGACTCATCTTACTAAACTGATCGACCACCACCTTAATAGAATCATGTCTTCTCAACATTTGAGGAAGGTCGAGCATGAAATCTATGCTTAGGTCTGTCCACGACCGCTCGGGTATAAGTACGGGTGTATACTCTCCATACGACTCTCTCCTTCCTTTTACATTGTTACACACCTCACTCCTCTCAAGAATTTGGCATACATCCTTCATTATCCCAAGCCAATAGAAATGTTCCTTCAATATCTTGGTAGTCCTCTTTTCCCTAAAATGGCCGACCAAGCCCTCATCATTAGCTTTTTGGACTAGTATTTGCTCTCGCCAAACCATTCGACATACAAACCTGCTTTCCCTTCATTAGGAACCTTTGATTTAAGTAGAACCCCTCTATAGTTCTTCCAACATTATGCTTGGCCACTAGGGCCCCAAAATGTGGATCATGCTTATACTAATCAAGTAAAGTGCTAAATCTAAGCACCTTGGCTTGTAATGTCGTGATGAAGGTATGGCAATGAGAGAAAGCGTTTGCCATAGTATTGGTACTCTCTTTCTTATATCGGATGACGTAGTAAAAAGACTCCAAGAATTCAACCCATTTGGTATGATGCCGAAAAAGTTTCTATTGCCCACAAAAATGCTTAAGAGAGTCATGATCTGAGTATATGATGAATTCTATTAGCAACAAATAATGCCGTTGGTTCTATAGTGTTCAAACAAGGGCATAGAACTCCTTGTCTTATGCTGAGTAATTTAGGGTAGCACCTTAGAGTTTCTCGCTGAAATAGGCAATTGGATGTCACTCCTACATAAGGATAGCACCAATGCTGACACTGCACATATCACACTTTACGTTAAAAACCTTCTCGAAATCTGGTAGGCCAAATACTAGAGCAAACGTCAACTTAGACTTCATGTCTTCAAAACTCTTATGAGCTTTCTTCAATTACCTAAACTCAATGTTCTTCCTGGTCAGTTCAATCAAAGGTGTAGTTATGGAATTTAAGTTTTGAGTGAATCTCTGATAGAACGAAGCTAGGCCATGGAAGCTCCTAACTTCAGCAGCACTAGTCGGTGTAGCCACTCAAAAATAGCTCTGACTTTCTCATCATCAACTCGAACTCCTTTCCCTAAGATAACGTATCTAAGGAATATAACCTTGCTTTGATAGAACACACATTTCTTCAGGTTACCAAATAATCTCTCAGCACGGAAGATATCGAATACCAATCTTAAGTGCTCAACATAAGTGATGAGGTCAGCATTGTAGACCAGAATGTCATCAAAATAAACCACCATACATTTGCCAATCAATGCTCTAAGCACATGATTCATTAGTTGCAAAATGTACTCGGTGCATTAGTTAGGCCAAACGGCATTACCATCCATTCGAACAGACCATCTCTTGTTTTGAAAGCCATCTTCCATTCATCTCCTAGTCTCATTCGAATTTGGTGGAAGCCACTCTTCAGATCAATCTTCAAAAAGATGTAGGCACCATGTAACTCATCGAGCATACCATCTAATCATGGAATTAGATATTAGTACTTAACAATAATTTTGTTGATGGTGCGGCTATCAATGCACATCCTCTACGACCCATCTTTCTTTGGTACTAAGACTACCAGTACAATGCCTCTTAAGGAGGTAAACCTTTTGGCATCACGGTAGGAAACAGGTTGACATAGTCCTGAAGTAGCTACTGTACCTTAGTAGGTAAGCTCTTGGCTTCTCTTACCTCTAAGAGTCTTCTGACTAAAAGGATCATATAGTCCTCGGCCTTGACTTCTTAGGCAAACTAAGCTTAAGAAATCGTTAGAGACTTCCATTGTAGTGATCTAGCAAACTTCTCTTGGGCTTCTTTCTCTTCCTTAGGACTCATGGGTATCAATATAATTTTCCTCCCATCCTTTTGAAATATGTAGGTGTTCCTATATCTATCATATAATACTCTCAAGTCAAACAGTCATGGTCGGTTGAGTAATATGTGAGAAGCACACGTAGGAAGGACATTACACAACACCTCATCCTTGTATCGATCACCAATGGAAATCAGTACTCTAACCTATTCGGTAACATATAAGCCTCCTTTCTTGTTCGGCCAATGAATCTTGTACGGCTTAGGATGTAGAAAGGTCGGCAATTTTATGGCCTTTACTACCCCTTGTGCTATGACATTGGTATAGCTCCCTCCATCAATGATCAAGGTGCATAGCTTGCCATTCACTTGATAATTCATATGGAAGAGGTTCTCTCTACTCATTCTCATCAGCCACAAAAGTACTAAGGGATTATCGAATGACAAAATAGTACATGGTACCGGCCTCAAGAGGTATCTCATTATCAGGGTCTTCCTAAAACTCTTCCAGCATCTAGTTAACCCCCATCTCTTCCAACACTCTCTACTTCAAACTAGGGCTTGTCTCCCTTTATAGTTAAGACTCGGCGGTTTGAACATTAACTAACTACATGCCCATAACCAAGACATTTAAAGCATTTGATTTCTTGAGTCTTTCTTCTTGAGTTCTGACTTTGGTCCCTTCATACCCTAGCTTCTTCGACTTTGCCTTTACCTCAGCCTTCTTCTGGTTGGATCAGTACTTACCCTCGATGTTCCACCTCGAAACTATTTGATGTTCAATCGTTTCCTGGTCGACTTAGCATGCCGCTCCTGTTCGGTAGCATTGGTCAAATATTTGGTATTCAACTAACCTGGTTCTACCTCTACCTTTTGACTCTCCACACCACTTTGATGGCTTCATCTATAGTCGCGGGACTCTACAGCTTCACTATGTTACCAATTTCAGTCCTTAGCCTAGAAATAAACCATGCTATAGTTCATGTCTCCAGTTCGTCAACATCACATCGGATCATGAGCAAATAAAACTCTCGAACATAGTCATCTGTAGATCTACTGCCTTGTCTCAAGTTTTAGAGACATCTAAAAGTTTCTTACTCATAGTGTTCAAGAACAAACCTACTTCTCAAGCCTCTCTCCATTTCATTCCATGTTGGGCCTTCTTATTGGGCCTTCAGATGAACATTCTATAGCTTCTTCCACCACATTGCCACATATCCAAAAAGTTCCAATGCGGCCACTCAAATACAGACAACATCTTTATAATAGTAAAAGTCAAATATCTTTTCAATCTTCTTCTCCCAATCTAGGTAGTTGTCAACACTACCAGACCCGTTAAAGCTTAAAATCTGTACTTTCGAGTGTTCAGCTCCCCTGGTAACTCTAAACTCATGCTCGTCAATTCCAATGTACTGCTCCTTTTCCTCTTCATACTCATCCACTTCATCTAACTCCAACCATCTTTTTTCGCGACTCTATCAGCACAATGGAGTGGTGCTTGGTTCACAGGAAAGGCTTTTAGTTCACATTCATTCATCTGCCTTCTTAACCTATCTCTCATCTCTTGGCCCCACTCAGCAACTCTCTCACGCGGCCCAGTCTCTATGACTCTCTGTACTGAGACAACTAAATTGCCCACAATAGTAGTAAGGTCTTATATCTGCTCATCAGTAATACATGGTGTTTGTTTGATGACTCAGCCACAACCATGAGCATCACTCTCGGCATTATTAATCTCTCCTTAAACACTAGGATTTGACATTATAAAAAATGATGTTTCAAAAAATACTCTTCATACAAGAAATCCTTACACATAAACACAAATACTACACGAATGATAAACTGTGAACTTGCTATATTCTTCTAAATGAAAACCGAGTATCTCGAATAGCAAACAAGTATGAACTACCACTACACAGCTCTTGGTCACAACCTCAAGCTCTAATACTAGGATTATATGATGTGCCTACTAAAGCAAATTTGAGCCAATGGGTCCTTCGAACAATCGAAGAAAATTAAGGTAAGTAGGTCAATGAACTAACTAGTATAGCTGACGTAAAGTTGCTCAAAGGATATAACCCACCTACGAATATATTACAACTTAACAATTCACTTAATATAAAGTATAAGTAAATGCCAAGGTCTACCCGCCACTAATCCTGAGCTACTCGGCAAAATTAGATAAGGGTGTATGATAAATGGACTTAGAGAGGCTATCTCACAAGAATAGTATATTCAATGTTTATCTATAAAGTAAGATGATTCTGGCTTACAAGGAGGAGGGACTATTTATAGTAAGTTCCTAGAGCAATATTATAAATAAAGAAATTACAAAAAGGTATACATAAAAAAGGGAATCCTAGTTCATATGAAAAAGGGCAAAAAGAACAAATGATAAAAGGGAAAAAAATAGTACAGTGTCAGATGAAATGGACAGGTAGTAATGCAACATTAGTCCCACACAAAGATTCTTTAATCACAATAGGCAAGAGGAATCAAGGTGTTGCAGCAACAAAGAGGGCAAGACAAGAAGAAGGGTACCATGAGAATTAGCAGTAGGTCGAGAGAGAAGTACTTGGCCAATGGGAGTGTATCTCATCACTAGGCAAGAACCTCTTGGCAACTAAAGGTTAGATCACTTGGTACAGGGTCCTCGACCAGAGAATCATCGACCTTAATACAATTGAGAGAGTAGATCATAGTATAACAACGTAGAGCGCTCAACGAGTTTAGCTGTCCGCCTTCTATATAAAGTTTCTCATCGTCGGCAGGTTACTAAGAGAGAATTCTTCGGGTGAGAGATTAGAGGCCTCAGAGTCATATGCGAGTAGGAAAACTAGTGGTCGGCAATTCACCAGGTCCACAACAACAACAATTCTTGTACTAGTAGAATAAGAGGTGTTAATGTCAGTAATGGCAGTCCCATAACAGTTAGATAGTTAAGGTTTGTAGTGGCAAATCCCATGCTAGGTAGAATGCTGAGGCCCTTATTAGCGATTTCTAATCTAAGTTATGGGTTGATGGGATCATGGGTAGTCCTTTGATGTATGCTAATTAAATTAAAGATAATTAAATCAGGTGTTGTAATTTTCTTGTTTGCATTAAATGTATGTGTTATGCACAATGCATGGATTACACTTATACTTATGGTACTTACTAACCAGGAATGTATCTCTTTACTTAATTAGATAAGATACAATTCTATCTAGATCCCTTCCTTGAAACCTATATATAGGGGCCAAATTATATACACACTTTATGCATAAATGCACAAGCCTCCTCTTTCTCTCTCTCTCTCATTAAATCTTACATTTACTGATTTAGACATCAATGTAACCATGCCAAACAATCTTCTAGTTTGCTTTCACACCTAAGACATATAACCTCTACTAATTAAATTTAGACGATAACGATTTATAATGAATTTTATGTGATAGAGTAATTTGGAGATATAATTGTATTATGAACTAGTAAATGTTATGTATCATGGTTTCCCCATGCTCCTTTGTTGTGTATTAGCCTTTTATGGTCTATTTGTTGAAACCTATAAGGTGTTCATTTTCCCTTCTTCTCTTTTCTTCCAACTAGTATAAAAAATATTTTCTTTCAATTTGACTCTGCCTATAAAGTCCTGAAATAAACTAAATCATATTTTAAGCACTAACGTAACACCAATGAAATAAAATTGGACATTAAATCAAATTAATCAAACTTCTTAGAAAAATATAGTCATAAGTTTGATAAGAAAGCACAATGTCATTATCAAATATCCAAGCTCTTAGGATGGTAATATTTTAATAGTGGTTAATAAAATCTAACGATAAAATTACTAAACCAAGGCTATTATAGTCTAATAATATAAGTACTGATCTCCTAATAAGATGTATTAGGTTTGAATCCCATCTCCCCGTATTGTCTTTTGTTTTTTTTTTTTTTTTGAGACCAAAGAAAATTCAATTTCAAAATGTCTTAGAAGCTCTTACTAGCTTCATGGTTAAAATAAGCATATTAATCTTTCTACGCAATATAGTTAACTTGTTCATGGATGTGTTTAGTAATCAAATTGCTGAGATTATAAGAAAAAAATATAATATTATAATGATGTTACAAGATATTTAAATAATCAAAATAGCAATATTTCAACCATTCATTTATAAATCAATAGAATTTGAGATAATATAAATGGAGATGATCAATTTCTTTGATTTTGCTCCTACATTGTATCAAGCCAAAAATAAATAAATAAATAATATATATAAAAAAATGAACTACTTTAAAATGATTAAAAAATATATATCTAGCAATCTATTGGACTTTTTAGAGCAAAGTTGTTGCCTTCATTCTTTTCTCTTGATTTTTAATAGTTTCATAACGATTTCTTTTCTTTTCTTCTTTTTTTTTTTTTTTGGCGCAAAATAATTCAAAGTTTAGAGTTGCCGTCGCAATTGGATATGCGTAAAATGTCATTGGAATAAATAAAATAACAATTGAAATAGATAAATGATTTTAAATTTGACAATATCACTAGAGGAAAATACGTTCTTCAATATTAAACCTTCACATTGTATTCTAAATGCTAGTGCTAACAAGATTTTCAATATATTCTCCATTTATATAATTTTCTTTTAAATATGGAATGTGAAAATAGTTGGCATGTCAATCAATATGGTATGGTATCTAAAAAGGTGCTTAAAGTGTTATATTAGCATCCAAAATAACTCTATTCTAAGCAATTCTTCACTTTATCAATTATTACTTCACTATAATTACATAGTAATTTTTTAAATCCTTTATAATTCCCATAGTCATTACTTTTCAAACCCATATACAAAATACTTTTTGAATGTGAAATACTTAGCATGAGAATATATGCCAAGCACTGACGCTTATTTTGTTACCCTAATGGAGTTAAGCATCCATGGTCTATGTACTTTATTAGCAAAAGTAGGGCAATTGGTGCCACAGGATGAGAAGTTCACCCCTCTTGAAGTTCCCTTATAGCACTAAACTATCTTTTACCATTACATATTTACTCATATTCTAATGGCAAGTCAACCCTTCTTTTCCTAGTTAACCTAAGATTACTCTAAGCTCATCATTTTCAAGGAGTGCTCTCTAGTATTGTCACAGACTCCTATATGTTTGGTAGGCTCAACTTTACAACTAGTTTCAGCCTACCATGACCATCATCAGGAGAACGATACTAGCTTCTTGCTAGTTTGCTCATGGCAAGCCAAATCTGCTTTAAGAGAATATCCCACCTCACAAACAAATAGCTTATTGATGTTACATGCCACATAATATGCTTAAGTTGAGTACCTCTACTTGCCTTCAAACTTTCGAATCATAACATTTTCCACCATATAAATTCATGACTTCCTTGTCATGAAGCTAAACTACTACCACTACCTATACCAAAAAAATGCCAGTCCTCCTACACTTGTTGTTAGAATCCACCCAAGATAATCTCCACCAAGACATTGGGTCTCCATAAGCTTCCTCTTGTTCTCACCTATCTCTTCATCAACTAAGATCGCCTCTTATTGAATTGCCTAAACGTAGTGTAGCACACTCAAGTACATTCATAAAGGATTTGAGTAAATCTTAATATTAGCGAATTCTTGAAATGGGTACCCTCTATAACGATGTCCTTTCTCTAATGGCCACTCCTCTAAGCTTAATTCACACATGTTGGGGCATACAGCATGGTCTCCCCTTTTGTAACGATGTCTTTCTTTCGTTGCCACTCTTTCAAGCTTAGCCTACACGAACCTTTTCATGTCAACAAGACCTACCTACTCATTAACTATACTAGGTAATATTTAGGTAGCTTAATAAAAGCTAGAACATAACCACTCTAATATCACTTGTTCGTGCCTAGGCGACACTCGATTATCCTTCACCATCACATATTTACTCACATTTGAGAGGCAAGCTAGCATTTCTCTTCTTACTTAACCTAAGACCACTCCAAGCCCACCCTTCTCAAGTAGTGTTCTCTAGTATTATCAAAGGCCCCCATATGTTTGGAAAGCTCAACTTTATAAATCTTCAAAAAAGTGGCATCAGCTTTTGACTAGTTTGCTCACAGGAGCTAGTCCTACCTTTAAAGATTATCTAACCTAATGAACAAATAGCCGATTGATATCACTCACCATACAATACGCTTAAGTTAAATACCTCCACTCACTTTCAAACTCTTAGACTATGACACTTGGCATGGGAATATATGTTAAGTATCCTTGATCATGCCAAGTGCCCTTAATAAACACGACCTTACAAGTAATTTATACAAAAAGACGTGATTTCTCTCAAATGAAGATCGTTATACATTTTTTCAATATTGGAATCTTGAGCTTTTGACAAAAACATTTAAATTACTCTCTAATGGTATGATGAATTCATGAAGGTATCATTCCATACACCTGAAAATTTCCATGCTAAGCATCATATAATTATTGATAAAGTGCAAGCAATATGGGGTGCTTAACTCCACTAGGGCACCAAAATAAGCACTAGTTCTTAACATATATTCTTGTATGAAGAACCCTTCTTTCAAAAAATATCTTATATATTGATTTGAAAAATAATAAATATGAGATCTACAAAAGATTTGAAAAATTAGTGAATAATTGTGGTGAACAAACCATTGATAAAGTAAAAAGCTACTTCTAAAAAAGAAAAAAGTTGCTTAAGATACTTTCTTACTACTCTAAACACTTAGATATCTCAGTAGTAAACATGCACAGCTTTGATATTTGCAATTCGCTCGGCTTCAATTCTATTTCATTGGACATGGAACTTAGGCTATAAGAATAAAAAAATGAAAAAGGAGAAGAAGAAGGAGAAAATGAAAAAGGAGAAGAAGAAGGAGAAAAGGAAAATCATTAGCTATTATTGCGAGGAAGACGTGTGTCCTATATTTCATCCTCTCTCTCCAGCACAATGTAGCGACAAAATATGTATTAAAGGAACAAGCAGACTATTGATCACTAGATCGTGTCCGTGGAAGAGCCATTATAGAGCGCATCTTTTTAGCGAGCTGTAATAATATTGCAGGTCTCATGCAAAGTTTTCTGAAAAGTGATTAATTCTATAATTCCACCAACTTTATATGTAGATGACAGAGGAACTTTTATAGGTACGTATCTGGATTGTTTGTCGTAACCTAAAATCCTTTCGCAGGTAAAATTTTACGTTGGGTATTAGATGATATAAGGTAGATTATGCGTTTGAATTCTCGATCCAAAATGAATATTGGATAATATAGAATAGATTCCGCAATGTAAATTTTAGAATTATCTTCAATAAGTCTATACGCTGTATGTAATAAGTTTCATTTTATAATTAGATATTTTATACATATTTTGTAAGATATCTTTAATTAAAAAGTAAATAAAATTGCTAGATGATAAATATTTGAGTTATCCAACTCACGAGAAAGTGTCAAGCCAATGTCAGGAAAGGAATCAACTTACTTTTGTAGCTCAATCATTACAAGCAATCTAATAACAAAAACCTCATGATGTTGGGACATGATTGGTAAAATTGGAATTCTAATTTATAATTAGTCAATGTTGGATTATATCAAACTCATTAACTTTGATCATGAAACCAGCTATAATACAAATGATAGCTGCATATCAATAAAATTGTTACATTGAAAATCCATAGCATATGGTTTCTTAATGTTTTTAAGGAAAAAAGATTTAATAGTACTAATATATCATATAGATCGATGAGTGATATAAACTATCCATAAAATTTTAACATATGTCAATAAAGAAATATACTTTCTAAAAAAGTATTAATTATATTTTTGCTTATCATAAATTTATAAATACTTACTCACTACTCATTTATTCACTTGGCATACTAATACTTTTGAATCCTTTCTCGTTTTCAAGAGGTCATACGATAGGTTGCACTTCTAACCTTTCGAAAGAATATATCTAGAGTTGGCTAGAGGATGAAGTCTCCTATTTTTAGCCATCCTACACTTGTGCAATTTGACGTTGGTATATGTAGCTTCATTTGGATTATGAATTGTGCGCGATGTGTGTAGCTCTAATCTATATATGTATATATATGTATGTATGTATGCTCATATCATCAATTTTTGGTGTGTTACGGGGTGGGGGATAGTATATGAACAGCAAGACAGTGACATTTGCGAGGAAGTACATGTCCTCATCCTTGCCGACGTCCGGTACAGGGTGGTCACTTTTTCAGATGTTTCGACTTATAGTGCTTCCTCTTTTACTAATACTCATACCAACATAAACTTTGGCAAAATCGGTTGGTGCATGTCCTTGAGAATATTTTCCATTTGCTTTAAGCGGGAATTTGGTGTAAGGCACATACCCCACATATATCCCTTTTCCCCTTTTGGCTGATAGTGAAGGGCTACCCTCAACAGGGTACACTTTTCTTTTATATGATTGGATTGAGTTGGACAGTATAGTCTCGATCATGATTCCCCATACTCATTATACTAACATGTGTTTGTTTGTTTCTTTTCAACCGCGGAGATCGCCAAAGAAACCCAGACCTATATAGTTATAGGGGCCCCTACGCCCATGTCTTTCTTATAGATTAATATTACCCTTCATGTGCCCTTGTTTGTCATGCTATCATTACATTTCGGATATCTTTTTTTTCGAATGTTTGGGAATGTCTTAGATAGATTGACCAATCTGGCTATTTACTAAGGAATTTCACGCAAGTAATTAATGATTTAGTGAGCATTATGTGTTGTAGTAATCGATTTGTGTAAGCAAGTTTGTAACTTGTGGTATTAAGAATAGAGAATTTGAGAAAGGGAGAAAGAAGATAAAGGCTCTTTTGCAAATTTTAGGCACAACAAAGTGTTGCATGGTTAATGTATGCTATGATGAAGGTTGAACATGTCAAAGAATATTTGACTGGTTGTAGGGAAGCCATTAGGGTGGATTGGAAATGAGATTTGTAAAATTTGAACTTGACCTAATATCTTATAGGGTTTTCGAACACTCATCTCAAATTTCTATAAAGTTACTTTGTCTATAACAAAAACCCATCCCTATAGATTTTTATTGGACACACAATCCAATCCAATCCAATCCTTTTGTCTCATAATAGTTACTTAGGCTGTCTTAAGAAAATAAGTGCAGAATCATAACATAGGGCTTTACAGTTGAAAAAACAAGCTCTTCACAATAACTTTGATTAAATTTATTAGATGAATCTTGTAAAAGTCAAATGAAAGAGAGCCATTGAAAATAAAAGCAAAGACTACTTTGTTTTTACAATTAGACCTACATGAAGAGAAAAAATAAAGTTATATTAGGAACTTTGCATTTATTATGTTTTGAATGAAAAGGGTGGGTGGTTGAGACTTGAGACAAGACAAGACACACAAACACACATAGAGAGAGAGTGTGTGTGTGTGACATTAAGGATAGGTAATGACAAGTGTGTGTTAGAGACAAGAGGGATAGTGACCAAATGAGGAGCTAAGGTTTTTTCAAAAATTATTACCCTATTATATTTCATTTATGATATAAATGCAATAGTTGCTAGCCATGTTATTCTTTTAATTGGGTTTTGTTTCTTCCATCGAATTATAATCTTATAGGGTTTTAAAGTAAGACCTAATTCCTTATAGGTTAATTATTGTGTCTGGCAAGTCTAGTACACTATAATGACCCACTTGGTGATGCCCTTAACTAGTTGTTATATATCTAAACATAAAATGATAAACAAGTGACATAGATTATTTTGATGTTGCAGAAATTATTACCTTCACTCCTCCATCTTTGATTATCTATACTTAATACTAACAGTTCATACAAACAGAGGAATTGAATGCGTAAATGTACTCTTTCATCCTTTTAGATTCCATAACATTGGAAATGAATCTTGCACCATGCAATCAATGACATGAATTGAAAAAATGATAAATATATATATATATATATATAAGTTGTCCAAAAAATACATAATGCTCACATTATTTGATATCATTTAGCTCATCTATGAGAATGTGATATCCTTTACTTAAATTTTAATTTTGAATTGATAAAACACTTTGGTTCAAAAAAGTAGTGAATTAAATAAATAAACAAAAGGCAAAGCCAAAGTGTAAATACATAAATAATCAACCAGCTTAGAGAGGTCAATTGACCTATCCTGAGGTAATCGCTCAACAATGCAGCTATTCAAAACATAGTCTACCAAGCTACATCTCATAAGCGATTAAGGCAATACATGGTCTTGCTAGCTTCTTATTTTGTGGTGTCTTAGTGTACAAATCATATGTAGGTCAAGAGATTTGGATCTTAAGAGTTTATGAACATTGACTAAAAAGCTGGCTACTAAGTATAATATCAAAATGATTGTATGAATATGGTAAGTATAGATACAAGGATTTTAAAGCAATCTAATTTAAAGATGGCTTCAATTAAGCAACCAAAATCCATGACAAGTGATAAGTTGGCCAGAAATCAATGAGAAAGTGCTAATGATGATCTAGCTAATTTGACCAATAGTAGAAATATTAGAGGAGAAGACAATTGTAGGTGTCATGGAAGAAAATTGAACACCTTCACATAATTAAGTCTTTTGCAGACCAACTAGTATTTAAGCAAAGATTGTACTCACTTCAAATGAGTTAAAGGCTATCAATAAGAGAATATATTTTGAATTTCGTGTCTCTCATAATGATTTGCAAAATATTGATGTTAAAATTAAGATTGAAGACCACATAATAATCATATCATTCTCCTTACCATCTTTGTTTTCTAGGTTATGAAAGACCATAATCTATAGCAATGGTCAATTTGTTAATAGCTAGAATCAAGAGTTATTTATTAAGCAAGGACCAGTTATACTGCAATATGAGGTCTATGAGTAATGAGACTGTATATGGTCTAATTTCTATAGTAATAATTCAATGGAAGTGGCGATTAGAGGAATTCTAGAAGCTAGGATAAAACATAATATTGTTGCCAATAAAAGGACCAATGAGGTTAAATACCCAAAAAACCAACAGTAAGGTTAAATGTAAGTTCATAGAGGTAAATTTTTTTTTTCTTTTGTGATATGACAATTGATGAGCTAAAGAATGTTAAGCTATTACTAATGTTGTTGATTTTCTTTTTCTTTTTTTTTTTTTTGTTATGGAGTAATAATCTACAAAAGAGAACACAATAGACTATCAAGGTACCAAGTCTAGCTGGTGTTGCCACTCTAATGTCTAATTTGGTAATTAGAGGTTGGTGTTTAAGCAAATGAGAGTTAAGAGTGTCTAAAGAGCTTTCCTATTGTCTTCTTCAGATATTTATAGAGAAGGATAATAACTAGTGATAGGTAAACTGCTTAAGACACATGGTGATAGTCATTTAAAGCATGTACTAAATGTGAGACTTAGAAATAGGTAGGCGATTATCTCATGTAATAATTGCTGAACTATTCACACCTTTACCTTGTTGAAAGTTTGAACTCATAGACCAACACCAATGATTTAGGCTCAAAAGTCTAAGATTTAGAATTCTAAATCTAAGCCTTTTTGAGCTCCCTAGATAGGTTGTATTGTTTAGGTCCAACTTAGATGTTATTACAACTATGTGAATAATAAGCCATAAGGGCAATTTACTTGATTTTGCAGAAGGCAAGATTAAGGTGATGTAGCTCAACTCATAACTGTAAAGAGGTAGAATCCTTGCCCAAGAGACTTCAAGCAAAAATCTACTATCAACAACTAGCATCTACCAAAAAATGGAGATTCATATATTGCATTTCAGTTATTGGGAGTACTTTTCACATATGTTACAAGAGAGATTAGTTCCATGCTTGGAAAATCATGTGAGTCATTCTACATAGATGAGTCACTAAGCACTTGAATGGATAGAGCGAATTGTCAAAATGGCATGTAAAATAAATAATTTCTACAGTCCTATTTATTACAAGCAAAGAGTAACTAATGTAGTAGCTAATACACTTTTATGAAGATATATGCTTACTAACTCATTACAAGCTAGATAATTAGAATTAGTCTTGATTCATAAGCAATATGTGATTGATGAGAAATTCTCTTTTCTTATTTATGAGAATGGAGTTGCTATTAATGGGTATTTTACATTTGATTAGCTATTGATACAGATTCATGAATGAACACACGAACCCAATATCACTCGTAACCAAAGGATGGGTCTAAGCCATGAGATGGCTCGAAAAATAAATGATAGTCAAGGATGAGTAAGGGTTCCCATGCATCGACAATGGATATGATACACCAATGTATTACACAAGCTCGGGTCATACTTAATATAATGTACAAATATGGTTAGAGGTCACTCGCCACTAGTTTACGCTTAATAAGCTAAATAAGAATAACTCAAGAGTAAGTCGAAGGACACTTAGCTCAAGAGGGTATAAAAATTCGGTATATTCTTTATATATTTATGTTGCAAGTATTTATAGTACCTAATTAGGATAAGTCCCAAATTATAGAAAATTATTGAAATGGACCCCTGCTAACTAAGCAAAAAGGAGAACAATTTACAGTGGAAGCATGTAATCATGCAAAAAGAATATCCTTTATCAAAAAAGACAATATGGATGTTGGAAAGGATAGCACACACATAATTGTGTTCATTCTGTGGTTACAATAATCCTACAAGCCAAGCAAGGGTAAGGCTTGATTAGGTTTGGTCGGTGTTAGCTATTCAACAACTCTGATTGCTAGGACTAGATAAGGGTTGGCTTAGGGATAACTCACATTCAAGGTCGGGCTCGGATGGTTAGCTCCTAACAATTGTTAGCTCGACCTTGGCATTGTAAGGATGGTTACATCCTGATTTGAGGCTTAGGATGGTGTGTTGTAGAGGAGTAGGCACGATGCGTCGGCTGGTCACTTCGAGAACTTCTTGGATAGTATAGAAAGCAAAGTAGCTCAATAGATCAGACTAAGGTATATACTGTTCCTCGATGCTTAACTTATCCTAAACAGCTTGGTAAACCATCTAAGTGAGCCCTCGAGTCTAGGAGCGTGTGATTAGTCCTTGATCCTTATCATCCCCTCCGGGTTGTTTGAGATTTGAGAACAAATTTGGTTCAACTCTAGGTTACTCATCCTTGGGAGTGTAAAGTTAGAGATTAGCAATGTTAAAGGAGTCTAAAACTCCACATTCTTTAGGTAGTTCAATCTTGTAGGCATTATGATTGATCTTTTCAAGCACCTTATAGGGTCTATCGGCTTTAGGAGACAACTTGCTCTTTCTCAAGTTTAGGAAATGTTCTTTGCTAAGATGTACCTAAACCAAATCACCTAGCTAGAATTCTCTCTTCTTTCGTCCTTGACCTTGCTTCTCAAGCTTAGTAGTAACTCGACTTAATTGTTCTATAACCTTTTGGTGCATGGCTTTGATGGCTTCGACTCTTTCAACAGCAAACTGATCATCATCAGGTCTCGGTTGGGGTACTTGGTCCATTGGGAGCTTGGGGTTGAACCCATAAGCAATCTTGAATGAAGACATGTTTGTTACATTGTGGGTAGTCCTATTGTAGGCAAATTTGATGATTGGCAAACATAGATCCCAATCGACCATGTTTCGTCCGACAGCAACCTATGGCAAAGTTCCTACAGTCCTCTTAACAACCTCGGTTTGTCCATTAGTTTATGGATGACAAGACATACTGTACAATAGCTTAGTTCTCATTCGTCTCCATAGTATCCTCCAAAAGTGGGTCATGAACTTGGGGTCTCAGTCTGAAACAATGGTTCTGAGCACTCTATAAAGCTTGATTACTTCCTATAAGAAAAGAAAAGAGATAACCGAAGTGTCATTAGTTTTAGAACAAGGCACAAATTGTGTCATCTTGCTAAATCGATCTATGACCACTATGATGGAATCCTTCCCTCAAGACGTCCTTGTTAACCTTAACATGAAGTGTATACTCAGCTCAAACCATGGTTTGATTGGGATGGTCAAGGGTAAATAGTGTCCTTACTCAACTCGACTCTTCACTTTTTGGTAGGTCACACACCATGGGTTTGATGCTAGCCAAAGTTTCTTGTCAATCCTCCTCCATATGCCTTGTGCACTAGCAACTCTATCATGGAACAAGTCAAGATACATAGCCTCCACTTCTTGAATAAGTATCTTCTTCCCCGTGATAGTCGTCCAGTGTTCATTACATGAGTACTATCATGCAAATCAATGAGTTGATGGAGAAGGGGTATGTAAGTGAATCCCTTAGCCCTTATGTTGTGTCGGCCTTGTTAATGCCAAAGAAAGATAGATCTTGGAGAATGCGTATAGATAGCCGAGCAATCAATTGCATTACCATCAAGTACATGTATCTCATACTAAGGCTAGATGAGCTGAATGGAGTAAGAGTGTTCTCTAAGATCAACCTTAAATCTAGATACCATCAAATTCGAATGCATGAGGGTAATGAATGGAAGATCGCATTCAAGACACAACATGGTTTATATGAATGGCATGTAATGCCATTTAGATTGTCTAATGTGCTAAGCATACCTCCCTTACACTAATCATGAATCCTCATTATGGATAATTTCCTCCTCGAACAATTTGGCCTATCCATTCTCTTCATCTCCTTTACTTTATCATTAGTACTGTCAACTTCAACAATTAGCATCTCACCTTCTTGATCTCAGTCATTTTCCTCCCTGAACTCTAGCCTTTCTCAAACTTCCCCGGGGGTTCCTTCTCCTCTGCTTGGGTAGTCTAAGTAGGTTGAACCTTAGCAACCTTACTTGGTTCCATTTGTATAAGTCTACTCCAAACAGATCAGCCACTGCCAGGTTGGTTGATGGGTAATCAAAAGTATTCAACACCTTTCTATCCTCTAAGTGGCTCAAACTATGTCATCAAGCGTTCTAATATCCAGGGTTTCCAGGACATCCCTAATCTCATACTTCATTCTACCGATGAACTAAGATACAGTTCAATCCTCTAGCTCTATGACTTCACATCGAATCATTAACATTTGGAATTCCTTAGCATAAGTGTCTACACTCGACCCTCCTTATCACAGCTCCTACAGTCTTTTAAAGGCATCTTATAGATAATAGCTCTACACAAACCTTCTCTATATAACCTACTTCATTTCATCCCAACTCCTAATCTCTCGTTCTCCTTCCCTTCTTTAGGTGGCTTGTAAGTTCTACCACCATAAGGTTATATAACCAATAAACTCCAACACAATAAGTCATTGTCAAGTACGTCGTAGCATTCAAACTACTTTTCAATCCTATCTACCCAATCTAGGTAATCCTCAGCATCACTATTCCTAGAAAAACTTGGAATATGTATATTTAACCCTTCAGCTCTAGGAGCTCATACATTTTTTTTCTTCAAGCTCGTAGTACTCCTCTGCTTTGTCATCTCCTCCCTCTTCTTCCTCAATTTCTTCAAGTGTTAGCCTTTTCCTAACATCCCTACCCATTCCTCCAGCTCAAGGTAGTTAAGCTAGGGCATTAACTCAGCCAAATTGACAATTGCCTCGCTCTGGCTACTCACGTTCTCTAACAGGGCTATTTCTAGCTCATTGCCTGTCTTTTTGGATAATAGTCACCAAACTAGCTACCAAGTCAGTAATCCTATCCAAGCAATCGCTCACTGATTGAGGTATGAAGCCTCCTTCTTGCCCTTAGCCATGTCAAGTACCACTTTCTTAGTTTCCTAAAGTTCCTTGAACACTTGAATCTGACATTGATGGTTACTCTACAAAATTGATGTCCAATAATACCACTTGAAGTTCGTTCCTTAAATAACAACAGTAGATCAATAATCAATACTCCTAACAATGTGAAAATTACACAACAAACAAACAGTCAACCACACTCTGTTTTGCATATTCGAAACAAGGGAAAATAGAGCATAAAACACTTCTCAACTATCAAACTCTAATGTTAACAATAGAATCGTTATCACATGAGAGTAGTAACAAACCACTCAAATAACACAGTAGTAGAATCTAGCTTCAAATGTAGCTAGGCTTTAATACCAAAATGATACAAATTCGTGGATGAACACACAAAACCAGTATCATAGGTAACTAAGGGATGAGTTCGAGCTATGAGATGGCACGAAAAGTAAATGATAATCAAGAATGAGTAGGGGTTCTCATGCACTGATGATAGATATGACACACCAATACCTCATACAAGCTTAAGTCACACTTGATATGATGTACAAGTATGGCCGGAAATCATTCGCCACTAGTTTGTACTCAATAGGCTAGGTAAAAGTATCTTAAGAGCAAGTAGAAGAACACTTAGCTCAAGAGGGTGTAAAAATTTAGTGTATTCTCTATATATTCATGTTGTAGCTATTACAATATGCAAGTATTTATAGTTCCCAACTAAGATAAGTCCTAAATTAAAGAAAATTATAGAAATGGATCCCTACTAGCTAAGCAATAAGGAGACAAATTTATAGGGGAAGCATGTAATCATGCAAAAAGAATATCCTTTGTGAGAAAGGATAGTACGAATGTCAGAAAGGATAGTGCGCGCATAATTTTGTTCATTCTATAGTCCCAATAACAATACGAGCCGAGTAGCGATAGGCCTTGATTAGGTTTAGTCAGCATCAGCATTTCGGCAACTCTAATTGCTAGGATTGGATAAGAGTTAGCTTAGGGACAACTCACATTCGGGGTTAGCTTCGGATGGTTGACTCCTAACAATTGTTAGCTTAGCTTTGGCACTGTAGGGATGACTGCATCTTAATTCGAGACTTGGAATGGTATGTGGTAAAGGAGTAGGCTCAATGTGTCGGCTGGTCACCTCAGTAGCTTCTTAGATTGTTTAGAAAGCAAAGTAGCTAGGTAGATCGAACTAGGGTATATACTGTTCCTTAGCACTTAACTTACCCTAGACAACTTGGGGAACTATCTGAATGAGCCCCCAAGTCTAAAAGTGCATGATTGGCCCTTGATCCTTATTAGCTATTGTCTAAATTAGGAATGTTGATCCACCCCAATGGCACTATGATGCATGCTAGCTTGTTTTTACACATTATTAAGTATATTAGGTCGATTAGAATGTAGTTATGAAACTTTATCATATTATAATCTATAGTCCTTAAAGTTCTTTCCTTTACCTATATCATTTTTTATAGTATCATTAATAACGCACCATGAATTCAAGGGCCAATGCTATCCATTCTATAAGTTGCCTAGTTCAAGACATAACCATTGTTCCATTTGTTATAATCACAAATGCTCTAGCTTAACTAACAATCTACTAGATATATAAAGAATAAAATATAAATACATTTGTTTATAAAAATATTACTAGGTATTCTTGTTCACATATGAACCTCCAAGACCATAGAGATTTGGAATCCCCCACCAATGAGTAAAATAGGTAGTAAAAACAATTCTAGAGTTTTGCTTCTTCCATAATAGCCTACACTTACATCCTACATAGGTTCTCCAATTAGGTTTGCAAAACTCTCATGCACTTAGGATCCTAGTCTATTCAACGCTTAAGCTTCATTAGCCTATAGAAAACTATAGGTGAATAAGCCAAAGAACTATGGGCTCAATATGGTTTAGGAGGCAAAAAACATATACAAACTAAGCAAAACAACCAAGTCATCAATCAATTATTACATGCAATGAATGAAAAAGTAATGTATCATCTTGACATTATCCGGCTCATCATGAAGTTAGAGAAATTACACTCGCTTTAACTTAGGTTGAAGAGTTGTGATGTGAAGGCCACAATGCCAATCATAAAAGCTACAATGCCCTCACAGCTAATTTCTAGGCTTATGCAATAGAGACCTTATTCCTCTCGTGATTACCTTTGAACTAATGTCCTTAACCTTGTGATGATCTTCTCTCCTGTCATTTAGTTCGACTAAGGATAGGGAATGGACAACATATTGCACCTCATCAAAGGGGTCAGAATTTAGCAAAAGAAAAATTTAACCATCTCTTACTGGAATGTAATGCTTATCCTTTTAAATTTTTGTTTTGTATTTATATTAATCCAATTAAAGGTGGCCGATCAATTCACAATGCACCAAACAAAGTCAAGTAATACAATAAAACAGGTAACTCAATTACCAATCAACACTTCAATAGCCAAGCATAGGCATAGCACCACACAAACAACTGCTTATAATCATAAGAGAACATATACTCCAGTCTCCACAATCACACTTCCCTCGAATGATACTCACTTAAGCCAATTGTTCCCATTAGACTCCTAACTGCTTGAAAATCCTATATATCATAACCCATGTTTAGTTTCCATAAGGACTATGAAACGTTTAGGTTGTGTTTAGTCTAAATATTTCTAATATATCATTGTCAAATATTTCAAAATATAGTGTATATTTATATGGTAAAAGTAATATATAAGGTAATCCCATTTTTGTATAAAACTATATTGTAATGAAATATTTATTAAATTAGACTATACAATTAATTAACATATAAATCTAAATATACATACTTAAAATATTTGTATCATTTTGATTGTATCAAAATTTAGATTCTATTGGTAGAAACAGGTTCTAAATACTAGAAGGTCATCATTGTCACTAAATAGTTGAGGTGATTTATAAAGTGTATGCATATGCATGTGTAGTAGAGAAGGATACTAAGATAGTGCTCCAAGAAAAGGAAAATTATATACGTATATGTATGTTACTTATAATTAAGTTATGACCTTAAAATGAAAGGATTAATAAATAATTTTATTTAAATTATGTAAAAGAACACCCTTTGATATGTGACTATAACTTGGAATAAGAACAAAACATCTAATTCATAAGCTTTGGATAGTTTCCTAGAGGAACACCTATCGTACTCAGCTATTTTGATGAGATTGGGCCTTTGAGAAATAAGGGAAATCCAACAAGTGACAATGGGGAGATGGTAAGTCAAACTATAGGAAAATATTTGTAACTCACATGAGATTCGTATTTGCCAATTAGAAAACCTACTACAAGTGGTGACTCACCTGGTTTGGATTTAGAAATAGGACAGCTACATTTCGTGCTAGTTTGTTGGATCGTTCTTGGCTAAACAATTCACGTATCACTAATATTAAAATCTACTAGTCGATTAGGATTTCGGCATGCTTTTAACTATGGAGAAAATAAAAATCATCAAACACGAAGTTCCACATGATATGTAGTATGAGTTGCATTTTGATGGCAAATTAAGAACCCTTATCTTTCCCTTACGCATGCTTTAACCCCTATAAGAAACTTTTCATTATTCATATAATATGCTTACAGCTAACTACCCCTATACATGAACTTTAATATAACATGAAACGTTCTTATGGTATGCCTATATACGTTTCCCTTAGCTTACATACATATTACGTCTCAAGCTTAAAATATCAAGCTAACAACAAGCTAACTAGAATAAAGCTTCAGTTTAAAGAAAATAAAATAATCATGAATATTTATTCACAACAAAATCTGATAAGTAAACCTACTTTAATAAAATATCAAGTTTGATTAAAAAGACCAACAGTATTCCAAATAAATTCCTAATAGTAACTAGGTTATTTCTATGTTATTTGTATACTTACATTAACATGTATCATTATTAAAATCCAAAGATATTATTGTATCGTAAGATAGATCGTATAAGCACTTACCTCGAGTCTTAGGGACATGTTTTGAAACTTATTCTAATGTTGTACAAGATTTTGTTAGTAAAGTGGCGAAGGATATTGGCACTCTAAGCTGTTAAATTTCATCCTTCTCATTTCCTTTTTACTGATTATTGGCTAGGATTGATCGTTGTTTTCCTTATTTGCTGGGCTACCAAGAGTATATCCTACTCCTTTCTGATGCCTTCTACTATAAATTGGTTGGTAATTATATACACACATTAATATGTATATATATATATGCATATGTTATGAATTTAGATATTAGTTAGACAACCTATGTGTAGTTACAATTATTAAGATTAGTTAGTTAAGCAAAATAATAAATAGTTATAATTAGTAAAGTTTGTTAGAAAATTAGTTACTATAGGAAATATTATAAATAGTACTTATAGAGACCAAAAAGGGAATCAATTTATTCATAACCAAATTTAAGAACTATTGTTCTCAAGCTTTTTCCTTTTTTCTCTATTTTCTAGGAGTTTGTCTTAGACTTGAACTAAAGACAATTACAATTTTCATTCATTTGAGTGGTTTATGTAAGATTCTAACAACATATAAGAGATATATAGATAAAATTGGTTAGTGGAAGCTATTTATGAAATAATACAAAAGATATGTCCTTAGCAAAATCACCCATAGATCCTAATCTTCCCTTCACAATTGAAATTTCACCCCTTTATATAACAAGTATTAGTGATGGAGAATTGCTTGAAGGTTATGTAAGTCATATGGATAATAATACTACAATCATTTGAATGTATACCCCTTTACTAGTGGACTGTATCTATTCTAACATTATAGCATTTATGTCCCCCTAACAAGTTAAAATGGATAATAGATCCTTAACGTATAATTATTTGAAGATAGTAGCTATATATTGTTGTAGAGGGCTAAAATGATTTGTAGGCTTTAAGTCTATTAATGATCTGGGCTTAACTCTTTGGGTTAAAGTAACAGAGCCTAAAGAGTTAGGTTCCTAAATTTAGGATGACTTAGGGAGACGTGGTATAGTAGGCTTAGAGTAGGGACTGTTAGGTTGACTTATCCATTCTTGACCTTTCTTAGGGAGACTCATGAAGTTCTACAGCTAGTCACGTTACCACTAGAAGAAACCAATCAAGGTAACAACACACAAGAAGATGCCCCTAACAATGCTCAAATGATGTACAAGCTCTGAGAAGCTATATGAACATTGAATCAATTTGTGATGATGTTTGCTCAATGCATACCTAGCCTAGCTGCTATAGTTACAGTGCAACAAGGTACGATTCCATTAAGTCCCGCTAATGTTGTGCAACAACACGCTACCTAAGCAATGCATCCATCTAATCCTCCTACTATTATCAAAGATGCCACTCATGGAAGTGATGATCAAACCCCTACACCAAACCTTATGCCTATGCAAGACCTAGCACCTATGGCAAGAGACATAAAGGTCCAACTTAGAGGTTCTTTGTCCTTACGTGCTATCTCACATTTTATATAAGATAAGTCTACCAATCTCCTCCATCCTACCTTGATTGCACATGTTGAAGCTATCACATCTACCCCAAGAGGTTGATTTATAACCAAGACTTGGATGTGTTCATGAAGGAGATATAGACAAAGTCAACTGCAGTAGTGTTTGCTCTCAAGCTCCCATATAATCACCATATTACTAACAATCTATATCCTAAGGACTACATCAGTCTTAACTTTTCTCTATTCAACAGTAAGAAAAGGAATGCCGAAGAGCATTTGATGAAGTTTATTAAGACTCTGACTGTCTACAAACTAGATGATGATTTGAAACTAAAGTAATTTTTAAAGTTTCTTATAGAGAAAGCCTATACATGGTACATCAATCTCCCTCTAGAATCAATCGATTCATGGTAGAGCATGTGTAAGATGTTTATGGAAAAATTTTTCTCCATTGAAGAGAAGGTCACTTTAACCGATATGGGGCGAGCTCAATTAAAACCCTGATGGGACCTAATGAAGTATATCAAGCATTTTAAAGAACACTACTCGGACATTCAAGATGCTTGCAATAAGAAAGAGTTGGTAAAGATCTGCATTTAACGAATGTTCCTTGAGTACGTAGTATACTTGGACAATCTCTCTATACATTATTTCACTACAGTTATGGAGACATAAGGGACTAATAACTCCCTAGTTAGGCAGTAGGGAGAATTGGGTAAGCTTAACAAATGAACAACGTTCATCTCCTTAGCTCAAAGTGAAAACTCATGGAGCAACAAAAGGCCTAAGTGTAATACACAAGAAGTTTGATAGGAGTTCCTCCCTTACCATGCCCAATGAATAAGGTATATGTCATTCTCAACCATTGGCTGTAGAATGAAGATAACAAATTACTAAGGATTAAACATCAATCTACAGTAGATGATAGAAGAAATCCCATATATTGTCGATATCATAGAACATTAGACCATCTTACCTAGGATTTTCAAAGTTTAAAGCGAATATTTCATGATAGGATCCAAAAGGGAGAGCATATTATCAAAGACAATGATGTCAGAAGTAATTAACTCCCATCTCATGATGCCTAGATGCTAATGTATGAGACTTATGACAACAATTAGTAACTCATTAGATCTTTGAGATGGGGAAAACCCCTATCATTTCTTTTGTAAATAAAAGCAAGTTTTGTTATTTAATAATGAAACTTTCATATTATGATCATTCTTTGTACTAGTCTCCTTTAAACCCAAGCAGCACCCTAGAATCCTAACTTTTATGCTTTTAAGCCCAAGTGATGTCTTGGCAACTTAACTTCCATGCATCACCTTACAATGCTTGATGAGGAATATATGATTACATCATAGACAAAGTTACAATCAAGTGATCACGAAAATTGCAACAAGTGAGATAATTTGATGACTACTATCATAAGTGATAAATTATAAGCATACGAAAGTTGTCAACAACGTAGCCTAACTACTATTGTGCAATCGATGTTCTACCTTGAAGACAAGTCTAAGCGCTTCTCCCAGTTATTGAAGTTATTATTAACTTAAGGACTCTAGCATAATGCTCGATTTCCATTATGTCATGTTCTTCTACTACATACCATCAACTGAAAGACAAAGCTCATTGCTCCTATTTTTATAATTTGAAGGCTTTCACGTTATGAAATGTAGGATCCCCTTAGTAAGAGGAATTGCATAAGAATATTTTGTAATTGTTGCATTAACCATTTATTTTGAGGCAAAGACACATATAGCACATGACCATCTGAGTGAACTATCAAATCCTCCAATTTTACCAATAATGGTGTTAGAAGGATCAAACCAATCTCAAACCTCTAAAGTGGTGAGTGACAACAAAATATTATCATTACCACTTAGGGGAGAAGAAAGAGATAAAGAGCGATTGAACTTAAGGAATTTTAATTATAATTAAATAATAATAGTAATAATAAAGAGATGGAGCATGAGAAATACAAGTGATGTTATGATGGTAGTAGAACAAGTGAGTCGCAAGCAAATAAGGACTTAATATGACCACAAATTAAGTGTGGCAATGGTCGAGTGCATATTAGTCTAGTCGTTAGGCTCTACAATGGTTGAATGTGGTTATGTATACTCATTTAGTCATTAAGCTCCATAATGGTTAAACGTGATTGTGGACACTTAGTCTTCAAGTTTCTTACTGAGGTGCAAAAAATAAAAATAAAAATAAAAAAAGTGAGTTAAAAAGGTGATAACAGTAAAATGCAACTATCACAACCCGCTCAACTTATGATGTACATTCATGCTATGTTCACAAAATCCCTAAATACTAGGAGGCTTATGAAATTTATTGAAAAGAGAAAGTAATAAGGGAAAGAAAGAAATGTTAGCCGGGGATGCCTTCGATTAATTGTGTACATATATATATATATATATATATATATATATGTATGTATATATATAAACAAGAATTAAAATTTCCACCAAACATGGTTTCCACTCTAGAAGGGAAAAAAAAAAAGGAAACAAAATCATCATAATAGAATGGCTTTTAGCCCCTCAAAATTTTTTGAGTGAAGAAAATTATGATGAGTTGAATCATAACTACGAATAGTGGCTCAAAATATGCTACTTGTTTATCAATATACGTTCTTGCCGTGTTTGGTTAAGTCGCAAGTGGAAGTGGTGATAGCTAGGAAACTATCATCAATATACACTATGGTGATGGATAAAGAACACGATAGAAAGGAAATTATCATCAATATATATCACACAATAGCTAGGAAACTATCGTTGGTACCCGTTATGCGATACCAAGAAAACTATCACCAATATGCACTTACCATTAATCACAATAGCTAGGAAACTATAGTTAACACCAATTCATCACCATCATGTTCTCTTATTTCATACATGACATTAAAGCAAGGTCCCAAAATTGAAAATAGTTGAAGAAGGATCATGCATACATTATCAATTTTCCAAATTGAATGTGTGAACAATCTACATCTTTTTGAAAAAGAAAAAAAAAAGAAAAGGATTTATGTTCGAAATCGTACTAAACAAGACCGGCCTGTGATGCGCAAAGTTTCAATACTATTGGAAGTTATCATTATCCAGATTCCTAGCATCCATTAAAGTCCACCATTTCTTTCCAATGTTTGGAAGAATTACGTTAAACACATGTCAATTAATATTAAAGAATGGAGAAATTATTTTCGTCTCCAAGTATCCACAACATATATCAAATAAGTTCTGGATATTTATTCAATCAAGATTCTTGAAATTCTTGAGGCTTTATATAAGATGGAAAACAAGATATAAAAGAAGCTTAAAAAAAAAAAAAGGAAGAAGAAGAGCAAAGGACTTACTTTGTTTTCGGCTTTGATATATATAACTGACATGAAAATATCGATAATATTAGGGAGATAAATCTCAAGGGGTTTAAAATAAGGACTAAAGATTTAAATTCTAGATTTAAATCTAAATTACTTCAGATAAGATACGGGTCATAGAAAGTGAGAAAATTGTGGACAAGTGAAAATTTAAGCAAGATCTGATATTGGCATGCCAACTATCATGCTATTGTCTAGCATAGCTTTTAATCCATGCAAAGGCGATATGTGTGAATTAGTGGCCTGTGAAGTTTGCTAATTAGAATGTTGATATTGAAATTTTCTAGAGCGGCACTTCCTTCAAAATGGACATGTCACAATGTGGGATGCATCAAGAATATCTAGCTCTAGTGGAGCACATTTATTTGAAAAAAAAATTCTTAATGAACCGGTTTGCATATATATATATATATATATATGGAGATTTAAGATATGTTATGGCACTTAAATGGGATATTGATATCTTAAAAAAAAGAAAGAAAGAAAGAAAGAAAGGGATGTAGCATGTAAGCGCACTTAGAGAATTTCCATGCAATTGTAATGAGAACTTAAATCATGTCTTACTCGATTAAAAAAAAAAAAAAAAAGAAGGCAGCTTACGGCATTTTGCCACAAACCAAGATGCTAACTTACAAGTTGTCTTATTTCTATAAACTTTAAACTCACGACCTTGGACAAAGTCAAATGCAAGAAAATCATGGAATTGTGCCACTAATCTATTGAGCCAATATTACATTATATATATATATTATTGGGAAAAGGAAGAAGAATAATAATGACTTGTCTTCAATGCATTTGGATCGCTAGGGACATGATTCTTTTTTTTTTCCCCCAAGAAATTTTGATAACAAGAAAAATGATGAAATTTAGCCCTAATGAAGTGGTGTCGACCATGAAGAAATTGATATTATCCAAAGATTAGTACAAATATGTGCATGGTGTATAAATTCTTCTGTTCACTTTCGTAGCAAAAGAAACAAACAAAAAAGAAAAGAATAACGACATACTCGATTGCAATGATCGGTTAAATTAGGAAAAAGAAGCAAGCTTAAAGAAATAATGAGAAGGAGATCTTAGTTATTTTTATGAGAATTACTAGGAGAAACCAATTTGACAAAGCAATTTGTGATTGGATAGTCTAATGGATATCCATTTTGATACAATGAGAAGTCATGGAATAAAGTATTACAAGTTAATCTTTCCATATTATCTATGTTGAATATATGTTTTTGCTTTTTCATTGAAGTGCTTCCAATGGAAATCTCTTTTAAGGCTCAATCGAATAATATTTATTTAATATAAATATTGCCTTAGCAGCAATATCACTCCTAAATGTCAAAAACGATGCGCACAATTAAATGGTACTGCAAGCTTGCACACTGAGACATATAATAAATAAAGTTTTGACATTAGCACTAAATGAGGTTTTTAACTATGTGAGTGCACTTAGCAACAGTGCAACTAATTCACAACACCCATGCACCAAGTAGTGACCCAGATATTCAAAGTAAGTAAATGATGCTCAAAATACTTAAATTTCATCTAAGAATTTTCGTCAAGTGGTAAAATGTAGAGAACTAAAATAATTTATTAGCTTTGAGTATATTAACAATCTAGGCTTAACTCTTTAGGTTGCTTAACTCTTTAGGTTAAAGGTAATGGGGCCTAAAGAGTCAAATTTCTAAATTTAAGATGACTTAGGGAGATGTGGCATGATAAGCTTAGAATAGAGATCGTTGAATCAACCTGTGCATTCTCACCCTTTCTTAAAGAAGCTCATACACATATAGAGGATTACCATGGGTTTAGACTCCTTAAAAGCCCATTAAAGAATCCATTAATCTTAGCCGTCGATTATCATTGCAATCTAATAGACATCATTGATGTCTTAACTCTATAAATACTCTAAAGCTCCTCCCCATTTGACAATATAATAATTCTACTATTAAGGCTATCATGCTACTATCGTATAAGATCAAATAGAACTCATAGCGAAGAATACACTACCTCTCATCTAAAATTGCAAGGTTGATAGTTTATAACTCCTTCACCTATCATGTGTGTGTTCAAGCTCCTTAAAACTGCCTACTCCCCCTACATATTTCCTCTTCTTTAAGTCATCCCTTATGTTAATGCAAGACTCACACCATACTCACGTAGTCACTACACACGGATTCCCTCATCTACATTATGATTACTTCATTATTTTATATAATAACTATATTCAATGTTATGTAATTTATTCATATTAATTTTATCTAAATTTGTAATTTCTAAAAGTTTATTAATAAAAATAATAGAACATTATGTTATAAATCAAAGTGGGATTCTTTAATTTCAAAATATTAAAAGATTAAACCGATAAACTTTAAGGGATACTAATTGCATTATTATTATTATTATTATTATTATTATTATTATTATTATTATTATTATTATTATTATTATTATTATCATTATCCAATCTTCATATAGCTATTCCTGTTGCCTTTTGAGACATTACTTGTATATATACACACATACACACACAATATACTAATATCATTGTTATTAACATGATATTTATCTTTAACTTAGTTGGATAAACAAAATAAGTCATAAGGTTCAAGGTTTCCTAATTTGAATTTGTTAAATGCTTATTAATACTCTAGGTGTATAAGTAAATTAGCAGTCTTGTAGCTTAATGCAACATATGCTCCTAAGTGTCAGTTTGAAATTTGCCTACGTATTTTAATAATTTATCTTATGTTAATTAGTCTTACATAATGTTAGATACTTTACTTTAAGTACAGTAGACTTAGCTTCAACATATAGGGATGCTATTGGACGGGTCATTATAAGATTTTTGACTCGCCCAACCCACTAAAAACCCTAAAGGATTTGATTCCATAGATTATTAGGTTGGGTTTTAGAAGTGATTCTCTAACCTTACAAGGTTCTAGGTTAAGTTTTAAGATTTAGAAAAAACCCAATAGAAAACCCAAACTCGGTTAGAAATAATAATATGATATTAATAATTTAATGTTAACTATAAATGATAAAACATAAAAATTAATAAGGAATATCTTATCTCTTTCATGTTTTGTCTTTTGAGAAAACTTTAACCTCATCTCTTTCTCTTTCTTACATTCTTTGTAACTCTATTCTCTCACCTTTACTCTCTTTCAGCCAATTGGCCATATTTCTCAATTTCTTCTTTTTATTAGTTACGTATTAATTTAAGATTAAAAGAAGTTGGTTTAGTCTGGACCAATCATATGCCATTTATTTTATTATTTAAAACAATTCATATGTTATTTGCTTTAATGTTTTATGTACACTAGCAAATTAATTTTTAATTTTTTTTTAATACTAATGAATTAGGTTGGGTTCTTAATGGGTTTCACAAAACCTTATAGGAGTAAGTTTTGAAAACAGGGTAAAAACCCTAGATGGTACTATATAGAGTTTTTGGAAGCCTTATAAGGTAGTGGGTCAAGTTCAGGTTTTACGAAATCCACTTCGAACTCGCTCTAGTAGCATCCCTATCAACATATAAAGGCATGTTTAATGTTTCTTTTTATTTAGTTATTTTCTTGTAAATTTATTGTGACTTTTAATAATACATAGTAACGTTATTTATATTTTCATATATATATATATATATATATACATATTTACATCTTAGATAGATTGTAGCCTTATATTTATATAACTTTGTTTTAAATACTCTAGCATGTTGTAATTTACAAGGCATCACAATTAATGCATTTCTATAATTTTTTTATCATCTTTAATATAATTTTGTAAGCTCCACCTTTTATATTTTATTGTAGCAAATTACTCTTTAATAATTCATTTTAAGTCATTCTTTATATGAAAATTATATATTGTATATAATTTCATGGTAAAAAAACATGTTAATGTGTGCGTATGTATGAGAGAGAGAGAGAGAGTTTTTATGTTTTTATTTCCTCCTTGAATAGTTAATAAATTATATATAGTGAATCATTCGTTTACGTAACTCTATATTACTCAGATAATTTTTTAACGTATTTTTTTTAATAATAAATAAAACATTAGATTATATTTGCATTTTTTGTTTTTAAAAAATAATAATCTTTAGATGGGCTCTTTGATAAGTTATTTGCAAAGTCCTAAGGTAGGTATTAATACTAAGCTTGAATCAATTTGAATTTAATTGGCAAAGTCTTTGTGGAATACTTCGAAACAAAAACATAATCTTGAATATTGAAAGTATCTAAGAAAATTTCAACTAAGGATTTGACTATAATGACTAAGGCATAATTTACATCATTACCATCGCTAACATGGCCATAGCTTGACTTGGTTTCAATAAATGTTTTTAAAAATAGGATCCAATGGTTATTTGATTTATTAATTCATTCCCTCTCAAGGTATAGAAGGTCTATTAATCTAACTAACCATCTAATGAGAACTTGTAGAAAGAGAGAATACATTGTCATTGTCACACCCTAACACAAGGTTCAACTACTCCACCACATATTTTAATCATTTATAGAAATATGTTAAGGCTCAAATATTTGTTGAAATCTAAAATATTCATATAATCTCCAAAAGAACTCTTTTAGGTTAACATCATTTGCATAAATTGAAAATCAACATAAAAGTTTCATTTTCTCCTTTATTTGCTAAAAAAAAATTCAACCTAAAGCGTAGCAAGTGAATCTTGAATAAGTCTCAATAATTAAATTGCCTACTCATAGTCATAGTCATATCAACTAGTAAACCCAACTAGCTCCCATGTAAGACATCATAGCCTAACTCATCATAAAGATTAAAGAAATCATCAGCATCGAATAATGCAAATCCTAAAAGGAAGAGTTGCAAAATTTATTACATAATTATTCCATAAGCACACATTCATATGCAACATTTCAACAATGGCTTATTCAATTTTAAATGGATAAAAAAAAAGAAAAAATCTTATTAAGATACATATACATAAGTGATTTACACCACCCTAACAATTGAGGTTCGAATAAACTTAATTTCTACATTTCAAACATAGTAGAACTAAAACTCACCACCTACAGCAGTTAACATGACTAAACCTATGGTAACCTTCATCTATGAAAAATAATATTCCCAAGGGATTACTATTTGTTATGGTCATAACCTCTTATAATCTCATATTTGGTTCATCACCCATATCAAGACATTAGGAGCACATCCATTTACAATATTTTAGTTAGCGTTCCACTCTATTGGGCTTCAAATGATTGTATCAATCATAGTTACTTTTATCTTGAAATTTTTTACGATAGAATAATAGCTCCTTAAGGTGAAGTGCCTATTCCTTTACCAGTGGGATTTACTTATATTTATAGTGGAGGAAGGTGAACTAAATCTAGAAAGTAGCTAAACATTGATCCCACTATAGTAAGAAAGTGTATCTTCCTATTAATGGCAAATCTCAAGACATTTGGTGATGAGTTGGAGGCGAGCTTCTATTCGTACTCGAGCCTCCTAAACTAGTCTATCGACTTATTGGAGGTTTAGGAACGCATATCTAAGGGATGGTATGGTATTCAATTTGCAAGGCTTAAGTCGCAGGTAACTCAGATCATTTGTAATAGCTTGATTAGAAGAGGGGTTATACTTCTAATAGGTCAATCATAGGCTCATGTAACTCGACCCATGAGTTGAACAAGTCAGGGGTTGGGGGAGTAATGGGGGATGGGTAGGGTGTATGTAAGGGGATGGATGGGGGGCATAGTTCTTAAAATTGGCCATTAATGGTTCCCTCATATTGACGACCACTTAGTTATATAGAGACATTCGCATCTAATCTAACTACATCATTCAAGGAGTCTATAGTTATTGTCCCCTCGTGAATGGATACCACCTAGAGGTCCAAATAGGGACAAACTAGTGCACATAAATTATTTAAATTAGACATTTATTAATTTATGTACTTAACATGTGACAACTACTTATCTAGAATCTACTTAAAACCTTAATACCACTTATGATTATTATTATCAGTGCCTGAACATATACATTCAACAAATTAATGTTTATAATATATACATAAATCATAAATCTTTAGGCTATACTCATTTTTCTTATTTATTAAAGTAATTATATGCCTATGGGCTTCATATAGGATTAGTGAAAGGGTTGCTTAGTCAACCTAAGGTAATCCACTTAGACAAGAAAAGAAGGGTAGCTGACTATAAGGGCTAGCATTCGCTCTATTGGGAAGTCTTCCAAACACTTCTTAATTGTGATCTAGTTGACCCTAAGGTCTAATTGGGTTGACCATACTTTTAATTAACACAATCAATAAGTCTTTAAAAGTTTAACTATCCAACTTTTCTTAATGTTTTAACATAGTAAGTATCAATTGTCCTAAGCATTTTTCAAGATGGAATTGTAATTCTCAACAATTTTTTCCATCTTGTAACTAAAGTGATAAAAACAAGTGTAAGCAAGTGTTAGTTGTTCTACATTAATAATTTTAAAGCAATTTAGGGTGTTTTTTAATACACTTCTCATATGATTCATAAACTATACAAACTTAGGTGGTTGCACCTTTAGTCTAACAATCATCATCGGTCTCTCAAATTAAATGTTCTTTAGGATTTTATTAACCTCACTTGTAATGTACCATATATAAAGCCTCTACACTACAAACAGAGATCACCATCTAACAAAGCCTATGTCAATACAAAATTGATGCCACTTTACTTGTGTAAATAAAATAAACAATTTTCCCAACATTCACCTATTACATGTTGCCTTAGTTTCCAAAAATCATCCTTATGTTTTTGTTGACTCTACCTATAGTAGCATTATACAATCATTTCTATTCATACTACACGTAATCAATAATTTTATGAACGTACACACTATATAGAAAAGTTCCATGGATACAGATCAAGGGCCAACAAAACCTAAAGGCCACCATCCTTACTCTACTATATCTCATGATTACTAATTTTGGTTGCATTAAGGAGTTTAGATCACTATAAGATTTGTCTTAATTGCCATACAAACTCACAATAGCCCTTCTCTTACCTTCTTATACCCTTTTGCTATAAACCATATAGTTAAAGTTTTTTTTCTTTTCAATTATAGCACTATAATTAGCAAACTTCATATCAGGGTGCATTCTAACATAATTGAAAAAACAGTTAGCCATTAAATAACAGTACAACTATAGACTGACCTAGTTTACCACCAGATTGATGCATGTACAAGGTCTTACAAAAATTTTAATAACAAAAACGCATCCAACTTCCTTTTATAAGCTTGGAGCCCCCATTTACAATCATTATCCTTTTTTCACCAAAAATTGATTATAAGCTCTTATTCAATTATTCAACATGAAAGTTACAATGATTCTTAATGTGATGCATCTTAACAACCAAAAAAAGATTAGTTTTAGTGTTGAATCTCATACCCTTGTTGAATTCATTACTAGAACTTAAGTTACTATAACTCTTATCTCATTTTCCTCAAAAGTGATGTAACCATTACTTCCTACTAGAATTGAAAAATAGAATTAGATCTTACATTGTCTTGTTAGCCATCTTGAGTTTTGAGAGATGAGACATGTCTTCCACTTTTTGCAAGGTGTATAGCAAGATTAGAGAATTTGTTTAAGCAATAGTTGATTATGAGGTAGGCTATTATACTCAACATTTTCAAAAGTCCTCGCATCCTTCACACTTTCATCAATATGTTCTTCATTAGATTTAATCGAAATTACTTCCTCAATTGAAGTTTATTATCATAAAAGGGATTAAATATAGGCATTTAATCATATGCGTGATGTATTAGAGAGTCGACCATCATATGTTACCCTTATGGTGTTACTTAGACAAAAGTGTTTGGTTAGAGTGTATGTCATTCAAGAAAAACACTGAATTTCTTTTGTAAATCCTATGGAAAAATGTAAATGCCCTCCCTTTCTCTCTCCCCCATCCCCCCTTGAAGAAAAAAAAAAATTTTGACTTAGGTACGAATTTTTCTTCTAAACTTTCAAATGTTGCAAATTATCACCTTAAACTTTGATAAATTAGTAAATAACCCTTTTGATATTGATACTAAAACAATCCTTGAACTTATCAAAATGTAATTTATGCTCTTCTAAACTTTGACCATAACATAACTTTTTAACTAAAAATGGAAATATCGTCTATGTTGCTGATTTATTAGAATTTAGGAGGTTATTTAAAACATTTGAAAGATTAGGAATAAGTCTCTATCTAAGTTAAAGTTTAAAAGGATTACTTGCAATTTCCCTTAAATCTTAACATACAAGTGTTAAGTAAGTCTCCTTAAAAGTTCCAACCATTTTAGTAAGGTTCTCAACATTATCATTATCCTTAATAGCCATCAAATTGAAAATTGTACCTTGTTGATATCAATGGGGGTACTTATTAGTATCTCAATCCAAACTATTGTATAAACGATTCCATTGTTGCTATCAATGGTTTTATTTTTTTGTCGTTAACTTCTTAAGGGAAAAGTATATTTTTAGTCCTCAATATTTATCCACTTTTCTATTTGAGTCATCATTGTTTTCAAAATCTTATAAAGTGAAACTTCCATTAAATTTATT
Organism: Lumnitzera littorea; assembly: GCA_024138015.1. Classification (NCBI taxonomy): domain Eukaryota; kingdom Viridiplantae; phylum Streptophyta; class Magnoliopsida; order Myrtales; family Combretaceae; genus Lumnitzera; species Lumnitzera littorea. Next base: position 94,230,763 of record JAMXBB010000003.1, read on the forward strand.
AAAATTTCTAAGCATCTTAAGTATGTGTTAGCTTTTCAATGGTATTGGGATAGTTAGACAATATGATTGAGAATTGCATAAATTTTACTAACCATTTTTCTTACTTTTAATTATTTTTCATGTAATTTTTTATTATTTTCGTCACATTGTATAATTAAATTTATTTAAAATTATCTTTTATTATATTATGTAATTAAACATATTTGATACTATATTTTTATTAAATGAATTACTATGGAAAAATTTGAAGTTGATACATATCATGTATTGATGGATAATTCAACAAATTTAATGGAAAATCCTATTTCTATAAGGTTTTAAAAATGTTAGGGACTCAAATAAAAGGAAAAAAAATGTTAAAGACTTAAATAAAAAAAGATAGATAAATATTGAAAATTGAAAATGTACCTTTGCCACTTCTTAATGGAGCATTGTCATTCATAATGTATTTTTGGACATATATAATAAATTTTATAATTCCTATCACTTTCAACCTATTAATGAAACATACAAAAATTAGTTATTCTATACTATATAATGAATACTATTATATGATTGAGAGAAAGTATAGTACACAAAACGAAAGAGTATATTGAATTTCCAAGAACAAGCAGTAATGATTTTTGCATTATAATTAGTTTTTTTTACATGCAAGATTGTGATTACGATATGTGTAACAAATAAAAAAATAGGAAAAAACCATTTTTTCTTAAGAACTAGAAAACAAGTAACGAAAAGAATGTGTAAAGTGCTAATATTTTTTTAATTTATTGACAACAAAAAAGAAACTAATGGTAGATCTAGATACATATGGTCTAATACTATAATTTTATATAGAGAAATAATTTGTATGAAACAATAAAAACTATCGTGAAAAGGTAAAGTATATAAGGAGAAACTAGAATTTATAAATGGTGGATAGGAATACATAAGTTGTTAAGAATGGGAGGAGTCATCAAGTGAAAAATTGTGATTTTAAGTCATAGTAATGGCAAGATTCGGTGGATTTTTGGAGTGACAATAAGAAAAAAGAAGATGGACAACAGAGAAGAGTAAGAGTTTCCATGAGTGTAAAAGTTATCTATGCAAAAAAGACGACTATAGAGTTAGGAATAAAGAGTGTAAACAAAAGAAGATGCATAGAGCACATGCATACTTAGTGCAATTACATTGCATACAGCCTTTGGTTTAAACTTCAAGTGTATTAAAAGTGTATGCAGAGTCTCTTTTTTATTGTAAGTTGCAACTACATTAAAGATGCATAAATCACATATGCATTTATTACTATTGGAATTTTCTCTAAAAATTACGTACAGCATATGTGCAAATCCTATTATCAAATGATGGCGCATATGGAATATTAGAACTCTACCTCATTAAATGCAAAAATCATAGTGCCAACATAGTGGAATGAATAAGAAATAAATGAAACAAATGAGGAATGGAACAACCACTCAATTCCTATATTTGAAAATACTAATGTAATAGCTGATTCCCTTTTGGCATTATGTTTGATTGTGTCATATTCAAAATGGAACAAAATATGCAAATTGTAATATTTGACAAAATACCCTTAGTTTGAGAATATATATGTGTATATTTTGTTTATTTTACCACAAACACTACGGTGGATATTCCTGTAAAAGAATATCATCAACACAAGAAATTATACTTGTCAATATGAAATTCATTAAGAAAAAGCTAATTTGTTGTAATGGTTATTTGTGAATAATAATTTAAAAAAATATTAAGTGTTAGTTTTGCAATTATTATATAAATTGGTGGTATTTAGTTGTTTAGATCCTTCACATACTTATAAAGGATAGGGGTATTAGCATCCCTCAGATTTGAGCGTGATAATAACAAAAGCAAAGTATCTCATAGAAGCACATTGGTATTCCTACTCCTCTCATAATGTAGGGGGAAAAGAGAAAGAAAGAAAAGGAAAAAATTATGTAGTAATGGTCTCATAGAGAGGTTACTAACTTAAAAACCTAAAGTTAATTAAAGATATAGTAAAAAAGCAACTACATGAGGCCATAGCTCAAAATGTAACTTCAAAATCCAAATTCGATTTCCTTAAGTAACTAACATAGGTCTGTAATTCACTAAAATAGCATTTCCCTCTCTTTAGTGTCTTAAAATAAAAATCCCTTTCTCCTTAGGTGAGAAAGACATGTCTACACACTAAAGGTGAGGTTAATAATGTACCACTAAGCCTATTGGAGGTTAATGTCTTTGAGCACTAAATGTAAGGTTAATAATGTACCACTAAGCCTATTGGAGGTTAATGTCTTTGAGCAACTAGCACTTGCTGCATCATCATCATAAAGTTGAGGATTAGAAATTAGGATTAAATAGTATATGGGAATAACGTGCACTAACAAGTAACTTATTCCTTCTATAATATGTACAACAATAAATAGTTATTGTGCATTAACCATCAATTAACCTATCTAAACAAAAACAGAGTGATACCTTAGTAAAAGAAGGAGAGAGAAATGTCTACACCTTTGGATCCAACAGGTATCTTTCTATCATCATTAGTCCCAGCCCCTATGGCTGCACCATTGCTAAGCATTGAGTAATTACTTTTACTAGAACTTCGACGTCTTGGCTTCTCCAATGAGAGATGGCTAAGGTAGATCCACATGAAGGATATTCGTGAAGTGGTTTTGAGTAATCAGGTTAGAATTTAGATTTCATTCATAGTTATTTTCGATAAATGGTGTTTGTTTTGTTTGCAATAACCTAAAGTGTATTGTGTCACAACCATAGAGAGTAAATTTGCCTGTGTTACAGAGCTAATTGAGTTATATCATTTAATAGCAAAGAAGAAGTCGATATGTGACTATTGATGGTTCAGTAATCCATGCCTACATGGTCAATGTTGTAATATCTCATAAATCAACAATCAAGACATGAACATCTAAGTATTAGGACAAAGTCCCATCCTTAAATAATTAGGGTCAATAGTCGATTTAAGACATTTAGGAAAGTAAACCGATTATACTAGACACTTATGAGAAACTTGATAACCCTAATCGAGGAATTCTTATAAGTTTGGAAATCCATAATATGATAAGAATATTAAGAATACAATCAAAATAATAAGAATTTATTCTATATGAGATCCTAAAATCGAATTTAGGGCAATCGTACCTAAATTTAGAGCATTTAGGAAAGTTATTTGATTAAGCCTAAACTTTACTATTAAGTTAGAAAAGTTAGTTAAAATTACCCAATAAGGTTAGATTTCAAAAATAATGACTAAAAATCCCAATTTTAGCCTTAGAAATGTCATTAATCATTATAGTGTAAAACTAATCGAAACCCCTAAAACTAAGCTTGGAATGTGATGAGGATTTAAAGATAAGTTAATTAGGCAATAAAAGAAAATAATATAGCATAATATACTGCATGAGTATACGTGTATTTTTATGAGTATATCTAGTATTTATAATAAATATACTTGTAAATTAACCTAAAATTATATAATTATACATAATAAGTGATAAAATAGCAAAATTAAATAGGAAAAGTATCTTAAAAATAAAAGATATGATAGAAACATGATTATATGTATATAATTACTTATTAATTGTATGATATATATATGTCTATATTACCAAAATCATTAAAAACTAATATAAAATATCAAAATACCATAAAATATCTTCTAAAAATTATAAAATAAAACATAAGAAACAACATGGAATATGATTAGATTAAATGTTGAGCAGCTTAAAAAAAAATAACCAGCTGCATCAAAAGTAACTAAACAAAAATTTGACACCTCATTCTTGTAAATTCCTTAAAAGAATAACCAAATAAATAAAAAAAATTACTTAATGGCTAATAAAAATTCCAACCGACCTAAGATTTTATAATTAGGATATTATGACTTAGATTTAACATTTTTGTAACTAAAAACACCTAAAGAAAATTCGAAAAAATATTTAGAAAAAATAGGAAAAACAAAGCAAGGACCAAACTTAGCTTGTTCCCAAACCAAACCTTAATTTGCTACAACACCCTTCCACCATCACCATAGAGCACCACCAATGCCCTTGCCAACCGACATACCCCTACCGGCCAACGGTGGCCAAAGCACCGATGAATAGGTCGATTAATTTTCCACCCTGTTTTTCTTATAATTTCTAAAACTATTAAATTAAGTCAGAAAATTATGAAAAAAAATTATATATAGGTTATTTTAGATATAATTTCATGTTGTAATTTTATTTTTGTAAAACTGTAATTATTTTATATACATGCTTAAGAAAGTCACTATTCATTTATATTTTGACTTTCAAAATAAATACACTAAATGATGTAGTTTTTAGCTCAAAATTTTTGTGTAGGACACATATGATATATAGATAATTTATATGTGCCCTAGCCGAGGTGTCAGGGTCCTCTTTTGCGAGTACTCGTACAGGGGCATGGTTGAGGAGCAACTCAAGATTGAATCTATAGACCACCTCGAAGAGAGTTTACCTAGTAGTGTCATGTACTATTCGATTGTAAGCGAACTCGACTACTGGTAAGTAAACATCCCTATCAACTAAGTTCTTGCATACTGCAACTTGAAGTAGTGACCCCAAAGTGTGATTAACTACCTTTGTTTAGCCGTTAGTTTATAGGTGACATAAGGTACTGGAAAGTAATTTGGTTCCCAGCCAACACCACAAGGTTCTTTAGAAATGGCTCAAGAACTTCAATTCTCTATCGGAGACTATACTTCTCGGCATACTGTGTATCCGCACAATCTCTTGCAAGAAGAAAGAAGCAATAACTGAAGCATCATTAATTTTGGTGCAGGGCATGAAGTGCACCATCTTACTAAACCTATCTATAATGACCATTACAAAATCTTTGCCTCGGGCAGTTCGTAGCAATCCGAGAACAAAGTCCATGCTTAATTCAATCCATAAGTAAGGGCATTGCTCTCCCTTGCTTAGCTCGACACTTGGCTTTCTTCCACACAGCACAGCTTTCAATAACTTTGTACACATCTCTCCTCATTCTCAACCATTCAATAGTTCACAAGTCTTCCTTTCTCTAAAATGTCTAGAGAGTCCTCCATTGTGAGCTTCCTTGATTAACAACTCCCTTAGTGAACAAGTCAGCACGCATAGTTTCCCAATTCGGAACAAGTAGCCATTCTCTACATGGTACTTGTTCACTGTTCTTCTATCAATACATCGTACAAGTATGGTTCCAAAGTGTAGATCCTCAAAGTACTTCTCTTTGATACTTACAAACTCAAATAGCCGAGTTTATAGTTCACATAAAAGGGCATGCCTTCTCCAAAGAGCATTTGCAACTACGTTGCTCTTTCCCTACTTGTATTTTATTACAAAATTGAATCCTTCAAGGAATTCAATCTATCTCACCTACTGCTTCGACAACTTAGTCTAACTTCGAAGGTACCTCAATGATTCATGGTCAGTATATATAACAAATTCTCTCAACAATAAATAGGGCTACCATACTTGCAATACTCGAATTAGTGCCAAAAGTTGTTTGTCATACATAGAGTAATTTAACTGGTGTCCTAGGAGCTTCTCACTATGGAAGGTAATTGGTTAGCCTTCCTGCATTAGGACAACACCCATTCCAATGTCTGACAAGTTGCATTCCAGCTCAAAAATTTTGTCGAAGTCAGGTAGCACTAACACCGAGACAAAGGTCAATCTTTATTTTATCTCGGTAAAACTCCTCTCTTACTTTCTCCCCATTTAAAGTCAATGTCCTTCTTTGTTAACTCGGTAAGTAGTGCAACGAGGGTACTGAAATTCCTAATGAATCGCCTATAGAATAAAGCTAGTCCGTGGAAACTTCTCATGTCTACATAAGTAATAGGAGTTGGCCACTCGACAATGGCTCGAATCTTCTCTTCATCGACTCGCAAGCCTCCTCCACTATCCAATCCCAATGCTAGAAGACATGTTGGATGAACTGAGTGGAGCTAGGATTTTTAGCAAGATTGATATTAAATTTGATCATGATCTTATTTACGGCTCAGCTGTCGATACACATCTACCAAGTTCCATCCTTCTTCGACAGCAAAAGCATTAACACAGCATAAGGGTTGAGACTTTCTCTAACATAGCCTCTTTCCAACAACTCATTGACTTGTCATTAGAGCTCAGAAGCTTACTCGGGATTCATCCAATAAGGTGTCTTATATGGTAATGTACGCCATGCCTCAAGTTGGGGGCAACTCCTTAAGTAACTGTTCTAAGAACAGGTCGACATATTCATCTAATAACTCCTTGATCTCTAAGGGTAGCTTAACCCGCTCCATTTCCAATAGTCGCCTTACCATCAAGAGGGTCGGCTCATCAGCATTGATGGCTTCTTAGAGCTTGGCTCTACTCATCACTAGAGCCTTCTTTTATTCACTAGTAAGTTTCATTTGTAACTTATTAACTTCTCTCCATAGCATCGAATTCAGCGTGATCTTCATGTCATCCTTCTCGAACATGTATGTGTTCTTATTGCCGTCATGTATAACTCTCCTATTAAACAACCACGGTCTACCTAGCAACATGTGGGAAGCATACATGGGTAGTGTATCATAGAGAATCTAGTTAGAGTAGTTCCCAATAATCATTGGCAGTAGTATCTACCGAGTAACATGTAATGCTCCTTTTTCACTCAACTAGTGCAACATGTATGGCTTTAGATGCGCAACAGTTGGCAACTTCAGTTTTGAAATAAGATCAGCCAATGACACATTGGTACATCTTCCACTATCCACGATGAGGCCTAATCATTCACCTTACAGGTGGTATAGAATAAGTTCTCTCTCTACTCCTCCTCTCGTGAGGGTTCCACATTCATAGAGCATCGAATAACCATGAGTAACTTATCTAAATCTTCAACAATCACGTCTTCCTCAATTAGCTGGAACCTCCTCCTCCCCAAGTCCCTCATCCATACTTTTTACTTCTAGCTTTGGGACTTCTCCCTTAATGACCATCATTCTTCGGTTCAGGCATTGAGTAGCCATATATTCGAACCCTTAGCACTTGAAACATTTGATCTGGCTTGTCTTCCTTCCAGACCTTTGTCCCTTCTCATAAGTTCAGGTTGGCACTTCATTGTCAGATAGGCCTTTTTACTCGGCAAAGTTCGATGACTTCCTTATTTAAGTCAGCTATCGGCATTCTAGTTGGCACTTAGCCTTTTCTTTACCTCTCTACTCATTGGGCAATCCTAACAGCTTCATCCATTGTGGTGAATCATTGAAGCTCCATAATGTCCCAAATATCACCTCTCAGTCCAGTAACAAATCTTGACACAGTTTAAGCTAATGGTACCTCTTCCTCACAGCAGATCATGAGCATTTGAAACTCTTGAACATAATCATCAGTAGTTCGGCCTCCTTATTTCAGCGCTTGAAGCTGAATGAAAGTATCTTGAAGATAAGTTTCCGACATGAATCTATTTATGAGTATTCTCTTCATCTCAGGCTAAGTATTAATCTCTTAATAGCCCTTTTGCCTCCTCATCATCTGAAAATTCTTCCAACATATGGCGGCATATCTAGAGAACTCAAAAGTAGCAGTTCTTACTTTCTCGTAGTCATCGTACTGATAGTAATCAAACACATGTTCTACCTTCTCTTCCCACTGCAAATATTCATCAACATTCCCAAATCCATTGGAACTCAAAATCCGAAGCTTCACGTAGTCAAATTCCTTAGGGAATCGTACACGTTCTTTTTCAAAATACTCTTCTTCTTCGTCCCCTATGTTTACCAAATCAATCCTTCTCCTCACTCGTCTACCTACTCCTCCACCTCGAATGAGTCAAGCTAGGCTCTAACCTCTAATAGGCTAAGCAACTTGTGAGGTGTTTTGTGTGACCTCAGTAGGTCGACAAGATAACACATGAATAGCTTGAGTTAAGTCCACCAAGAGGTTAACTACCTCATCAAGTCTCTCGTCAGTTCTTTTAAGAGTTCCTTAAGATTATCGTCTATGGTAGACAACTTCACTATCATCACCAGTACCAACATTCATACTTGGGTCAATCATTCTTCCTCATAGATTCAAAGCTCAGATAAACACTTTAGAAAATTAATAGTTAACAACACAGCACTCAAATGAACACAACAACTTGCTTTGTTTTTCATACACAAAATTGAGTATAATAGAACTTCGAAAACATACATAAACTCGAACAAAAACTTCTACTCTAATACTAAGATGTTGCAAATCGTAACTAAGAACTAACAAGGTCAGTTGCTAGATGGGTCTAAGCTTGTAGAAAGCTCGAAAGATTTAATGGGGGAAATGTGTTTAAGGAATGAACGACAAATGAAAAGTAAGCAAAACCCACAAATAACTCCAAAGGATGTGATACACCAATGGAACTTCCGAAGACTTACGGCACAATTCAATATAACATATGAATTGGTCCAATGAGATTACTCGCTACCTAACCTTACTTTAAGGAAAGGATAAGAGTGATGTTAGGTATAAAATAATAGAGTGTTTACACTAAGAAGGAAAAAAAATACTCAAGTGTATTAATTGTAATCTTTCTATCTATGGCTTACAAATACAAAGGGTATTTATACCTAAGAATTTAAGGCAACTTACTTAAAAGGGAAATGACAAAATGGGGGTTATCCTAATGTAGTAATGTACAACAATGCAAAAGGATAAAAATGAATATTCATAGAAGCAATAATAAGTGGGGAGGATTCTACATGTGGTCCTGTACATGTGGAGATGCTGTATTTGTGAGGTTATTAAAAGATGCAGACAAAACAGTACGGCCAGTTGGCTTGTCCGAGCAAGAATGGATTATGTAGTCCGGTGTCTCTCTCCTGGTATGGAGGCAAGGGTGATGCCAAGTAAGTGGTCAGGCCTGAGGGAAGATTAGATATTGTCTCGGCCATTCGTTTCTCAACATTCTATCTATAAGATTGACAGTCATTCAACACGGTTTAAGGAGTGACTTGGCAAGGAAGCACTCGACCTTAGCAAAGGTTAGTTGGAGTAGAAGAATACGTCTAATCAAACCTTCCAATCCTCCGATTCAGCCGTGGGTTAAAGGGCCAGTTGCTAGATTCTCATTACAAATCCTCCAAAGGTTGTATTCATTCCCTTCTACATATTCTTGATTTAGATATTGTGTACCTATTGTTTCTCTATTGTGCTTTATATGATATTGTTTATTAGATACCTTAGATTATTAATTAATGAATTGTACTTATTGTTTACGAAGTCTTTAATTCCTTAATCACGATAACATGTATTTCGACTTTGTTAGAATACATGTTGATGGGTTATTAACCTCTGGCTTACTTACTTGCGCATGCCTCAAAGGCCTCTAGTCCCTTACTAGGAGAATTCTCTCTCATCAACCTACCAAGGATAAGAAACTATACACAGAAGAATGGTAGCTGAACTCCTTAAGAGCTCTGAGTAGGTGCACCCTGCTTTACTTTATCCCTTATGCTAACGCCGACTACTCTCTTGCCGATGCCTCTTTACCAAGTGATGTGAACCAAGGCCATATACATCAAATCTTGCTTAGACATTTAACTGCCAAGAGCTTCTTTCCAAGTGCTGAGGCATAAGCTCCTTCTAGTCAAGTACTTCTCTTTCGGCTTCCTACTCATAATTATGGCATCCCTTACTCGTCTTGATGACCCTTAAGGCTACTACGTCATGGTCTAGCTTACTTGTTGTGCCCAAAGATTCCTTAATAAGGGACCATTGATGAGCTGCCACTTGTCATTTTCACCTAATATTGTACTATTTTCACCTTTTTTGTCATTTTTCCTATTTACCCCTTTTCGTATGTACAAGGAATCACTTTTCATGAATGCCTTTTTGTAATTCTCTTTATTTGTAATGTTGTCCTAAGGACTTACTATAAATAGTTCATTCTCCTTACAGTCGAAATCATCTTACATTCATAACAAACAATTTAAATATATTTGGTCCTTGCATAAAATTCCTTTCCATGTTTATTTCCATACACTCTTATCTAATTTTACTAAGTAGCTCAAGATTAGTGGCGGGTGGATCTTGGCATCAGCTTATGCCTTACATCAAGTAAGGTGCCAAGTCGTGTTGTGTTTGTAGGTAAGTCATATTCTCCGAGCAACTTCACATTAGCTACTACATTCAATTTATCGACCTTTCCATTCTATTTTCTTCATTACTATGAAGGACCCATTTGGTTCTCATCTCTTATGGTAAGTTCTAGTAACAACTGATCTCCTAAGCACATCATGTGTTAATTAGGATCAAGTGGCAATACCCTTTCAAATTGTTTACTGTAAACTAGATAATCTAGATTAGAGAGACATAACATATGTTCTATAATTCAATTATGGTTTAGGAATAGGAAATGGTTAATTTAGTTCATGTCTTGTCTAAAGATAGAAATGATAAATCGATCAATTTTAGGCATTCGCTTCAGGAGAAGGAATTCCTAATGCTTAATTGCTTTAAAACTAAACCCATTAAGATGTTGAATGACCCAATTAATTTATTTTGTTAGATTAGATTTTCTAGTTTAATTATTTTATAAATCCTTGATTTTATTTACCTAGATTTATACAAGACTAATACTATTAATAATTAGCTGTCGTTTGCTATAGACTTGACTTAGTTTTCACCAATTTTATTACTACAAACACGATCTAGTGCATTTACTAGTAAAAGTACGCTTTTATATTTGTTATAAAAAGTAAAGTTAGGTTAAGCATATCATAGACTTAAATCAATCTTTAATGATATGTTATGGGCTTCGTAGCTCTCCATATGAGAAGAGTTATGGCCACTAAAATTGACTAATATAACTAAGGAAAATTATAACTAGACTTTTGAGCTTAAGGCTTCTTATCTACTTCTAACATCTCAGGCTTTTGACCAACTATGCTTGATGTGTCTTTAGGGTAGTACGTACGGAGAAGCAGCACAATGAGAAAATGAAGAAATAAACAACTAGCAATCTGTGAGCAACCTAAGTTGCTCAGCTTAGTATGGTCAAATCCTACCACTCGATATTACGCATGAATGAAGGGTTAGAGTTGCACATGATTAACTCTTGCTAAAGGAGCTAGATAAGAAATAAATAAGAGAAGAAAGTCCTTTAAAAGGAAATTCTATATTCAATTGTGCAAAATGTTGATGTCTGTGTCATAAGGAAATGGGGCTTATATATGAGCATCTCTAAGGTTACATGATGCATGAAAAGATAAAAAGTTGTAAATTACAAATAGTATATAAAAGATTCCTAAGCATAATGCTAAAAAGGGTAAGAAACATAACGTAATTTGTCAAAAGAATAATTATAGAACTCCATACCAAAGGGTACATGTCATTCTCTACTTGGATATTCCAATAAAGAGTAGAAGTGAAGTATGCTCGACTACTTTTGGAGAAATGAAGACGAAAGGGAACTAGCTACATTAGCTGACTTGATTTGGATCAAGTTAGTGCTTAGGGTAAGGATGAAATCTGAACATATGGCAAATTGGTCAACTCAGGAATCAGCTCAATGCACACCTACTCGAAGCTCTTTAACTTAAGTCTCATCTTGGTTAAGATTAGTACTCGACACTCTAGGTGATTGAAGTGTAGCAAACCCTGACATAGATGGAATCTTTGTCTCATAATGGTTCTCAAGCTAAGATACGTTGGGTAAGTGATTAGGCGTATACCATACCAACAGGTAAATGCACCTAGTTAACTTATAGTATAGAATAAAACAAATGCGAATCTAAGTATCAATCCCACAGAAAACTAGTGTGTGAGAACCTAACTATTAGTAATTTTCCCTAGAATATCCAATTATATAACTTTACCATAGGAGAGTAATTGTGATTAAATAGGTAAGATGAATAAGAGACAATAAAGTACAAACACTAAAATAAATAGGAACAAATAAGATAATGAAACTAACTAAAACTAAAACTAATTGACATAAGTTAATTAAGATAAGGAAAACATTATCCTTGGTGAATCATTATTATTTGCTCTCTAGTTCCATGTAACCTTTCAATCTCAATCATTCTCTAGACGGTAGTGATTCCTAATCCTATTCCTATGGAAATCAGATTCTGAATTAGATGGGCTCGAATCTCTAGCTGATTCCTAACTTTGAGACCTTCTCTACCTACATCGCTGCTGAATAGTGCATCTTAAGATCATATGAAGATCGTAGATCCCACTATTAGGTTTCCTTAAACCGAAAAGATCCAACACCTAATCTCTTAGCACATTGAAACTCTTCTAATTACGCTTATTTGTTTATTGCAAGCCTTACAACTCTATAGTAAACTCAAACATCAAATTAGTAACCACAATAAATACTAACTAAACACATTATATTCTACATAATTAGATCACTAGAAAATAATATCATAAAGAGAAAGAGAAGTGTTGCAAAAAGAACTAAATTTCAATAATATTCACTAAAAATGATTTAACAGAATAACATGATAAAAGAAGAAAGAAATAAATTGAGAAACCCCCAACAATCATAAGATACAATTCTACCAAAGGGGGGCTTTTCATGAAAACTCTAACCTAAAGATCTATTTTGAGTAGGATTAGATTTACAAAGAGAGACTTGACAAAATAAAAGATACATTGAATATTACATATCTACAAATAGAAGATGCATTGCAAAAATAAAAGATTCGCTCGTCATATAGCGACCATGCCCTAGGTACAGACTATGGTGGCTAAGCATATACCTATTCTTTGTATGAGAACTTCAAATTTGCTGAAATTACTCAATGAAGGGACTACAAGTGACCACTACGGCCATGGTGTGGCTGTAGTCATCTCTGAACATCGATTTCTACTTCATTTCTCTCTCCTTTGCTCGCAATTTCAATGCCCATTCATTATTCATGGTATGGTCCTTTTCATGGTTTCAAAATTCATTTAAAACATCTTCAAATCTTCCAAAACTTGGTTGAAAATCATTAATCTCTCCAAATCAATCAAATGAAGCCTCCAATTACTTAAACAATTGCTAAAAACCTCTAAAACTTCGTAAAATGCTCTAAAAGTCTTTAAAAATGAAATTTAAATTAATCAAGCTCAAAATAAACCAAAATTTACTAGATTAGTATGTAAATTAGCACAAAATACTCATAGAAAATGTATGCTAAATTGGAGTTATCAAATATCTCCATACTTAAGATTTTGCCTGTCATTAAGCAAAATAATGAAAATCAATGAAAAATATCTCAAGGACAAAATGATTAATAAAATCATAGAAAAATGCACCCTCAAAATCTAATAGCCTGACAAAAAAAAAAAAAAAAAATCCTAAAACATCCTTATTCCTTAACTTTATAATGGACTTAGAGCACTTAGATAGTGATAATTGAAAATGTACTGAATTTTAGTAATCAATCTAGAGGATCTAAAGTTAGCCGCAACGCTTAAGCAAAAACTAAACTAAAGATTAAAACAAATATAAACTAATCAAGAAAAAGTTATAAGGATTTTTTTCACTCTAACTTAAGAGGAGCAAAATCGTCCTTAGTTATTTTTAACTAAAAAAAAAAAAAAAAAATTAGATGCATGCTACATCAATTCATTCTCTACTTGTCCTTCTACTTCTTTTGAATCTCATTAAGAGGTTTATCAATTCAATTTAATTTCCTTTACTAAAGTTTGATTAAAATTGGGAAAGCACATTACTACTTATCATGATCCGCATAACACCTAAGAATGATAATACCATCAAATCGGGCAAAATTATGGAGATAAAGGGACTAAGATCAAGTCTTACTAATTCGGCTCTTTTTAATTACTTAGCGATTGTCAACGAGAAATCACCTTACTCTTTTGACAAACCAAAGTCAATTCTTAATAACAATAATTAATTTCACTTTTTTTTTTTAGTAGCAAGGAACAGTCTTGCTTTTTTGAGGGACTAAGATTAATCCATACCAATCTTTACAGTTTAATTTAAACTTGATTCAATTATCTAATTTATAACTCCAACTACTTTGATTTTTCAAAGATCTTTCGAAGGATAAATCTCCTTTGTTCATCCAATCTATTAATTTTGAAAAAGAATGATAGATAACTATTGTCTTAAATCAAGCTGAAAAATCAAAATAACTAGCCCTTAACCCACTCATGTCTATCCTAATCCCGAGTCAAAGTATAAGCTTAAGAGAAGTGTAATTCTAAATCCTAAAGATTTAATTACCCAAATTAAGAAAAGCATTTTAAATTCATAAAGGATTGAGCAAATCCGAAAAAATTTTCCTGCTTAGGTAAAGGGGTGCAAATTTATAAAAAGTTTTAGCAAAATTTTCACAAGCTTAAGTGTGTATTTGAAAATATTAACATACATATTCTAACATTCCCCCTACACTTAAATTATACATTGTCCCCAATGTATATAATTAGAAAAACTAGAATACAAAAGTAGGAAAGAGAGAAAAAATAAAAATGAACTAAGAGTTCCTCAATTTTTAGCATTAATCCTAAAAAATTGTGACATCTAGAGTTTGAATTTCATCGACTAATTAAGCACATGACTCTCTTTACTACTAACAAAAATGAACTAATTGGAAAATGAAAATAAAAAGTTAAACTAAATAAAACAATAACTAATTCCAATACCAACTGTTAGTTCCTTGTAGAGCTTACAAAATATAACAAAAACAGTTATCTAAAAAGAAGAAAACAATAGTATATAAATTAGGAATGTAGTCATCCAGAATAAAAACCAAACCAAGTCTTTTGGAGAAAAATACTATCAAAAAACAAAAGAATTCAATTGTGAAGAAGAGGAAATAATTCATCCTGCTTAGATAATAGTTAATTCAAGAATCTAACAAAACTCAATTATCATTCCTAGTTAATTGCTAGTTTAACCAACTAAGCAACATAGGTAATGATTAAATTTGTATAGTATAATGCTAATTTTACTAAAGTCATGGATTTATATGCTTACAGGGTTGATCGAGTACTAGTTACATAATCTTATTGACAAAACTATTAATAATTATCATATACCAATTCTTCAAATTTTCCTCAATATAAGAGATTCTTGAAATAGCATAACATAGCATCATATATTGAAATACTAATTTCTCAAAACATGGATTAATAAAATTGATAAACTAATAAGACATTAATTTTTAGTATTTAATTAAACCTACAATTTCATAATCTTAGTTTGCAATGAACATTAGTATTCAATGTATACAATCAATTGAAAAGTTGTTTTTCATAATTCAGTTGTACAATTACTAACAACAAATTTCTTAAGTCTTACATGAATTCAAGACATGTGTTAAAAGAAATCCATGTTAATAAATCTAAGAATTTATGGGTTTTCTAATTACACAAAAGTTTCAACCTCAACAAGTTTCCTAATTTTCAGCATCAATTATAATTATCATATTGCAAGAACAACATCAAACCCATTTTCCATCACTTGCTCCCACTTTCCTTTACTTTCTCTCACTATCTTTTAGTTTCTTACTCTTTCCTCTACTTTCCTTCATCATGGAAAATCACTATTTGATTAAATCCTTTACAATCATGTGTTCTTCATGTAGTTTCTAGTAGATAATGAATAGATAACATATTCCATTAAATTATCTATATTAAATCACTCCTAAAAGCTCAAATTTTTACACATGCATCCAAGGATGCTCTCTATGAACCCCCCATTAGAAATTGAATTTTTATACGATCTATTTGCAAATCTAAGAAAATAACTAAAGAAGGATGATGTACGTATATTGATTTCGTAGTGTGTGGTGTCAGATTGTGATTCTTTAGAAAGATTTAGGAAGTGTATAGAGAGAGAAATAGAAGAAAATAGGAATTTAGAGAAAGTGTAAATGTGTTAGAATAAGTTTTTGCATACCTAGGTACATCCACAAGTATGGCCTTAGCCTACGGACTTCTTACCTACTTTTTTTTTTCTTCCCAAATTCTTTTGGAAACAATTTTATGAGAGGAACAAAGGCAAAGTACATGAGTTTATACCATGTACCTAGGCCATGTTCTTCTCCAATTCTTAAATTTACTCAAATTTGTTTTGCTTGACTCAATTCCTGTAATTGCTTTAGAAAAACTCAAAATTAGAGTGAATTAGAGTGCAAATGCATATCAAATAACACTTCAATTAAATGACAACTTTAAATTTGACTATTGCACAAACAATTCAATAACTATTTTGACACAATAAATTATTCATAGCAAGGAGAAAACTAACAAATACTCAAATTTTGATACTTGAATTAACTAATGATAAAATAACGGAATAAACGAATAAACTAACAAAAATAATTGAAATTGAAATAAACCAAACCAAACTTGGGCTGCCTCTTAAGGACCATTATTGTTTTATGTTATTAGCTCGATGGTTGAATTCTTCCTTTAACATGATTCTCTAGCTAACGTCTACAACACTCAACCGGTTAAAAGCATACTAATAAAGAAAATACTAAAAGAATTAGAGGAAAAATTATTATAAGAGTGTTAAAATAATTGGAAATTAGGGTTCTCACTAGTTCTAACTAAGTTGCTTTTTTTGGTTCTCTAACAACGATGCCAAAAACTTAATTGGGCATATACCGCACTAACAAATAAGTGCACCTGATTAAGTCAAAGTATAAAATAAAATAGATGCGATTCCAAGTGTCAATGCCATAGAAAACTAATGTATGAGAACCTAATTACTAGCAATTTTCCTTAAAATATCCAATTATTTAAATTTACCATATGAGAGTAATTGTGTCCAGACATGCAAGTAGAATAAGAGACAATAAAGTAAAAACAATAAAATAAACAAGAACAAATAAAGTAACAAAACTAAGTAAAACTAAAACTAATTAACATAAACAAGCATAAATTAATGAAAATAAGGATAACATTATCCTTAGTAAATCATTATTATTTTCTCTCTAGTTCTACGCAACCTTTCAATCTATATCATTCTTTCGATAGAGTGATAAGAATCATGCTATTGTGCCTTTAACTCGTAGTCAAGCCCGAGGACTAAACAGGCTAGTAAGGCGAACCTTCCTACTCCAGTCGACTCCTGCTAAAGCTAAGTATCTCCTTGTCAATTAACTCTACATGCCGAGCTATATGGCTGCCCACTTCTCGAAGTTTTTATGCCAAATAGTTGAATGCCAAGACAATAGCCAAACCATACATGCTTACTTACCTACATCTAAGTTGACTAGTTACTTAGCATCATCCTTGTCGAGAAGCCGAGAGAGAGAGACCTCGGACTAATCCTTAGTAACCCTTGCTTAGACAAGCAATATGATCGTATACTTTGTTTACATCCTCCAATGGCTTTACCACTACACCTCCACTACGTGTACAGGACCACATGTAGAATATGTTACACTAATTATTGTTTTTCTTGAATATTTAATTTTACCCTTTGTATTCCTTGTATATTACTTTTTTAGGAAATAACCTTTTTTTCTTTTCCCCTTTTTTTGCAGGTTCCCCTAACTTATCAAGTATAAATACCTTTATACTTATAGCCGGAAACATTAGATTACCATTAATACACTTGATATTCCCTTACGTAAACACTGATTGTTTACTTTCATTTCACTCTTATCCTAACCCTTAAGTAAGGTTAAGTGGTGTGTAACCTCACCAAACCAATTCGTGCATCATATTGAGTTGTACCATGAGTTTTCGAAAGTTCCATTGGTACGTCATATCCTTTGGAACTATTCATGAGTTTTTACTTACTTTTCATTTGCTTTTTCATTCTTTTGCATGTTCCCCATCACCTTTTTCAAGCTTAGATCCATCTAGCAACTGGCCTTGTCTTTCCCTGGCTGCAATTCACATCATCTTAGTATTAGAGTAAAGGTTTCGCTTTAATTGTAGTAAATTGTTTCGAAGTTCTGTCTATACTCTGTTTTGCATATGTGAAACATAGCAAGTTATTTTGTCTGTCTAATTGTAGTGTTCGTTGGCTATTAAATTTCTGATTTGAAAAAGTGTTTGCTAAAACACCTAATTGAAGAGTTTGAAAACTAAAATCTATTAGAAGAGTGATAGAACCAAGTGTTAACGGTGGTGTTGGAGATAACAATAGTAGAGTTGTCAACCATAGTTGACAAGCTTAAGGTATCCCTAGAAGTACTAACGAAAGACTTGATGATGTAGCTAACCTTCTAGTAAATTTAACCCAAGTTCTTCATGCATTCACTTACTGACCTATTGAAGCCGCGCATAACACCTTATAAGCTGCCCAACCAATGAAAGGTCAAAATCCAGCTCAACAAGTTTGAAGTAGAGGAGTAGGTGGATGAGTAAGAGGAAGGAATGACTTAGGAGATTTGGGATAAGAGGATGAGGAAGAGTATTACGAAGAAGAAGAGTGAGCTCGAGTACCCAAAGTGTCTACCCATGTGAAGCTTCGGATTTCAAGCTTCAATGGGTCTAGAAGTGGGGATGAATATGTAGATAAAGAGAAGAAAGTAGAGGATATGTCTGACTATTACTAATATGAGGATTACGAGAATGTGAGAACCGTTACTGTTAAGTTCTTCGAATATGCCACTATGTGGTGGAAGAATTTCCAAGCTATGAGGAGACGAAAAGGATATAGAGAGACTAATACTTAGCTTGAGATGAAGAGAATACAAAGAAATAGATTTATGCTGGATACTTATTTGCAAGATACTTTCACTCATCTTCAAGAGCTATGATAAGGAGGTCGAACTATTGAAGAGTGTGTTTAAGAGTTCCAAATGCTCATGATTCGCTGCAAAGTGAAGGAACTATCAACGCAAATAGTCTCTAGGTTCCTTACAGGCTTGAGGAGTGACATCTAAGACATTGTAGAACTCCAACAATTTACCACTATGGATGAGGCCATTCTAATAGCTTAGCGTGTAGAGAGGTAGAAAAAAGGCTAAGTACTAACCAAACTACCAACTAGCCAACCTGGATAGGGAGGTCACCAAGCTTAATAAAGCACCAAACCGACCTAAAGGGTAGATGTCTAAGTTAAGTAGAAGGGTTAACCTAATAATGACGTGCTGACCTGAACTTACAAGAAAGGGCAAAGATCTGGTAAGAAGACAAGCTAGATCAAGTGCTTCAAGTACCAAGGGTTTAGACATATGGCTACTCAATGCTCGAATCGAAGACCTATGGTCGTCAAGGGAAACGTCTTGAAGCTGAAAGTGGAAAGTACTTATGAGGAACCTAAGGAGGAGAGCCCTGCCGAAAAAGAAGTTTCTTAAGATAATGAACTAATTAAGGAGGACATATTCACTAAGGACTAGGATCAATTAGTCTTGGTCATCCAATGCGTAATGAACTTAGAACCTCACATAAGGAGGAGTAGAGGGAGAACATGTTTCATACCACCCATAGGGTACATGATCAGGTGAGCATATTAATTGTTGATAGTGGAAGTTGCACCAATGTGGCATCAACTAATTTGATCACAAGGTTAAAGTTGCCGACTATTTCACACCCAAAGTTAACAAATTGCATTAGTTGAGAAAGAAAAGAGCACTACATGTCACACAACAAGTACTACCATCGACCACTTTCAAAAAGTACTTTGACAAAATTCTTTACGATGTGTTGCCCATCTGTACCTCACACATGTTTCTTGGCCAACCATGGCTATTTGATAGAAGAGTTATCCACGATGGATACAAGAACGCGTATGTGTTTGAAAAGGATGGCTGGAAGATTACATTGAACCCGATGCCACCAACTAAAGTTACCCAATTGCAGGCAAAACTTGCTCACAAATTGAAGAAGACTCTATTGATGAGTAGAGCTAAGCTCTAAGAAGCTATCAATGCTGATGAGCCATCCCTCATGTTAGTCAGATGCTTATTAGAAATAAAGGAGTAGGGTAAACTACCTTGGAAGTGAAAGTGTTGCTAAATGAACATGCTGATCTATTCCCAAAATAGTTAGCCGAGGGGTTGCCCCCAATCCGAGGCATAGAACATAGCATTAACTTAATATTCGATGCCGCCCTACCAAATAAGCCAGCCTATAGGATGAATCCCAAACAAGCTTCTAAGCTCCAACGGTAAGTCAATGAATTACTAGAGAAAGGGTATGTTAGGGAAAGTCTCAGCCCTTGCATTATGCCAATGCTTCTAATATCAAAAAAGGATAAAACCTGGTTAATGTTTGTTAATAGCCGAGTAGTGAACAAGATTACAATCAAATATAGGCATCCTATCCCGAGATTAGAAGACACGTTAGATAAATTGAATGGAGCTAAGATCTTTAGAAAGATTGATCTGAAATCTAGCTACCATCAAATTCTCATGAGGCTAAGAGATGAGTAGAAAAATGCGTTCAAAACTCGACATGGACTCTATGAGTGGATGGTCATGCTATTTGGCTTATCGAATGCCTTGAGCATTTTTATACAATTAATGAACCATGTACTAAGAAACCTGATGGGGAAGTGTGCTGTGGTGTACTTTGATGACATTCTAGTGTACAGTGTTGACATGTCATGTCATTGTGAACATGTATATGCCGTGTTGAATATCCTCTGTACCGAGAAATTATTCAGCAACCTTAGGAAATGTTGCCTTTGCCAGGAGGAAGTCATATGCTTAGGCTACATAATAAGTAGAGGAGGCTTATATGTGGACAACAAGATGATTTGAGCAATCGTCGAGTGGCCGACCCCTACTACTTTTGCTAAAGTGAGAAGTTTCCATATACTAGCTTCCTTCTACAAAAGATTCATCAGGAATATCATCACCCTCGCTACACCCCTTATTGGATTGACAAAGAAGAACATCAACTTCTGATAGGGAGAAAAGGAAGAGAGAAGTTTTGCTGAGGTGAAGAAAAGATTGACCTGCACTCATGTACTAATTCTATTTGACTTCGAGAAAATATTTGAGATGGAGTATGACATGTCAGGCATTGGGATAGGCACTAGTCTAATGCAAGAAGGCCGACCAATTGCTTTCTATAATGAGAAGCTCAGGGGACCTCAACTAAACTACTCTATATATGACAAAGAACTCTTAGCACTAATCCAACCACTGCAAGTATGGTAGCATTGTATGTTGCTAATAAAATTTATCATCTACACAGACTATGAATCTTTGAGATATCTCTAAAGTTAGATGAAGTTGTCAAAGCAATAGGTAAAGTGGGTCAAATTCCTTGAAGGATTCAACTTTATAATAAAAGACAAACATGGAAAGAGCAACATGGTTGTAGATGCTCTTTTGAGGAGGCATGCATTCCTAAATAAATTGCAGACCAGGTTATTTGACTTTACAAGCATTAAAGAGCAGTACTCTAGGGATCTACACTTCATACCTATATTTACGCGATATGTCGATGAAAGGATAGTAGACAAGTATCATATGGAAGATGGATACTTGTTCTAAGGGGGAAAATTGTGCGTGCTAACCTACTCTCTGTGAGAATTACTTATCAAGGAAGCCTACAGTAGAGGACTCTCCAGGCATTTTGGGGAGAGAAGGACCTATGAATTGTTGAATGATTGTTTCTTCTAGCTGAGAATGAGGCATGATGTACACCGAGTGGTAGAAGGCTGTACCGTGTGCAAGAGAGCTAAATGTTGAGCTAATCATAGGAAAGCAATGCCTTTGCCTATACTAATGAGATGCTAGACTTAGTTGAGCATAGGCTTTGTTCTCAACTTATCATGAATTGCCCAATGCAAAGATTCTATAATGGTCATCATGGATAGGTTCAGTAAGATGGCACACTTTGTGCCCTACTTCAAAACTAACAATGCTTCGACTATTGCTTTTTTTCCTTGTAGGAAATTGTTAGGTTACACAACATACCAAGAAGCGTAGTATTAAACAGAGATCTAAAGTTCTTGAGCCATTTTTGGAGAACTCTATGGCAAAGGATGGGTACCAAACTGCTATTTAATAGTTCGTGTCACCCCTAAATAGATGGCCAAATAGAGGTAGTCAGTCATACTTTAGGATCGTTGCTCTAAGCTATAGTGAGCAAGAACTTAGCTGATCGAGACATCTACTTACCAGTGGTCAAATTCACATACAAGAGAATAGTACATAACACCACCAAGCAGACCCCCATTAAGGTTGTCTATGGTTTCAATCCCAAGTTGCCCCTTGATCACACCCCTATACCTAAATCCAAGTGAAAAGACCTTGACGCGAAAGCCCAAGTACAGTCCTTTCAACACTTTTACAATAAAGTTACACAGCAAATAGACCAAGCTACCAAAAGAATACAAGAGAAGGCCAAGGGTAGGATATCTAAACAATTCCAACCAGGAGACTTAGCGTGGCTACACCTTAGCAAGGAAAGGTTTCTAAGCAAGAGGAGGAACAAGCTATCTACATGAGCTGAAAGACCTTTCAAAATCCTCTAAAAGATCAATGACAATGCCTACAAGTTGGAGCTACCCAAAGACTATGGATTTTCTAATACCTCAACATTGCTGACCACAGTCCATATCACTTTGATGGAGAACTGATTAAAGACTATTCGGATTTGATCCCAAATCCACATCAACCCGAAGGTATGATAGGAATAAAAATATTGGGCCTTTGATTCGCAACTAAGCCTAAGAACTAGAGGGGTTAACAAGGCAAATCCTCATGCTCTAGTTGACTCTTATCGAAGTCGAGTATCTCCTTGTTGATCAACTTTACATGCTAAGCCATATGGCTACCCACTTTTAGAATTTTTTATGCCGAACAGTAGATTATTGAGACAACAACCAAACCATGTATGCTTACTTACCTACGTTCAAGCTGACTAGTTGCTTGACATCATCCTTGCCAAGAAGCCAAAAGAGAGACCCAGGATTGATCCTCAGTAATCCCTGCTTAGACAGGCAATTTGATCGTACTCCTTTGTCTACATCCTCCAACGGCCTTACCAATGCACCGTTGCCATATATATAGGACCACATATAGATTCTATTACACTAATTTTTTTTTTCTTGAATATTCCATTTTACCCTTTATATTCCTTATACATTACTTCTTTGGGAAACACCCTTTTTAGGCAAGTTACCCTAACTTATCAAGTATAAATACCCTTGTACATATAGTTGGAAACATTAGATTACCATTAATACACTTAATATTCCCTCTCATAAACATTGATTATTTACTTTCATTTCACTCTTATCCTAACCCTTAAGCAAGGCTAGGTGGCAAGTAACCTCACTAAACCAATTCGTACGTCATATCAAGTTATGACATGAGTCTTCAGAAGTTCCCTTGATGCGTCATATCCTTTGGAGCTGTTTATGGGTTTATGCTTACTTTTCATTTTCATTTTCATTCTTTCACGCGTTCCCCATCACCTTTTTCAAGCTTTTAGCAAGCTTAAACCTATCTAGCAACCAACTTTGTCTATCCTTGCTTATGGTTTGCATCACAGAGGAGATTCCTAATCCTATTCCTATAAAAATCATATTCTGAATTAACTGGACTCACATCTCCAGCTAATTCCTAACCTTAAGACCATCTCTACCCGTATCATGCTAAATAGAGCATCTTAAGATCACATGAAGAACATGGATCTTGCTATTAGGTTTTCCTAATTTGGAAAGATCCAATATCTAATCTCTTAGTGCTTTAAAACTCTTCTAATTACGGCATTATATTCTACATAATTAGATCATCAAAAAAATAATATCATAGAAACAAAGAGAACTAGATTTTAATAATATTCACCAAGAACAATTTAATAGAATAACATGACAAAAGAAGAAAGAAAGAAACTAAGAGACCTCCAATAATAATCCTAAAATACAATTCTACTAAAAGGGGCTCTCCCTAAAAACTCTAGCCTAAAGATCTATTAATAATAAGTAAGGTTAGGTTTACAAAGAGAGACTTAATCAAATAAGGGATACATTAGATATTACATATCCACAAATAAAAGATGCACTACAAAAATAAAAGATTCACTCATCATATTGTGACCATGCCCTAGGTACATAGCCATGGTAGCTAGGTATCTACTTATTCTTTGTGCGAAAAGTTTGAATTCACTAAAATTGCTAAACAATGGGATGACAAGTGACCACTACGACCATGGTGTACCTATGGTCATCTCTAAACAACAATTTTTACTTCGTTTCTCACTCCTTCGCTCATGATTTCAATACACATTCATCGTTCATGGGTATGGTCATTTCCAAGGCTTCAAAATTCATCCAAAACATCTTCAAATATTCCAAAACTCAAAAATCATCAATCTCTCCAAATCAATCAAATGAAGCCTCCAATTACTCCAAAAATTGATAATTACCTTTAAAACTTCATAAAATACTCCAAAAGTCCCTGAAGATGAAATTTAAACGAATTAAGCTCAAAATAACACAAAATTTACTAGATTAATATCCAAAATAGCACAAAATATCCATAGAAAATGTATGCTAAATTGGAGTTATCAATGAGTTCATGTAGTCCCTTAGCTTAACTCCCAGTGATCGGACAGTAGGGTTGATTCCTATCATCTTCTTGGGGGTCAGAAAGATTTAGCCTCAAATTTATAGAGTCTTCTATAGTTGGATTCTCTTGTCATCATGCTCCTTCTTTGGCTAGTTGGTGAGGGATCAAGTTGAATACGTTGAAGGTGGAAGAGACACCATTGTTCTCAAGTAACTCAATTTAGTAGTTGTTACAATTGATCTTTCTCAACATCTTGAATGGTCCATTAGCTTAGGAAGAAAATTTGCTCTTTCACAAGTATGGAAATCTTTCTTGAATGAGATGGATCTACACCAAATTGCTTAGATTAAAGGAAATAGCTCTACGATTATGACTAACAATCTCTTACTATTGTTCATTTAACTTAGCGATCTACTTAGCCACATGTTAGAGTAGTTCATGTAGTCCTCAGGCTTGATCAACTCTAGACTAGCTTTCTTTTGGGGTTGCTAAGGTACTAATATGATCAAGAGGAATGGTCGAGTTGAGGCTATAGACGACTTCAAAGGGGCTCTTCCTAATAGTGCTGTTGATAACTTGGTTGTAAGTGAACTTCACAATACATAAGCATAAATCTGAATCCCCTAAGTTCTTACCACAACAGCTTATAGTAAGATTCTTAGTGCCTTGTTCACCACCTCAATTTACCTATTAATCTAAGGATGGCTATTGGAACTGAATACAAGCTTGGTGCCAAGTCTCTTCCATAAGGTCTTCTAGAGATGAGAAAATACATATCCCAATTTGATACAATGGACTTAGGAACAACATGTAAGTGGACAATCTCCTACAAAAAAATATATATATCAGAAATATATAAAGCATCATTAATTCGATAGCATGGAATGAAGCATGCCATTTTACCAAAGCAATCTACATCTACGAGGATCGAATCCCATTCTTGGGATGTCTAAGCTAACCTTAGGATAAAGCCCATGTTAAGCTTAACCCAAGGTGAGGTCGGTGTTGGTAAGGGCATGTACTCTCCATGATGATCTTGTGGAAATCCTTAGCCATACTAAGCCAATAGAAATTTCTTCCAAGAGGTTGACTGTTTTGGTCCTGTTGAAGTGTCTTAACAAACCTCCACTATGATCTCCCCTAACTAATAGCTCACATGTGGAATAGCTCAATATACATAGCCTTCTCTTCTTGAATAGATACTCATCCTTCACATAATAGCTTCCAATAGTGACTCCTTTTCTACATTCTAAATAATAGGACTGAAGTGAGGATCTTAAGCATACTACTTAATGATAAGAGAGAATCCTAACAATTTGGTTTGTAGGGTAGTCAGTAGAACTTGTTGTCATGATAGGGCATTAGTGATTACATTCACACTGCCCTTCTTATACTTAATCACATAAGAAAAACCTTTCATGAATTCTAGCCACTTAGCTTGTCTCTTTAAGAGCTTGTTCTAGCTTCCAAGGTGCATTGAGGAGTCATGGTCCATATAGATGACAAACCCTCAAGGTGGTAAGTAGTGACACAATATAGTAAGAGCTCGAAAGAGGGAATAGAGCTCCTTCTCATATATGGAGTAATTAAAGGGGGCACAACTAAGCTTATTGCTATGGTAAGTGACAAGTTGGTGCTCTTGCAATAGGACTACACCAACGCCAACACCAAAAGCATCAAACTCCAACTTAAAAGGCTTCTCAAAATCTAGAAAAACCAAGATAGGAGTTGTGTTAAGCTTCTTCTTGATCTCTCGAAAGCTCTTCTTAGCTTGATTATTCTAATGAAATCCATCACTCTTCTTAATCAACTTGATCAAGGGAGTTGCCATAATATTAAAGCTCCTGATGAATTTTCTAGAAAAAAAACCAAGGCCATAGAAACTTTAACTTCAATGACACTTTAGCGTACTCATAGTCGACAAAATCACGATTCTACTGTTTATTTGAATGCATATAATCGTACAGAATTGATAAAACCGTAAGCTTATAGAATCATACATCAAAATTCATAAATTTACCAAAAGTTTGCATATAAACGATTTTACATCCATTTTCACTAAGAAAAAATTATAAAATCATGAACTCATAGAACTGTACTTTTAACTTGCAATTTTAACAACTATGGAGGCCACTCCAAGATAGCTCAAATCTTCTCTTCATTAGCTTTGATTCCATCAACTAATACTACATAACCAAGAAAGATAACTTGGTGTTAGTAGAATGTGCACTGCTTCAAATTTTCAAATAGTTTCTTAACATGAAGTATGTCAAAAATAGCTTAAAGATGTTCTACATGGTCGACTAGATTGATACTGAACACAAGTATGTTATCAAAGTACACAACCACACATCTTCCCATCAGGGGCTACATTACATGGTTCATGAGCCTTATAAATATGCTTAACGCATTAGTAAGACCGAATGACATAACCAACTACTCATAAAGACTCTGCCTTGTCTTAAATGTAGTCTTCCACTCATCACCTGGTCTCATACATATTTAATGGTAGCCACTTTGTAGGTTAATCTTCAAAAACATCTTAGCACCATGAAGTTCGTCTAACATGTTATTTGAGCCTTAGTATGGGATATCTATACTTAATAGTATTACTATTGATAGCTTGATTGTCAATGTATATGCAACATGAACCATCCTTCTTCAAGATGAGCAAGGTAGGCATAGCACAAAGGCTCATGCTCTTTGTACATATCATTGCTTTATGAGCTCATTCACCTGCTTCTTCAACTTCGTAGCTTGCTCAAGTTTCATTCCATAAGTAGGTATGTTTAATAAAGTAGCGCTAGGCTACTAATCAATACAATGTTTAATGCTTCAGGCTAGAGGTAGTCCTTTTGGTAGCTTGTCTGGAGATAGGTTAAAGAATTTATCAATGAACCTCCTAACCTCCATTAGTAGATCAACCAAGTCTCTTAACTTTAACAACCTTTTGATTAAACAAAACATAGGTTCTACAACCTTCTCGACAATTCGAAGCTCTCATCAACTCATCACTAAAGCCTTCTTCTTACTTACTTGGGTGAGTTGATTGAGTTTCATTCGCCTAACTTGGAATCATAGGCTACAACATAATCTTCTTGTGATCCTTGGTGATAAGTATTCTTGTAATCATCGTACATAACTCATTGGTCGAACAACCATGGTTTTCCCCACAATAGATGTAAGGTACCCATAGGCGCAACATCACAAATCACCTCGTCCCTATACACATTATCCATAAAGAATGGTACAACTACCTTTTTGGTTATATGCAGATTTGTAAGGTCAGGGATGCTTATACATTAGTAGATTTAGCTTCTGCACAAGACATTTGTGCAACTTCCTCAATGTACTATGATCGAACACAATTGTCCCTTGATAATGCACTTCATGTGAAACAAATTCTCTCGTTGGTCTTCCTCTAAGCTCAGCATTAAGTTCAACATTCTCCTCAATATTAGAGTCATGACTTCTCCTTGGTCGGCAAAAACACAATCTCTTCCTTACTCCCTTCTTCAACTCTTCCAGCCTCTTTCTCATCTTGTTTGGGCTCAATCTCATCAGTGCTATCCACTTCATCACCTCGAAGGACCATAACAAATTGGTTAAGATATTGAGTAACCATGTGTCCATAACCCAAACACTTGAAACACTTCACCTCGCTTATCTTATGACTAGAGGCTATCGCTTCTCAAACCTCATCTTAACTAGCTTCTCATCAAGTCGAGTCATCAAGTGACCTGGACCATTAATAGGGCAATCATGTGTCTCATCTACTTGGTTCAACCTTTTTAGCTTGAGCTGACTAGCTTAATGCGGAGGAACAACACAGGTTGTGCTCAAGTGAGCTCGAAATTAAGCATTTCTTCTCTATTTCTTGACCTTTTGAGCAATCTTAACGACTTTTGCCAATGTATAAAACCTATGCACTTCTACAATATTGTAGATTTCATATCTAAGTCTAGAAATGAATTACAATACTGTACATGATCCATCAAAATTAGCTCAAATCATCAACATCTAGAACTCCCTAACATAATCATCATAAGTTCAGCTTCCTTAACAAAGTTCTTACAACTTGACAAAGGTATCTTGCAAGTACGACTTGAGGATAAATCTATCTCTTAACATCCTCATCATGGCCTCTGATACAAGGCAAGCGCACCTATCAATTTTAATATAGTCGGATATGAGTCCGAGTCGATCCCTCAGAGATTTTGAGTATTAATATTAACTTTAGCTTTATTATCTAACCGGAAAATTATGTCGAGTTGAATGAATTAAAAATACTGAAATTAATAAACTAAACTAATTATGAGACTTAACTAAGCAATTTAGAAAGCAATAAACTACTAACGACTTCAAGTATGCAATGATGTATTTAGGAATTATTTCCCCTAGTGTTTAACATGTAACCTTTTTAAAATATATTCAATTCAGTTTCTATAATTCTTGACCGGAGGGATTCACAATTAAAGCTAATATCTTTCTCAAGCATATTAACCCTAATCCTAAATTATTTACCGGAATCTCTTCACTTAGTAATATAACTTAGAATTGCATTAATGTATAATGAATTCCCATACAAACAATCAACTTTCCGGAAGAATCATGTATCTTATCTCTAAGTATACATGTAATTCTCTTCAATTATGTTAAGATCTAACTACACATGCAATTTCTCAATCAACATGCATAATATCATGTATTGACACTCTAGAATTATCAATCAATATCTAAACAACATAATTGAATCAAGAAAAGATAGAAACTTTCTTGAAATTATAATTCAATCCAAGAATCACATGAAACCCTAGGTTCCATAATCCTAAATACTTGAATTCTAAGCTATCATAACGAATCTAAAAACGAAATTCATCAAAAACATGAAATAAAGCATGAAAACCCCTCTTGATTTGATGAACAATCTCTAATCTTGAAATCGATGTCGTTCTTGCTTCTTGATGTTGTTTCTCCTTAAGTCTCTTCTTGTCTCTTGTCTCTCTTTGTTTCTGTAATGTCTCTCTTCCTTTTGAACCCTAAGATCCCCTTTTATATGTGTATTTCACGGATTTTATTTTCGTCACCAAACACGGCCTAAGACACGGCCGTGTCCCCAGGTCGTGTAACTTTCTGCACAAAGGCAAAATTTCTGCACAACTTCAAAATTTCATAACTTCTTCGTTTGAACTCGGAATTGAGTGAAACTTGATTCCTTTTCTTCGTTTTCGAGCCTAAAACGCGTTTAAACCCTGAAATCAACATTTTACTCAATTAAGTATCAATTTCTTTAAATAAAACCAAAAATGTACGGGAAATGCTATAAAATCACCATATGAAATATGTTTAAAATTAGAGTTATCAGCCTCCCAAGTTCACATACCTCATTAGCCATCTTGAGCTCTAACTACATTCAAATTCTACTACACCATGCCATACTCAAAGAACTTAAGTGCTGCAAGTTAAACCTTCACTTCCTCGACATACCCATAACAATCAAACACCTATTCAACCTTCTCTTCCTAGTTAAAGTACTAATCTGCATCTCCACTGCTTTAAAAGGCTAGAATTTAGACCTTGACGTTGTTAAGTCTTCAAGGAGATGGGCATCTTCACTCTTCAAATTTAAAATACTCTTCATCCTTTTCATTAACCTTCTCATCTACCTCTTCGATATCATCCATTTCAAGTCTTTGTCATGTAAGCCTCTTTTCTATTCCTCTAGCTCAAACATTCTTAGTTGGGTAATTAGCTTGACCACTGTCAGCATGGCTTCAATCACGAACATCATCAACTTAGACTTATTGCGGTTCATCTTGAGGAGGTTACCTAATGTCTCTTACAGCAGTCACCAAACCCTCCATTAAGTTAGTGAGTCTATCAAGCTTATCCTTAACTAACCTCGAGGGATAGCTTCCTTGGTGGCCTCAACCAACTTGAGCACCACTCTCATTATCTCCAATTGTTTTAGAAACACTAGAATCGGACATTTTCAACATTTTCACTAATAAATGCTACTTCTTTAGTTGAAACAACTTCAAGAATCACACAAAATCTATTTCAAAACCCTAGTTCAAACAACTTACTCAACAAAACTCACTCCACTACTACCTAAATACTATCAAACACACTTTAGTACTCCAATACCAATACAATGCTTCATAACATAGCAAAGACAGCTTACTATATTTTCTCTATACTAGAACATGAGAGAATAGAGTACAAACGATACTCCTATTATAACTTTGAAACTTCACCTTCTACTTTACCATACAACTCACAACAACCTCAACACCAAAAAAACCACTTTGACCACTCACCTACAACTACAACACACATTTACGAACAACTCTACAACTACTAATAGAAACTCACACACACAAAACTTTCCTACAACTTTATACACTCCCTATCAAAACTGTGCTCTGATACTAATGAAGTTGATGCATCTATAAGGTAGTACACAAGAAGAAGCACTACAACAAGCAAACAAGGAAATAAATAACTAGCAATTTGTAGGCAACCCAAGGATATTACGCACCATGAGCTCAACATGGCCTAATCCTCCTACTCAATATTACACAAAAATGAAGGGTTAAGGTTGTTAACCATTATTTCTTACTAAAGGAGCTAAATAAGAGGAGGATGATCTCTAAAAGGAAATTATGTATTCAATTACGCAAAAAGTTAATGTCTACATTACAAGGAAATGAGGCTTATATATAAACCTCTCTAAGATTACATGATGTAAGAAAAGACAAAAAGGGTTAAATATAAATAGTATACAAAAGATTCCTAAGACGAATGTTAAAAAGGGTAATATTGGTATGAAACATAGTATAGTCTACAAAAGGATTAATTCTAGAATTTCATGCTAGAAGGCACATGTCATCTTCTACTTAGATATTCTGATAAAGAATAGAAGTGAAGTATGCTGGTGTGCTTCTAGAGAAATGAGGTCTTTAGCAACAGAGGTAGCTCAAAGCTTGGCTATTATGCTCGAGGTAAGGATTGAATCTAAATAGGTGGTAGAATTGGTCAGCTTAGGAATCAACTTGGTGCTTACCTACTCAAAACTCTTTAGCTCAGCGATTATCCTGGTCAAGATTAGTGCTTGGCACTCTGGGTGGTTGAAGTGCAACAAACCTTAGACATAGATGGAATCTTTGTTTCTTAAGGGTTCTCAAGCTAGGATACATTAGTGAGTCCATGCAATCCCTGAGCTCAGTTACTAGTTCAACATTCCTATCATGATATAAAGACAAATCTACAACACTAAAATTTCGAGAAGTATTCATGCTTTCAAGAAGATCAATGACATAAGAATTACCATTTATCTTCTAAAGTTAACTGTAAGGATCACACTTCTTCTATTGTAATTTATCATAAGAACCTATTGGAAACATCTCATTTTTATGATACACCATAGCTTGATCTCCCACATTGAATGTCTCAACTCTTTTATGCTTATCAACAGTAACCTTATACTTCTAATTAGTAGATTTAAGCTTTTACTTCACATCCTTATTTACTTCTACAATTTGCTTAGTCATATTCTTAGCTTAAATACTCTTTCCTTTGCATTTAGGCGACTAAATCAAATCAAGCATATGCTATGACACTTACGTGTTCATAGCTGAAAATGGTAATCTCTTAGTAACACTATGAAAAGCATTGTTGTATGTAAGCTTTGCTTGAGATTGCAATATATTACTATCTTTACTTATCTATACAAATACTTTAAACCAAATTTCCCAAGATTCTATTAACATTTTCTATTTTCCCAATAGTCTATGGATGTGTAATGTTGCCAATATTCACAGAAGAATTAAGCATCTTCCATAAAGTTTCCCAAAACTAACTCACAAAATTCTTCTCATGGTTAGAAGTGATAAATTTCGAAACACCATGTAATCTAACTACCTCTTTGAAAAACAATTTGGCAACCTTAACTGCATTGCAAGTCTTTCTATATGGAATAAAATGATTCATTTTCAAAAATCTATCAACGGTACATGTTTGCCCATTAGTTTATGGACATGTAGTGCTATTAAAGTTCAAAGAAGAATCAAGCATCTTCCATAGAGTTTTCCAAAAGTAACTCACAAACTTCATATTATGATTAGAAGTGATGGATTTCGAAACACCATGTAATCTAACAAACCTTTTGAAGAATAATCTGGCAACCCCAACTGCATCACAAGTTTTTCTACTTGGAATAAAATGAGCCATTTTTAAAAATTTGTCAACTATATTGAAGACAGAATCAACTTTCCTTTGAGTTCTTGGCAATCCTAACATGAAATCTATGGACAAATCTTCCCAGATATTTTCAGGCACTAGTAATGGCCCTTGGCCCCTTCTAACACATACCGTATCCCAAAACAAATTTATATACATCTTTTCTCAAATATATCCAATAAAATCTCTCCTTTACAACCGCAAATGTCTTATGTCTTCCCAAGTGACCTACTAATCCTCCATTATGCAATGCTCCAATCACTTGCTCACACATCAAAGATCCATCATGCACATAAAATCCATTAGAAGGTTGATTCCATGAGATTTTACTCCAAATTTCATCATAATCCTCATCGTACTCATACTTACCCTTGAGTTGTTCAAACCCAATAATTTCATGACTTATGGTAAGCAATAAAGAAGCTCTTCTGCTAAAAGCATCAACAACCTAGTTATGAACACCAGATATATAGTTTAATCTAAAAGGAAAAATCTATAGAAATTCATAGCATCTTGCATGCATTTTACTACTAATTTGATTCTAACTACTTAGATACTTTAAAGCTTCATGATCAGACTATAACACAGACTCTTAACTAGCAAATAGTGTTCCCTGGTCTTAAGGGCTCATACTATTGAATAAAACTCCTTATCATAAGTACTTCTATTCTACCTAGCATTACTCAGTTTCTCATTAAAAAAAATGCTATAGGTCTCTTTTCTTAAGATAAGATAACTCCTATTCTTACCCAACTTACATCACAATCAACTTCAAATAGCTTGCTAAAACCTGGTAAAGTCAATACTAGAGTAGTACATGGTGTTTCCTTCAAAATCGTAAAGCTCTTGATGGTCTCTTCACCCTAATGAAACTTCCCTCTCTTCAAACACTCTATCATTGCCGCTACAAACGTTCTAAATGTATGCCCTCTAATGATACTACAAATCCCAAGAATAGTAGCTTGTTTAGTCTGAAATTACATTTCTTAAGATTTATGTACAACTTGTTCTCTTTCAAAACTTTCCTTAAGTGCATCAAATATTCTCATATTTTGAATAGCTATAAATCAAAATGTCATCAAAATATACAACCAATATTTTTTTAATAAATGGTTTTAGTACTTGATTCATCAATCTCATAAAGGTATTTAGAGCATTGAACAATCTGAACAACATTACTAACTACTTATACAACCTTTCCTTGCTCTTAAATGCTATCTACCAAATAATATATGATAGACATCGATATCAAGAACATCACAATAAACTTCATCATGGTACTTACCAATTTAGAATGGTACCTTATACCTTTTTGTGATTTCCACCTTTCATGCTATTATCTTGATCTACTCCAAAGTGTAGAGATTAGGATGTTTCTGCATAAGTAACTTCAATTTATTCACAGCTTCTCTTCCAATGATATTTTTTTAGTTGCTACTAGGAATG
This sequence comes from Lumnitzera littorea, assembly GCA_024138015.1. NCBI lineage: Eukaryota > Viridiplantae > Streptophyta > Magnoliopsida > Myrtales > Combretaceae > Lumnitzera > Lumnitzera littorea. The sequence continues at coordinate 94,264,883 of JAMXBB010000003.1, forward strand.
ATAACTCCAAACACCTTATCATTGATGGTGCCTATGGTTCTGAACATCTAACGATGTTAAGTTTGATCTTCTTATTTTAGAGATAATATTAATCTTTTAAGGATATAAGTTTGCCCCTCATCACCATACTCTTCCTCTTCATCTCCATCTAGTTCACAATAGGCTTCCTCATCTTCTTCATTTTTCTCCATAACATTCACTATCTTTCTTAGGTGATATTCATTCCACTTATAACCTAATTGATTACATCTGAAGCATATGCCTATATTAGGCTTCATATAAGAGTTTTCTACCTTCCTATCCTCCTTTCCTTTAGCTTTTGATATAACGTGTTTAGTTATAGCTTCTCTTTTGGTGTGGTTCTAATTCTACTACCTCTAAAAGTTACTTTTAATGCGTATTTGGAACTCTAACTCAACTTAGTAGCCTTATAGCTATCATAATCTATTTTGTTGTGCTCCTACATCATCAATTTTGCATTTAGAGCCATGTTCTTAGCTTCTATTAATATGTTGATAACTTGGACACCAATTATATCCCTTAAGGCTAGTCTTAAGCCATCCAAGTACTTAGCAACTTGCCACCATTCTAATTCATGAAGGTTGTTCCTTTCTACTAATGTCATGAATTTTGCAGTGTACTCATTCACAAATTTGTTCCCCTGTTGATGACATTAGCATTATTGGAGCAAGATCTACTCGTAATCTAAAGGTAAAAATTCCCTCATGCACAAATATTTCATCCTCACTAAGTACGTATAGGACCCTTACCCCTTCGCTATCTTTTGCATTGAATTCATTCCCACAATACAAAAGCCAATCCTTTTAATCTACAGGCTACCAATCTAACTCTCTTTTTTTAGTGGAATCTCCAAAGAATAGAAAAATCCTATCAATCTCTACAATCAAATCTCTAAACTCCTATGTTCCCAAACTTCCATCGAAGGAAGGAATATCTACTTTCAATTTGAAATCTCCAGAATCCTCATATTCACCACCATAAGTGTCTCTCCTTTTATTACCTTTATAAAACTGTCATCTTCTATATATAGGCAATCCATGTTCATCTAAATCCTCAAAATCATCATCTTGATTATAGGCATACTGCGTTTGAAGAGGAGTAGGCCTTTCAATAAGGTCATCATGCGTGATGTCCACCCTTGGCTTTCATTGTCATACTACCTCCTATGAGTATCAATTCCTAAACCATCGAGACAGTCTACAATCTCTACAAGGTGCTCATTGAGACATTAGAATCTATTGTTCATCTATTGCTCTATATGTTGCTCCAAAATTTGCAACGCAATTTTGGTTTTGCCCCCATTAACCAAGACCTAAGCTCTTGAACACCGCTATGAAGACCATTGCCATTACTACTGCCACCAGTTGACATCTTTGCTCTAATACCAATTGATGCAGCATGTAACATGATAGCTATAATTATGGGAGAATAAAAAATTGTATTACTATCAAAAAATCGAAAAATTTAAATGATCTTAGGGTATTTATAATCCCATAACCCTAGGATAAAATAAGAAAAGTGAATAAAATCCAATCCTACAAAATGAGGAAAGAAAATAAGATAAGATAAACTTCATTTGCTAATATAAATATCCTTAACCCACATGATATCTTGCTAAAATTAGAAAATTCAACTTCCTAAATAATGCAAACGGTGAAGCGATTTAGTCTATCAAAAATTAAACTCAAATCAATATTTATTGATATGCTATAAGGTTTGTAACTCTCTACATACAAAAAGTTATAGCTCCCAAAGTAAGATCCAAGCTCAAGGCTTCTAATCCACTTCTGGCATCTAAGGCTTTCAACCAACTATCTTCTAAGCATTTTGAAATTCACTTTTAGACGAGGCTGATTAACTTCTGATTTCTTCCATCCCTTCTTTTGATGATCCAATTGATTCATGACTTTCAATTCTATTTTGTTCACATCAATCACTGATTAAAAATGCATCCACCAAATCTTAGTCAAATCCAATTCTTCATGAAGCATTGTTTCTATGATTAATGGATAGTAATGGGAGACTCTTTGTAATACAATTCACTCATGCTCTCTTTTTAATAACTACAACATTATCTTCAACAGTACACTAATCGTTTACATGATTTTCCTATGTTATAAGTGATTCACTTAAACTATATATATAAAAATAAATCACGAATACTCCAGCAAGAATACTGGGTCGAAATCAAGTAATATAAAGAAAGTAAGGTTGATGATCCCTCAAGGACTAAAAAATTACTAATACTATATTAGTTCTTATCAATATTTAGGTAATCAAAATTTAATTAATTAATCCAATAATTACTCTAAAACTATTGAAAAGAAAATAACTATGATAAATTTGAAATTAAGCAATCAATTGAGAATTGTGGGAAAATGAAATCCACCCTAGATTATGCAAATCAAATTACTGTCATGTTATATAGATTAATAGCTATATAGTCATTCAAGTGAAATTATTATACCTTAAAACTTAAGGATTTAAACCCCTTATTAATTAGTCAACTTCCGCATCTTCTAATTAACAATGAACTCTAAATTACAATCATATATCTCTTGATACTATGATTGTCTAATATCCTAAATCAATTATCCCTAATGTCTTAGTGAGTAATCAATTGCCAAACATCGCATTAGTCTCTAGATAATTTATAATTAATTCAATTAACTCTACTTCCACGTTGATTAATCAAATCAACTAAGAATTTCTAACAAACCCTATATCAACTTCCATATCATTAAGGTTTCTAACAATTATAATCGAAATCATAGAAATTGTAACCATCAATCATCCATATATCTCTTAATCCTATAACATGAACACAATTATCATCTTAGCTATCTAGGGTTTCATCAATTCCTAGAAATAAAATTAACCAGCCATAGATTTGGAAACAAAAACACAAATACTAATTGAAATTGCAATGAAATTCATAATTGGAAGCATAAGTAATTCACAGAATTGCATAAGAATAACTGAAATAGATGTCACCAATTCTGTATTGGAAAAAATATTCTTTAATTGCAACTTCAACTTGGTCTTCATAGCAAAAACAAAATCCTCTCATTGATCAAAGTGATTCTCCTAAAGAATTCTTCAAGAACTAACTAAAGATTATTCTATGACTCTTTACATCTAAGGAAAAAGTGTCTAAAAAGTCTCTAAAAATAACTAAAAAAGTCCTCTCAACTGTGAAACATAAGCTATTTATATGAAAAATTAGGGTTAACTCGCATAAAGTTTCTTTTTCATGAAAGCGGGCAGTATAAGTACAAGGCCAGTGGCGTAGCCATCAAAAGCCGGTGGCGTAGACATCAAAAGCCACCGATGCAAGTTATAAGTTGTAAGTCGGCTATTAGGCTGATTGCCTTTAATTCCAATTTGCATTTTGTTGATCTAGACTTCATTAATTTATGTAAAACTCCTCTAAATTGTCCGCAATTCCACTCTTGAATCCTAAAATTCCTGCAATGTCTAAATGAAAATAATTAAGTACCATTTCTTAATGATTTCTATAGAATCAATAATAATTATATCTAAATTGGCACTTTAAAACATGAAAAATATGCCTTTATCAATAAGTGAAAAATCCATTGTTACTCTAAAAAATTTAGCTTTTTATCGTAACTCTATCTTCTCTTTCTTTTCTTCTTATTCGATCAATTTAACTATCTCTAACCATTTTAGGTTCACCAACATCCATGGGATTATTTTAGTTACCTATATTACAGTCTTCATACATTCACATTCCCATCATCATTCAAGACTAAATGGTGCTAATGCATAGTCTCTTCGTCTACATCATTGTATCCCTCAACATCTTTTCTAATTGCACCTTTATGACTCTACATGATAATGAGAAAATATTATTAATAAACATTTGTTAGATAAAATGAAGAATTAAGGAAAATGAAATTAGATTCTTTAGGCTAAAAAATTAAGAAATATTATATAATGCTCATTTTCAAACATACTCGTACATCTTCATCCTACATAAGCTTCTTCACAACAACACATTTATTAACCAAATTGAGCTAAACCCAATTATATTAGCCCTATACAGCATATCATAAAAAATGTTAGAATGACTTTTTAAAGCTTTCATTCTTAACTTATAAGGACTTGCCTAAAGTCACAACTTGGTAACTTGGACTTGAATGCTTTTTCCATGGCTAAAAGATGTCCTAACTTAAACCTATGATTAGCTTCATACTTTCCAATGTTCTATATCTCCAAGAGCACCTCCATGAGTGTAGAGGTTTTTTCATCGAACCATGCAATTTTGTTTTTACTAAGACCTCTCAATTCATACGTCGTGTTATTATGTTTCCTTCCATTTCCTATCAATATATTTATAAATGATAAAAATTTAATGCTAAATAATAGGGATATAGCTAACTGAGAGATAAATGTCAAGGATGTACTTCAAATTGTGAATAATAGATAAAGTACACTACAAAAGCATAATGTCTAAATATAAGTTTTATTAGAAAGAAAAGAAAAATAAATATACAACCATGTCCTCCATTCATCAACCATCCTTCCAACTAAATTATCTCTAAAAGAAGTCCATTCATTGAGATGAATCAACTATTGACATAATTTCATTCGGTTCTTCAATAATATTTTCATAAAACTCTTGTTCTCTCCCTAATAAATCTTTAACCATTTCCCCTTTTATTAGGTATTTTAGGAGAAAGCATATCGGGATAATGCTATTTTCAATTTTTATTAGACAAAAAGGACTTCTAAGGATTGTTGTCTCATTTTAAGCAAGCTAAAAACATATTTCTATTATTGATAGGAATCAACCCCTACCGATCACACACAACCGAGCTAGAGAACTCTAAAGACTCGCTTGGAGAATTCTAACTCTAGGTCATAGTTGAGATGAGGATTCTTACCCGAGCTAATCTCCAACTAACCTCACTATCAGATCCTCACATGCATCAGATCTGCCCCTATTCAGCAGGAATGCTTTACTCCAGGAGACAGCCTAACAATAGCCGAGGCAAGCTCCCGATCAAACTACAAGCATCTAAACCTAAAGCAAGCTAACTTCTTTTCAAAACTAACTAGTCCCCGACCTGAACTAGATCAGGTCGACCTCTAACTACAATGCCATCCTATTTCCGCTTACTTTGTGACATATTCCTAATGACCAGCCACCAAGAAACACATATCTTCTAACATAATATTCCAAAATGATTCTTTCTTTCTGTATTGTATATTCTTTGTCTCTTTTACCACTTTTAGTATGTTTCATGTAACCTAAGTGTAAAATACCCTTTTTGTCTTTTCATACATGTAAAGTAAGCCTAGTTTATAGGTATATAAGCCCCTCACTTCCTTATATGCAACATCAAACTTTGAATACAAAATTATTCAATTGAGAAACCTTAGTGTTCTCGTTATCTCTTAACTCTTATGCAATGAGTAATGGCAAGTGACCCTTCAGTTCGGACTGGTGTGTCATATCCGGCGAATTGCAGGCTGAGCAAGATTAAGTGATGCATCATATCTATTCGGTAACTGCCCAGACTTTGCTAACCTTTTTCCCTATTTGTTTTGGTTTGTTTCGTTGTAGTGTCTCTCCGTCTATTCAACCCCAAAAATGTATCAACTTCGCTAGTATTAAAGCATGGTTCCGCGAAGGAGTGTATGAATTAGTAGTAAAGTTTTGGTTCATTTTACTATTAGTAGCTATTGTGTTCCTTCCGTAGCTACTACAGTGTGTTTGTGTAACAGCAAGTGTGGTTTCATTGTTACTCGATTTCTACTCTGTTTCCCTTTACAAAAATAGAGCAAGTTTGTCTCTTTTCTATTTGAGTGGCCATCAGGTATTACAATTGTTAACAAGTGGTTAATTCATTTGAGAAGTACTGTATCACGTCCGATTCAAGTGTTGAGGGAGTTATTGGTGACTAGGGCAGTGGTGCTCAACCTGGTCGTAGTCATAATGGTAGTAACACCCCAATATCAGTTAATGGCAAATTTGATAGACTCACAAATCTTGTTGAGAGTCTAGTCATTGCAATGTAAGTTAACAAACAGTAACCCCAATGTGTATAGTAACAAAACCCACAGGAAGACGTCCCTAAGAGAAACTATGGCTAAGGTAATCAAACCAATCGCCCAATTTGACCACCATAAGCTAGAGGAGTAATAGACCAAACAGCTAGACAAAGACTAGAGTTGGGGGAAATTGGGGAAGATGATAAGGAGCTGGATGTTGAAGAGTTTAGTGAAGAAGAGGTAAACTATTACCAAGTGCAGGGACGAAGATGTTGGGTTCCTTAAGGCTAAACAGCGTTAAGGTGCAAATACCGCCCTTCAATGGAAGTAGAGATGTAGATGAATACTTGGAGTGGGAAGAGAAGGTCGAGAAAGTATTTGAATGTTATGGGTATAAAGATGTAGTTAAAGTTCAACTTGCTACATTAGAGTTTACTTGGTATGCCACTATGTGCTAGAAGAATTTGAATGTAGCCAAAGTAAGAGATGGAAGACCAAGTGTTAGAACTTAGGATGAGATGAAGAGATTGTTAAGAGGTAGATTTGTGCTCAAGACTTACCTACAAGATACATTTGCAAAATTGTAGGAGCTTCACCAATGAAGCCGATCTATTAATGACTATATCAGGGAGATCAAGATGCTAATGTTCTAAGCCGACGTGGAAGAACCAGAGGCCCATATAGTATCAAGGTTTGTTTCTGGGCTCAAGTATGAGATTCACAATATTTTAGAACTATAGAGGTTTTATATACTGGAAGAGGCCATTAAGATAGCGTAGAAGGTCAAAAGATAGAAGAGAAGTGTTTTGAGCCGTCTTAAGCTGACATTATCGCAGGTACCAGTACCGTACCAATCTATTCAAGTCGAGCTAAGGAGGCCATACAGGACCGAAGATAGGAATGACTAACCTAAAGATAGCTAAGGAAACTAGTAGGGCCCAGTAAGACAGTAAGGCCGAACTTGAAGACATATGAGAAAGGGCAGACTTTCTGATGGAAGACCAGTGAGGTAAAGTGCTTTAAATGCTTAGGCTTTGGACATATGGCTGCTAAGTGTCTAAACCGACGCATCATGGTGCTCCAAGGATATGTAGTGAATAGCACCAACGAGAGTGAACCCAAGAAGGAAGAAGATGTTAGGAAACCCGAAGATGAAGAGGAAGAGGAGACCTATATCTATGTTGACTAAGGAGAAGTAATGACCTTAGTCTTGAGACAAGTCTTAAGTTCCTTGCCAAACTTTACGAAGGATTAGAGAGAGAATTTATTTCATACCAAATGTACCGTCAAAGGCCAATTATGTATGATCATAGTAGATGGAGGAAGTTGTACAGATGTAGTTACACAATCATTTATGCAAAGGTTAAGTTTGCCAACCTCAAAGCATCCCCAACCTTACAAGCTTCATTGGCTTCATGATAAAAGTGCTTTGTATGTGAATGAACAAGTGACCGTACTATTCAACGTCAGAAATGTATACAATGACGAAGTGGTGTATGATGTCGTCCCTATGGAAACTTCATATCTGCTGCTTAGATGACCTTGGTTGTTCGACCGACGTGTTACTCACAATGGGTATAAGAACACTTGTGCCTTTATCAAGGATGGGAGGAAGATTGTATTGCAACCTCTAACCCTATCCTAAGTAACTGAAGCCCATAATCAACTCACCCAAGCTAGTAAGAAGAAAGCCCTAATGATGAGCTGAAGAGAGCTCCAATCTACTGAGAAGGTTGATGAATCCATGTTCATGTTGGTTAGGAGATTGTTAGAGATGAGTAAATTAGTGGACATTCCAGAAGAGATCCAAAGCTTACTAAATGAGTTTTCTGACTTGTTTCCAAAAGAACTGCATAGAGGACTACCGCCAATTCGAGGCATAGAGCATTATATTGACCTATAGCCAGGCACTACCCTCCCAAATTGACCCACATATAGAATGAACCTTGAGCAAGCTACCGAGCTGAAGAGGTAGGTGGATGAGCTTGTAGATCAAGGGTATGTAAGGGAGAGCATAAGCCCTTATGCTGTATTAGCTCTACTCATTCCAAAGAAGGATGGTTCATAACGCATGTACATCGATAGCTGAGTAATCAATAGAATTACTGTCAAGTACAAATACTCGATATTGAGGCTCAATGATATGTTAGATGAGCTTCACGATACCAAAATATTTTCAAAGATTGATCTATGGAATAGCTACCACCAAATTCTCAAGAAGCCGAATGATGAATGGAAGACTTTCTTTAAGACTAGGTATAGACTCTACGAATCATTGGTTATGCTATTTAGGCTTCCTAACGCACCAAGCACATTCATGAGGTTGATGAACCATGTAATGTGCCCTCTAATTGGGAGATGTGTGCTCATGTTCTTTAACGATATATTGGTATACAATGCTAAACTGAATAATCATGTTTGACATCTTGGTGAAGTATTTGACATTTTGCGAATCGAGAAGTTGTATGGGAAGGTAAAGAAATGCATGTTCTACTAGAAAGAAGTGATATTCCTAGGGTTTGTAGTATCAAGGATAGGAATCCAAGCATATGAGAAGAAGATGCGAGCTGTTCTAGAATGTCAGTGAGGTTCGAAGTTTCCATGGCCTAACTTCTTTTTATAGATGATTTCTTAAGGACTTCAGTACAATAACTACCCTATTGATCGAGTTAACAAAGAAGAGTAAAGGATTCAGGTAAAACGACCAAGTTGAACAGAACTTTGGAGAGATCAAGGAAAAACTTACCTCAGCACCTATCCTATCACTGCTCGATTTTGATAAGCCCTTCGAACTAGAATGTGATACATTAGGAGTTGGAATTAGTACTTTCCTAATGCAAGAGCAACAGCCTGTCACCTTCCATAGTGAGAAACTTAGTAGTCCTACCCTAAACTATTCTGTGTATGAGGAGGAGTTATACTCCCTTTTCTGAGCCCTTACTGTTTGGCAATACTACCTGTTACCATGAGAATTTATTATTTACACTGACCATGAATCATTGAAGCATCTTAGGAGTCAGAATAAACTCTCAAAGAGACAGGCCAAGTGGTTGGAGTATATGGAGGGATTCTTATACGTCATATGGCATAAGAAGGGAAGTGCAAATGTAGTCGTCGATGCTCTATCACAACGGTAAACTTTGCTAACCACTTTGTAGACAAAATTATTGGGATTCTCACTAATTACCAAGTATTATGCTCATGATTCTCATTTCGACCCTATCATAGAATAGTGTAAGGACGGAATTGCTATCAAGGGATATTATCTCAATGATGGCTACTTGCTTAAGAACTGAAGGCTATGCATACCAAACTGTTCTACACATAAGCTGTTGATTAGGGAAGCTCATAGCGGAGGATTATCTAATCATTTCGAGGATACCAAGATAGCCAATATGTTGAAAGAAAACTTTTATTGGCTTGGTTTGGCCAAAGATATCTATAAGGTAGTTAATAGTTGTGAAGTGTACAAGCATGCTAAGGGGAAGAGAGAACTCTACGGAGAGTATATGCCACTACGAACGCCCACTTTACCTTGGGCTGACCTCAATATAGACTTTATCCTAGGGTTACTCTAGACATCTAGAGGGAAGGGCTCTATTTTATTCTAGTGGACCACTTCAGTAAGATGGCACACTTCATTCTATGCCATTGGACTAATGATGCCCTACATATAATTGATCTATTTTTGCAAGAGATTGTTCGACTACATGGAGTACCAAGAATTATTGTTTCAAATCAGGACACAAAATTTTTTAGCTATTTTTGAAAGACTCTTTAGAGAAAACTTGGAACTAAACTTGTATTCAGCTCAAGTAGCTACCTTCAGACTGATGGCTCGATTGAAGTGGTAAACAGGACGCTGGCTAATCTACTCAGATCTATCATAGGAAAGAACTTATGGGATTGGGATCTATGCCTACCGGTTGTAGAGTTCACATACAATTGAACTATCTATGGTAATACTAGGAAGACCTCACTCGAGGTCATCTATGGCCTTAACCCTACCATTCCCTTAGATATGATCAATACCCCAGCAACTACTAAAGAAAGTCAATCCAGAGTGGACCAAGCCTAAGAATTGCATGAGCTACACTAGTCTGTAACAAGAAAGATTGCTAAGTTCAATCAAAGACAACAAGAGATTGGCAATCGAGGCCACCGAACTATTTCTTTCTAACCTGGAGACCTAGTATAGATTCACCTCAACTAAGAGCGATTCCTACACTTGAGACAAAAACAAACTATCTCCTCATACTGATGGTCAATTCAAGGTCCTAGGGAAAATCGACCGCAATGCTTATCAAATCAAGTTGCTTGACGACTATGGAGTTTCTTCTACCTTCAATGTGTCCAATCTGATCTCTCACCAACTAACAAAAGAAGACTCAACAATCACCTCAGAAGAAAGAGTAGAGACCACCCCAAATTTGAGGACAAATCTTTTTTACCCCCAAGCAAATGATAGGAATCAACCCTTCAGACCAATCATGCACAGTCGAGTTAGCAGACTCTAAGGACTCACTCAAAGGATTCTAGCTCTAGGCCATAGACGAAACAGGGATTCCTATCCTAAGTTGATCTCTAATCAACCTAATTATCAAATCGTCACATGTGTCAGATCTACCCCTGTTCAACAACAACATTTTACTCTAAGAGATAGCTAAAGAATAACCAAGGTGAGCTCCTAACCTGACTATAGGCATCCAACCCTGAAGCAAGCTAACTTCTTTTCAAAACTAATTGGTCCATGACCTAAACTAAATCAAATCAGCCTTTGACTACAATGCCCTCTTATTTCTACTTACTTTGTAACATATTCCAAATGACCAGCCACCAAGCAATACGTATCTTCTGACACAATATTCTAAGATGATTCTTTCTTTCCATACTGAATATTCTTTGTCTCTTTTACCCCTTTTAGTATATTTCATGTAACCTAAGTGTAAAATACCCTTTTTGTCTTTTTATACATGTAACGTAACCCTAGTGGATAGGTATATAAGCCTCCACCTCCTTATACACAGGCATCAAACTTTCAATACAGAATTATTCAATTAAGCAACCTTAGTGTTCTCATTATCTCCTAACTCTTAACTATTCCCTTTAGTAAGGAGTAGTGGCGAGTGACTCTTCTGTTCAAATCGATGTGTCATATCCGGTAGATTGTAAGTTAAGTAGGATCGAGTGGTACATCATATCCATTCGGTAGCTACTCAGACTTTGCTAACCTTTTTCCTTAATTGTTTTGGGTTGTTTTGTTATGGTGTCCCTCCGTATGTTCAACCCTAGAGACGCATCACTCAAGCTCAAGAAAGAATCGAAATAAGGAAAAAAAAAGGGAAAGAAAAGAATATTAAGCATGCAATAGCTATGTCTAGTATTATCAATCTATAACAAGTATAACATGCTTCGTCATACAATGAGAAGGAGCCATAAGTAGTAATTTAAGATGATACTTCAACTAATTAAAAGTGGTAGAACAAATTCATCATATTTGAGAAAGCACAAATTATTAGCAATATATTATAAAATACATCATAATTTTTTCATGGCAAAACTACCCAAAAGGATTAGTAAAAGCATAAGTTGATGAGTAAAATCTGTAATTGCCACACAACACAAACACTAAATGCAAGAAATTAAAAAAAAATGGAAAAGGTGAATAAAGTTATGCTGTGAAGCTTATTAAATAAATATAGATACAATGAGAATGTGATGCAATTTTGTAATCAAAATATGCCATACTTTTATCTAGAAAGATTGTATGTTATATATTTCATGGTCATGGTTACTTACTTTAAATTAGAAAATTGTAACATCCTACCTTTTAGATGTTAGCTTAAAATTTTTCTCCTTAACTTTTAGTGTTTGAAGACAACTCATTATGCTATCCTTGAGTTAGAGATAAGGTAAAACCTATATTTAACCTATCATTCAACATCATGAAACATTTGTTTCTGAATCTTTGCTTATTCAACATAACAAACCATAGCAAAAATCTTTACAACAGTAAGCTATACACAAAATACTACAACTATATGATCTTATAAATGATTTCATTAGAAAGCTTACATATCACCATTATATTCTCTATGTTGAAATCCATATGTAATACGTTAATACTTCTTGAAGTGCCACTTTCCTTAACTTAAGTCAAATCCTACAACTACTTGATTATAAACTTCTTTCTTGACATGAGCATAAGACAACTCACCCCTTTAGCTTACTATAAGTTGAGTGATAGTTGATAAATAAATAATAGTACAAGCAATATCTCATCACAAACACACAACAAATCATCAGTTCAATCACAATACTCTTTAGTCCAGCCAAGTAATGAAATGAAACAAATGCGTGCTATGCTTGTATGTGACATGCATCGATGCTAATATCCTAACCCAAGCATAGCTTAAGCCATCCGATTAGTCAATATCCCTGAGCATCTAGTGTAGTTACCCAGGAACCTAGAAAGAATTTAGCCTAATGCCCAGCAAATAGTAATGCAATCTCTACGTGCACAAAACTATTTTTTTATTAACCAAGCCATTTGCTTTACAAAACCAAGCTTTCATAATCTAAACTGTTCACTTAACAAAACCTAAGTAACAAGAATAAAGCTTAGCTAAGTGAAATCCCAGTTTTAGAAAACCTAACTCATAGGTCCTTTCCATGCCATACCATGAATGCTTCAGCCATATATCAAACAATTAGCAAGCAAATACTAAACAAGCTTACTCATTCACTTTTTAGCCCGGCCTTTACTTTATTTCATTTCCATCTCTAAGACCTCGGTATCTAGTTCATTTAAGTAAACACTTTAAGAGATAGGGTTAGTAGTTAGTACCTAACTTCTTGTCTAAGTTAATAAAGATCTCGATCAATAAGCATAACCATGCAATAACACAATGAAATCATCAAAGTCAATAGCCAAGCATGCTTCATCCAACAACATATACCAAAGAAGTCATAAATAATTTAATATCTAATCAATCTACATATTATGCCAATACATACTCAACCAACACAATCGTAGCCAAGCAAGTTAGAAATCATGTAAGTAGATATAAATCTACTCGGGGCACTCAAGTATCTACTTACCTAAGATTGTCGATAACTCAAAGCCTATGCTTCAACACATACTTAGAGATCATATATGCAATAGTTACTCATAAGTTAGATACAAATTAATTTAGGAAGTTACTTATGTCTATAATTCCAGGTATTTTTAAACTTAACTTTTGACTCACTTTCTCATGTATGCTTTGCTTCACTTTTCTAAAATGATTCCAACACAAAGCTTTAGTCTAGAACTTTCTATCTTAACTTCTAAGGTAATTTTACTTTAATGTTTTTGTTAATAAATCCTCTAAATCAACTTTCGAATACCAATCCAATAGAAGGTTTTAATTATCTAAGATTCTAACCTACTTTTTGAGTGAAGTTCTAAGTTCATTGTTTCACTAGTAATATCATTGACTCACTTCTTTTCGACACCAACTTCATTATCTCCATATTTAATCAAACTGGTTTACCATCCCAAAGCCTATATATAAGTGAAATTACTAAAGAAAACAACATTATTTAGAACTTCCATCTCTCTATTTCGCTTTTTACCAAAATTACCTAAAATCTAACTATTAGTTTTCCAAAACTCTTTACACAACATTAAAATAAACCCTTTTAGGAACTTGTATACAAAAACTGGAGTTAAAGCTACATCACTTACTATTTTTAAAATTTAGTGCTAAATTCGTTTTTAGGCTAGGCCTTAACAATCAAACCTAGCTCATACTTTCCAACTCAAACCTAAGTACCCTAATTCAATACCATCCTACAAACATTCTTTCTCTCTCTTCCTCCAATCCCTTCTAGGATGAGTCTTTGGAAACCTTAATCTTTCTCTCTTCTTCATATTATCTTTTAGATGTTAAACTATAAAATGATACTAACTTGATGTTTGTATGATCTATAAATAATTTGGGGTGGTCTCTTCAAGCGAAACATGACTCTGGAAGTGAGACACTTCAATGTTTGATCATGATAGGATCATCTTTCTCTCTTTTCATTATTCTTTTTATACCCTTTAACAGATCTATTAGTATAGTTAATTAGATCTTGTTCAGTTTTATTGTGACTTTGTGATAGGAATCAACCCCTCAGACTAATCACACGCAGCTGAGCTAGAGGACTCCAAGGACTCGCTTAGAGGATTCTAGCTCTAGGCTATAGTTAAGATGAGGATTCCTACCTCGAGCTGATCTCCAACCAACCTAACTATCAGATCCTCACATGCGTCAGATCTACCCCTGTTTAATAACAACATTTTACTCTAGGAAATAGCTAAAGAATAGCTAAGGCGAGCTCTTGACCTAACCATAGACATCTAAACCTGAAGCAAGCTAACTTCTTTTCAAAACTAATTGGTCCATGATCTGAACTAGATCAAGTTAGCCTCTAACTACAATGCCTTCTTTTTTCTACCTACTTTGTAACATATTCCTAATGACTAGCCACCAAGTGACACGTATCTTCTGACACAATATTCCAAAATGATTCTTTCTTGCTGTACTGAATATTCTTTATCTCTTTTACCCATTTTAGTATGTTTTATGTAACCTAAGTGTAAAATACCATTTTTGTCTTTCCATACACGTAACGTAATCCTAGTAGATAGGTATATAAGCCCACAGTTCCTTATATGTAAGCATCGACCTTTCAATACAGAATTATTCAGTTGAGCAACCTTAGTGTTCTCATTATTTCTTAACTCTTATCTAGTTCCTTTAATACAGTTCGGACGGTGTGTCATATCTAACAGATTGTAGACCAAGTAGGATCAAGTGGTACATCATATCCATTCGGTAGCTGCCTGAACTTTGCTAACCTTTTTCCCTATTTGTTTTGGGTTATTTCCTTATGGTGTTTCTCTGTATGTTCAACCCTGGAGATGCATCACTTTGTTATTTATACTGCAATTTATTACATTGACTAACTAATGTGTATAATCTAAGTTTATTACATTTGCTATTATCTTATGTATATGAACTATAGTTTTCTATTGTTCTAATATGAAGCCTTTAAATCTAATAGGTCTCTTAGTAAGTCTTAGTCCTTCGGTCATAATATTTTCCCTTAGTCTTGAAAAATGGCCTTATCTATAAGTTTATAGTCTAAGTATAGTTCCTTAAATGTATCAAAGTTTTCCCAAGAGGCATCTTCTAGTGCTAAAACTTGCCACTGGACCAACACTTGAGGCATAGAATGACCCTATCGAATAACCTATCATATAGCCAAAATAGTCATGGGTCGAATAAGAGGATGACTATGTAAGGCATCTAGAGGTAGATCTAAGGAAGGAATGTGAGACCCATGAGCTAACTTAAGTAGACAAACGTGAATGTTATTGTGAATCTATGCATATGGTAGAAGCTCAAGCTCATAGACATATTCGCCTACTTATCGAGTCATGGGAGAAGGCCCATAATATCTCTTAGACAGCTTATGATGTCCCCGTTGTGCTAAAGACAACTGTTTATAAGGTTGTAACTCAACAAACCCCAAGTCACCTACTTTAAATTCTACTGAGATCTTGATTTGTTAGCATAATGCTTCATTATCTTCTAGGCCTCTTCTAAATTCTTCTTTAGTGCATCCAACACCTCCTTTCTAATAGTAAGGTCAGTCTCTACTGCATCTAAAGATGGGGCACCCCGAACATACTAAACCTTTGTAGGTAGCTTCCTTCCATGCACCACTTTAAATGGTATAAATTCAATACCCTAATGATATGAGTGTTATAGGCAAGCTTAGTTCACATTGAGTACTTAGCCCACTCATTTGGTTTATGCATCACAAAGCCATGCAAATACTATTGAATGAGCTTATTTAACACCTCTATCTACCCATCACTTTGAGGATGGTAGGCACTACTCATAAACAATTTAGTACCATTCAAAGGCATACCATGATGTTCAACAACCATATTAAAAAACAAATGAGCAACTTTAGTTGCTATGAAATGAGTTTCCAATCCTTAATTGACAATACTTAGATAACCTATCTATCACTACCAAAAAAAATTGTGTATCCCTAGGACTTTGGCAAACATCTAATAAAGTCCATAGGTATTTCTTCCCATACCTATTCTAGAATAAGTAATGGGTGCAAGTCTAGTTGGATACTTGGTAAGGTATTCATTTATTGGAAAACTGAACACTCCTTGATAAAAACCTCCACATCATGTTTCATACCCTCATATTAAAAATCTAAAGTTAGCCTCTTGTAGGTCTTCAACACTCCGAAATGGCCAAAAGCTAATGCACAATGGTATTTAGTAAGCAATTAAGGGATTGACTAAGATGTAGGCACCAGAATAGACCATTATGCCAATGCAATAGCCATTGCAATGTAATGGCCATTTCATGTCCTTCCCTTCTAACAAATCATGGAAACCTTTTAAAAAGAAGGAAGCCTATGATATTCGGATTTTAGTTGCTCCATAACATTAAAATATGGCATAGATAATGTCATAAGAGAGGCATAATGTTGCCTAAGCCATGAATCAGTAATGATATTATCTTGCCCTAACTTGTACATGATAGTATAGTCGTATCCCAACAATTTAGTCAAGTATTATGTTGTTCAGGTGTAGAAATAACCTAAGTTAGGAGCTCCTTAATACTCTTATGTCTATCTTGATGAGAAAATGAGAGCCTAGTAAATATTGGCACCACTTCTTCAACGTTTCCACTACTGCGTACAATTGCCTAACACAGGTAGAATCCTTAACCATATGCTTAGGGAGTTTCTTGCTAAAGCAAGATATGGGATGTCCCTCTTATAACAATATAGCTCCCACCCCTATCCCAAAGGCATCTATTTCAACTATAAACTACTTTCTAAAGTCTAGCAAAGTTGTAATTAGAGTATGCTTAAGTCTCTGAAATGCTTAAATTGCCTCCTCAATCCACACAAATTTTTCTTACTATAACATCTCTAATAAGGGTGCTACAATCATGGCATAACCCTTAATGAATCTTCTATAATAATAAGACAATCTCAAAAAAGTTCATAATTGCTTGACAGTATGAGGCATTGGCCACTCTTTTACTACCTGAACCTTACTTGGTTTTAGTTGAACTCCACCATATCCAACAATGTGTCCCAAATATTCAACGATATCTATCCTGAAGGCACATTTACTTTTTTTAAGATATAAAGTGTGGTCTACCAAAATCTGCAACACTTAAGTTAAATGTGCTATATGCAATTCCAAAGCCGTAATATAAACGAGTATGTCATTGAAAAATACAATGACAAACTTTCTAAGCCACGGCTTAAAAATCCTATTCATAATAGCTTAAAAGGTTGCTGGTGTGTTGCTAAGTCCAAATGGTATCACCAAGAATTCATAATGACCTTCATAGGTCCTAAAAGCTATCTTCTCTACACCTTATAGGTACATTCTGATTTGGTGATAACTTGACCGTAAATCCATTTTGAAAAATAGTGTGGCACCATTAGCTCATCCAACAGTTCATCAATTGTAGGAACAAAAAATACATCCTTAACCATAACTTCATTAAAGGCATTATAATATATAAAAAAAAGCTAACTTCCATCATTTTTCTTCACTAGTAAAACAGGTAAAGAGAAAGGACTCATACTATGTTGTTTAATTCCTTATTGTAACATCTCTTGAACCTGCTTTTCAATCTCTTACTTTTGAAAATGAGGATATGTGTAGGGTTTCACATTAATAAGGCCTTTAGCCTCTTTCAAATGTATATGGTGTTGAATTTCCCTAAGTGGAGGCAATGACAATGGTGCCTCAAACAAGTGAGAAAATTTGCCCAATACTTCCTCTATGCGGGTATTACAGGTAGTATTCTCTAATTTTATATTCACCATCTGAGCCTTAAGTTAGTAAAATGATGCAATAGCATCTTGTGCAATTAGTTTACGTAACCGATGGTAAGTAATTTGAGAAGCATCAACATTCAATCCTTGTAAAGTGACCATGTGGTCATCTTTCTAAAATTTTATTGTCAACTGTGCATAATAAATCGTAACAATGCCTAATTCTTATAACCATTGAACTCCTGACACTACATTAGCCCCTTGTATAGGCAAAACATAAAAAGATATCCTTAAGGTGTAATCCCTAAATAGCCAACTGTAGATCATAGCACTTCCCTTCACAACACAATTTTTGACCATTTCTTATCATAAAATGGAACTTTAGGGAAGGAAAAATGGTAAGACATAAGTGTTTAGCTAATCTACCTTAAACAAAGTTATGTATGCTACCCGAATAAACCAAAATTATGACCACATGTCCTTTAATACTTCCCTTGAAACGAAGTGTACAAGGAATGGACTCACCTGATAGAGTATGATAACTAATAGGCACTAAGTCCTCTATCACCATTATTGACTCTTCGTCAATAGCCTCCTCCTACTATTCTTCTATTTATTCCTCATACTCTTTTAGCAAAAGAAAAAGGAATTTTGCTTTACATTTATGGCTTTAATGATACTTCTCGTCACAATTATAATACAACCCTTTTTCCCTCACATTCATCTCCTCTTGTGTCATCTTCTCACTTAGTAATATAGGTTTAGGATTAACATCAATCAACAGTTTAAAGGTTTGGTAACACCTTTTGAAGAAGGCCATGAAAACTAAAGAGTAGATGATGATTTGGTGGTTGAAAAAGAGGAATTCTTAGGAACAAATGTTTGATCAGAATGCTTAGCTTTATACATTTTAGCAAGTTAAATGGCTTTTGAAATGGATGAAGGACATGCAATCCAAACATCTTTTATAATGTAAGGTTTAAGACCTGAAACAAAACAACTAATATGAAAGCTATCAGATAGTCCTTGTACCCTATTTGATAATTCCTCAAATTGAGTTTAGTAGTCAGCAACAATACCTCTTAGTGTTATTTTGGCCAATAGGCCTTCTACATCTTCAAATTTTGATGGACCAAATCTTTGTTGTAGTATAGTAATAAAGTTGCTCTAAGAACTCAACTGCTGGTTACAATACATCCATTAGTACCATTTGAGGGCCTTGTCTTCCATGGCAAATGATGCCATTGTAATCCTCTACTCATCAGGTATCTAATGAAAATAAAAAAATTAACTAGTCTTAATGACTTACCCTTCTAAATCTATGCCATTAAACTTTACTATCTCCAATTTAATCCCCTTCAACATACTATCCATCAAAGAATTATTAACTTGTGAATGTGATGAAGTGATGAGCCTAGGAGTTGAGTTATCACTAAGTCTTATTGTAGAAAGTTAAATGAGTCCATCAAAGTATCGAAGAAAGAAAGATGGAATCAGGTTTAGCAAATTCATGAGCAACCCATGAGGATATGATGCACCAAACGGACACTACACAACCCAATCTCTACTTTAATATTACGCACAAAGTATAAATTAGGGTTACTCAACACAATCCTTACTAAAAAGATTGAAAAAAGTGGCATAAGAGAGCTTTTATAAGGAAATACTCGAAGGGTTTTTCATTGAAAAGTGATAAGTGTTACTAAAACCCTACAAACATGAACTATTTTTGCATAATGGCAATTTCATAAATAAAATAAAGTAAAGGATGCCTTAATAGCAGTCTCATAGATACAAAATAAAATATAAGGGGCTAATGAGATACTTTGGGTTGACTTGAAGTTCTACTGTCCTAGCCAAGAAAAGTAGACCTAGAGCTCTCTAACAGGTCTCTAAAACATAAAAAAGTTGATAAGTAGGTCTTCAACATAGCCTAGCATTTGGTAGTCGACAACGTAGGTGTTCATGCTAACTTGGTCAATCTCTTGGAACCCATCTTCACCCCTCTCCTAAAAAATTTTTAACTCAAAACATAGCATCCACTTACTCCAAAATCCACCGAAGTCAAACTCTATCCAATAAAAACCAAATAAAGTGGCATAAAGACAGCTTAGGTCTATGATCAATACTAATGTCATCCTTTGCTCTTTCCACTCATCGTGAGCTCGGCCTACTAACTCCTCGATTAAAGGTCCTTCTTTCCATTCATCATGTATCTAATCAATTATGCCTAAGTAACTTCAATAGCTATCCTTACCCAAAAAAGGAAAAAGCTCCAGCAACTATCAATCATTAGGAATAACATAACTTCAAGCTCAAACATCATGCTAGGTGATAAGAATCAAGCTATTAGCCCTTTAACAGTAGCCAAGCCCAAGGACTAGAAGAACTAGCAAGGCAAATCCTCCTGCTCTAGTTGACTCTTGCTGAAGCCAACTATCTCTTTGTCAATCCACTCTATATGCTAGCCATATGACTACCCACTTCTCAATGACTTTATGCCGAATTATTGAATGCCATGACATTTACCAAACCTTACGTGCTTACTCACTTATGCCTGAGCCAACTACTTGTTCAGCATCACTTCTATCGAGAGGCCAAGAGAACTACTTGAACTAATCCTTAATCACCCCTGCTCAAACAAGCAATCTGATCATACTCTTTTGTTTACATCCTCCAACAAGATCACCAATGCATCTCTACCACATATACAAGACCACGTATAGAATCTGTTATACTAATCATTACTTTTCTTGAATATTCATTTTTACCTTTTATATTCTTATACATTATTTCTTTAAGACAATATCCTTTTTGTTTTTTCTTATTTTTAGGCAATTTGCCCTAACTTATCGAGTAAAAAAACCCCTTATACTTATAGCCGTAACAAGAGAGAATTAACATCGATACATTGAATATTCTTCCTTTTGTAAACATAGTTTGTTTACTCTCATTTCACTTTTATCCTAACCCTTAAGCAAGGTTATGATTGGAATCAACCTCCGACCATATCTAAGTCAAGGCCTATCTATGCTTACTAAGGCTGAGCTGCAACTAGAAGGATGAGAGCAAGGAAAATAAACACTCAGTATCAACTCTATCATCAACCGAAGTGCCAAGAAACTGTAAGGCCGAGGATGCAAGAGCAAAGGACTAATCAGTACGGCACCAGGAGACTCGTACCGACTAAATCTAAAACTCGGCAATTATGGGCCGATCTCTCTGGTGTCTTGGCCAAGCCACGCGAGAGTTTAGGGACTCTTTCCCAACCTCGTACATCAAATTGCCAACCCTATCCGGTTTGGATACTACTACTCCTAAGACATGTCAAGTGATTGCATATCAATTTCTGTAAAATGCACAGTTTTGTATTCTTGTATATGTTTTCCCTTATTTTATTGGTGGGCTCAATTCTTTAAGGTTTAAGGCCTTGTACATTATTTATAGTTTTGCCACTAGGGTTTAAAACTTTATATAAATGACAACATTTGTACTAAAAGATGGAGATACATAGAGATATAGACATATAGAGAAGAATACGGAAATCATATTCCCATACAAAGTGAATCTTTCCTCTTTAAACTAAGGTTATACTTGAGTTAGCATTTACCAAATTATCGAGTGTTGATTAGACTCCTTAATCGTTCCCGCGTTCTTATCAATCTTAACCTTAAGATTACGGTGAACTCCTTCATTTGAACTAATTAGTGAGTTATATCTAACCCTCATTTGAATCTCAAGCGACATTTAGTGTTTGTGAGTTGTATCTAACTCTATTTCGAGCTCAAACTCATTATTGCGTTTGCATCTTAGTGAGTTATATCCATTTACATTAACCATAAAAAACCTTCATGTTCTTCATACCCATTTTTCTTTTGAAATCCCGAATACCCATTCCTGTTTGGTCAAGATCTGCTGCTATTCCAGATTCATTCCTTATCATATTGGTATTAGAGCTTTGGGGAGACATACATGCTAATGTTCTTCAAAGTAGATTTATGGTTCTAACCTTTCTATTAATCATTGTCCTATAGTATAATGTGCTATTTGTAGTAGTTGTAAGTAGCTATAGAGGCCGTGTAGTGGTTGTTTCTGAGTTACTGTAATTCTGTTTTGTTGTTTCTTCAATTTTTTGGTAAATTGCTATACAAACAAGAATGTCGGAGGATAGTGTCAACAACACTGGTGATAACCCTCGTGGAAGCTTGAGACAACACGTTGATAAATTACAATATCAAATTCAGAATCTCACTAACTCTATCCAAGAACTCACTAGAATGGTTAGAGGCTGCAGACGTGATGGTCAAGAAGGAAGAAGGGAGCAAACACCCACAAGTGGAAGTGGTTCTAATGAATTTAATCATGATGACCGACAACGGAGAAGAGCTATTGAACCAAAAAGAAGAGAACACCATCCAATGACGAAAGGAAGAAATGATAGGAGTATTGACTCCGAAACAAATCAAGAAGCCTGGAGAAGAGAGCCGAAGCCGAGAAGGAACATGGCTGAGCAGAGCTCTAACAGAAGTAGCTGAATCGAAGAGAATCAACCAGTTCGGAATCCAAGGGATAAACCTCGAGCACCTAGCCGAGGACTTGACAATATAAAGCTTAAGTTGCCAACCTTCTGTAAAAGTAACCGACCTAAAGAGTTCCTTGATTGGGTTCCTCGAGTTGAGAAATTGTTCGAGTGCTACGAGTATGATGATTGAACAAAAGTTAATCTAGCTTCACTATCCCTTGTTGAATACACGAGTCTTTAGTGGGATAAGCTGGTTGCCAAGCGAGACATTGAAGGAGAAGAGCCAATCAAAACTTGGAGGCTCATGAAAAGATTAATGAACCAACGCTTTATGCTGACTTATTTCAAGCAGGAGATGCTCTTTGCTTTCTAGCACCTGAAACAAGGTCGAAATACTGTTGAAGAGTATTTGCAAGAGTTTGAGACCTTAATGACGAGATGTAAGATTGCCGATCTACAGGATCGCACCATTGCCAGATTCCTAAGTGAATTCCAAGACCACAATGCCGACATAGTTGAATTGTACCTATTCAACTCTTTAAATGAGCTAATTAATTTGGCATTAAGAGTGGAGAGGTAGAAGAGAAGAAGGCATTAGAGGTCGAGTAGCCGACCTCAACAAGGTAGCCCTGAGCCTAAGAGTTATGCCGAGAGAAGGCAAGAAAAGAAGATAGAGAAAGGAAAGCCTAGCCGACCAACCCATGCCAAGAAAAAGATTGTCAAGAAAGAGAAGGCACCAGACAACAAGGCCCGAGAAGTGAAGTGCTTCAAGTGCTTAGGCTACGAACACATTACATCCTACTACCCGAATAAAAGGGTCATGGTCTTGAAAGGCGAAGGGCCCAAGGCTTAAGTCGAGAGTTAGAGTGATAGGAGCTCGGATGACCAGTTGATAGAAGAAGATATCTATCCTAAGGACCTGGATAAACTTTTAGCTGTAACTACACGGCTAACCTGAGGGTAGATTCTAAACAAAGGGAAATTTTGTTTCATATGCATTACTTAGTGAGTAAGAAGACTTATTCCCTAGTAGTAGATGGAGGAAGCTACGCCAACATTGTCTTTGTCAAGTTGGTAGAAAAGATGAAATTGCCTACCTACCCATACCCTTAACCTTATAGATTGAAGTGGTTTAATGACAAGGGTATGGTCCATATGCATAAAAGAGCTTGAATAACATTCATGGTAGGACAGTATGAGGATGAGGTTGAATTCGATGTGGTCCCTATGAATGCTGCAAATCTACTTCTTAATCGACCTTGGAAGTATGATTGGAAAGTGATCTATGATGGCTTCCTCAACACTTCCACTGTTCGAAAGGATAGGAAGAGCTATTGCTTGACCCCCATGAGCATTAAGGAAATCTAGAGACACTCGGTACCCATGGTGAAGAGAAAAGGGAAGAGAAGCTTATTCGGCATTCCGGCCCATACTCAACATTTAACATTAAGGACAACTTCCTTTCAGACCCACGATAATGATGGGAATTAGCCTCAGACCATATCCAAGTCAAGGCTTATCAATGCTTGCCGAGGCCGAACTACAGCTAAAAGGACTAAAGGAAAGAAAATAAACACTCGACATCAACTCCGTTGTCAACCGAGGTGCCAAGAAACCGTAAGGCCGAGGACACAAAAGTAAAGGACCACTTGGTATAGCACTGAAAGACTCATCCCAACTGAATCTAAAACTCATCAATTATGAGTTGATCTCTCTAGTGTCTTAGCCAAGCTACGCGAAAGTTCAAGGACTCCTTCCTGAACCCATACATCAAATTGCCAACCCCGTCCAGTTCGGATACTACTACTCTTAAGACATGCCGAGTGACTGCAAGTCGATTTTTGTAAAACGTATAGTTTTGTATTCTTGTATATGTTTTCCCTTATTTTATTGGTGGGCCCAATTCTTTAGGGTTTAAGGTCTTGTACATTATTTACAGTTTTGCCACTAGAGTTTAGGACTTGCTATAAATAGCAACATTCATACTAAAAGACAAAGATACATAAAGATATAAACATATAAAGAAGAATATAGAAATCATATTCCCATATAGAGTGAATCTTTCCTCTTTCAAGCAAGGCTATACTTGAGTTAGCACTTGCCGGATTATTAAGTGTTGATTAAACTCCTTAATCATTCCCGCATTCTTATCAATCTTGACCCTAAGATTGTGGTGAACCCCTTCATTTGAACTGGTTAGTGAGTTATGTCTAAACCTCATTTGAATCCTGAGCGACATTTAGTGTTCGTGAGTTATATCGAACTATATTTTGAGCTCAAACCCTTGATTGTGTTTGTGTGTTGGTAAGTTATATCCATTCACATTCACCATCAAAAACCTTCCTATTCTTCGTAGCCATTTTTCTTTTGGAATCCCAAATACCCATTCCTATTCGTTTGAGATCCACTGCCATTCCAAATTCATTCTTTGTCAGGTTGGGTGGCGAGTAATCTCACTAGACCATCTCGTGCGTCATATCGAGCTGCGCTATAAGTCTTTAGAAGTTCTACTAGTGTGTCATATCCTTTAGAGCTATTCGTAAGTTTTACATACCCTTTCATTCATCTTTTTCCCCTTTCATGCATTCCCCCATCACCCTTTTAAGCTTTCAGCAAGCTTTGATCCATCCCTATGATCGGCCTTATCTGTTCTTAGTCACGGTACACATCATCTTGGTATCAAAGTGGAGGTTTCGTTTGAGTTGTAGCAGTTTGTTTCAAGCTATTGTGTTCGTTTAACTATTGTGTTGTGAGAATATTTGCTGTAACACTTAGTCGAGAAGTTAAAATTTGGATCTATTAAAGAAAATGACAAACCCAAGTGTTAATGCTAGCGTTAAGGAAGACAATAGTGGTGTTGCCCTCCATAGCCAACAATCTCAAGGTACTCCAAGAAGTACAAATGAGAGACTAGATGAGGTTGCTCACTTGCTAGTGGATTTGACTCAAGCTATTCATGCGTTAGCTTATCAACTTATTGAAGCTACACATAATACCCTACAAGCTACCTAACCTATAAGAGGTAAAAACCTAGCTCAATAAGGTTGAGGTAAAGGAGTAAGCAAACAAGTAAGGAGAAGGATTAACTTAAGAGACATGGGAAATGAGGATAAGGAAGAGTATTATGAAGAAGAAGAAGAGCAAGCTCAAGCATCTAAAGCATCTGACCATGTAAAACTTCAAATTTCGAGCTTCAATGAATTTAAAAGTGTAGATGAATACTTGGATTAAGTGGAGAAGGTAGAACGTATTTTTGACTGTTTCCAATATGAGAATTAAGAGAAAGTGAGAACTACTACTGTTTCGAATATGTCACCATGTGGTGGATGGATTTCCAGGCTACGAGGAGACGGAAAGGATACAAAGAAATTAATACTTGGCTTAAGATGAAGAGAACACTCAAAAATAGATTTGTGCCAAATGCTTATCTATAAGACACTTTTACTCGATTTCAAAAGCTGAGATAAGGAGGTCAAACTATTGATGAGTATGTCCAGGAATTCTAAATGCTTATGATCTGCTGTGAAATGGAGGAACCGCCAGCACGAATAGTCTCTAGGTTCCTTGTTGGATTGAGGAGTGACATTCGAGACATTATAGAACTCCAATGACTTACGACAATGGATGAAGCCATACAAATTGCTTAACGAGTGGAAAGGCAAAGAAGGGGTCAAATGCCGATCCAACCATTGACTAACCAACTTGTTCGGTCAAGCTTATTGATAGTCAATTTTTGTTTACCCATCTTACTCATTTATTCAACAGCCAACATGCTGTATAATCTATATTCTTGGCCCAATTTTGGTTTTCTTAATTTAACCTATATCAAGCCTAACTCGCATAATATAAATTACTCGTTATTAAACTAAGGAAATACTTTTCTTAAAAAAATTTAAAAATTGGAGTTGCCAACCAATTCAACGGGTAAAAAATAAAATTAGGGTTTTCGAGTAAAAATACCTTAATTTGACCACTAATCTACAAATTTTTTAAGAAAATGATTTTTAGAAATAATAAACTAGAGAAAACCGAGTTTGGGGCTAACCTAATAAGACTAAGTCACCATATAAAAATTAAAGAAAAATTTATGGGCTTTTATTTTTATAATTTTCCTAAAAATACTAAAATATATATATAAATAAGCAAAAGATGACTAAAGTGAATTTTTTTTTATTTTATTACGAATTTCTAAGCAAAAGGGAAAAAAAATTTATTTTTTATTTTTTATGTGGTTGCCTTGAAGTTGACTACATACCCACTAATTAGGATCAAACCGCTATAGTTCTCTTTTTATAAAATATTTAGCGAATAGGTTATTTTTATTTCAAAAACTGAGCCAGGTTTATGTTTACTTATCAATTTATTATTTTAAAAAAAAGACCTAAGAAATCTAATTTTCCCAAATTAAAGAAAAGCCTAACTAACCGTATCTTTTTGAAAACTTGGTTAAGATTTTTATTTTTATTTTTGAAAACACTACATGTCAAAAGAAATATTTTTTTCTAAATCCTAACAATAAGATCTACTAAGATACGGTTATATACGTATCTCAATACATATCTTTTCTGAATCTTAACTGCTAGATAAGTATCTCAATACGTATCTTTTCTAAATCATAACCACTAGATATGTATCTCAATATGTATATTTTCTAAATCCTAACCGCAAGATATGTATGACATGTCAACCATAACATACACATCTCAACCATAAGATACGTATATTTTTCAAAAAAACACAATTTTATTATTAAAAAAACATAATTTAACTAAATTTTATGGAAAAGTGGAATTATCTAGAAAATATGCAATATGAAAATAAATTAAATTAAAAAAAACTACACTTGAACAAAAATAGATTAGTAAAAAAAAAAACTAACTAACAAAACAAAAAACTAATAAAATAATAACTTTTTTTTTCACCTAAACCATTCGAATTGCGTGCGATCGTTACATCGTGGTTGTGAATTAGATCATGCTCATAGTCGTATCGAGGGCTATTGGATTTGAAGCTCGTCAGATTGGATTTGATAGATTGTTGAAGTTCAGTCAGCTTTGTAGATTGCTAGCATTAAGGGCTTTGGACAATTTGTTGTTGACTTGGAATCAAATATCGTCTGGCGTAGACTTGTGTGGAACTCATTGATTTCGTTGGATGGTGTTAGGATTTCAACCTAGATCTTAAATTGGAATTGTGTGGGATGCAGCCTTCGTCGAGAATTGGATTGCTGTTAGCATCAAGCCAAGGGCTTAACTTTCGTCAAGGGAATTGAAATTGGAGTAAGGGACTTCGGATTTGGAATTCGATTTCATCAGGGGGATTGGAAAGTTGGAAAGTGGGCTTCCGATTTGGAATTTTTTTCATCAGGGGGATTGAAGTAGATGTTGTAAAAAAATAAAAATAGAAAAAAACCATCCAACTGGATCTTTCGTATCTTTTAATTATGGATTTGATTTTTAATAAATGAAAGATACAATGAAGGTTTAACTTAGCTTCTAGAAACCCTATTTAGGTTTTCTATTTACTAGGCCCGATCCAATTTAATTTGATTTAGTCTAACAGCCAAATTAATAAATTATTAATTTAATCTAGCCCAATATAATTTAGATTAAAAAATCTATTTTATATTAGATTGGACCAAAATTATTTTAATAAAGCCCAATTCTCCAACGAGTAAAGAATATATTAAATTAATCACATACCATTATCCAATTCAACACTAAACAATCTGACTCGACTCGATTCGATTCGACTCAACTCGACTTGATTCGATTCTATTCGACTCGACATGGTTTGACTCGACTCGATTTGACTCGATACGATACGACTCGACTCTCTTTTTACTTTTTCTTTTTATTTTTTTATTTTTTGTTTTGTTGATTTTTAACCTAGCTCAAATAAAACAAAATAAATAAATAAAAATATAGCAAAAATGAGATGTCAACAATTGCCCCTCTTTGTAGTGAAGTTTGATTAGAGCTCTACTATAAAGACAAAAGAGATACCCATTTTTGCCAGACCCAACTTAGATAACCCGAAAAGGATAGATCTCTTCATGATTAAAAAAAAACTTGTTTTAGTAGATAATCTGAAGATGATATATCTCTTTCAGGATGAGTTGCTCGAAAGGATAGATCCTTCGAAGACAAGATAAGATGACATTCTATTGTAGACAAGATAAGATAACATTCTATTGAAGACAAGATAAGACAAAATGAGACAGTGCTCTCATGAGCAAGCAATCTTTTAAATGACTAGACGGTGCTCCTTTAAGCAAGTGATCCATAAAGGAATAGATAGGACAGTGATCCTACAAAGGAATAAATAAGACAACGCTCCTATAAGTAAGCGATCCTAAAAAGAACTAGGATAGCACTCCTTTGAGCAGGCAATCTTAGAAATGAATAGGGTAGCGCTCTTCTGAGCAAGTAATCTAACTAAGTAATAAAACAGTGCTCCTTTGAGCAAGAGATCCAAAAAAGGATTGATAATGTCACGCCCCGAAGCGGCAGAGTCGTAACAGCCCCGCCGTGTAAACCACCCTAAGATAGAAGTTGGCCTCACAACCGCTATCCTAGACCTGATCTACACAAGGCGTCCACAACTAACCCGCTTTGAAGTAGACAATTTGTAATTTAAACAAATCATTTACCTAAGAAAATGAGGAAATATATATATAATCACTATAATTCAGTTATTACATTAATTAGAAATGAAAAGTAAAACATGTGTTGATTCTTCAATGTTTTTCCTCACTCCCCAGGATCCAGCAGTTGCTAGCTTTAGAGTAGTTGTTGCCGCTTCTTAGCCAGCACCTGCACGACGTCTATAGGGATGTGAGCAACCACAGCTCAGTAAGTAGGGACGGAGGACTTAAAACTATACCATACACACAACAAGGTTTTCAATCACTTATTAAGTGCAATGCATGTGCAAGCAAATGCCATCGCACGACGTTGTCCGGCCCGTCGTGAGATTAGAGAAATTGCGCCCGCTCTAATCCGGGTTGAGGAGTTACCGTTAATGCAACAGCTCACGACCAAACCCAGGCTTGTGTAATGGAGACCTTGCTCCTCCCGCGACTACCTTCGAACCACTGTCTTCATCCCCGCCGCGACCTCCTCTCCTGTCACTTAGTTCGACTGAGGATGAAGAAGGGACCATTTTGCAATCCTGCGCTATCCCTTCCGAAGGGGTCGGTATTTGGCCGGAGAGTCCTAAATCCCCTAACGGGTTGCCATGCATGTTCGATTAAGATTACTGGTCGTATATTTGATTAAGTCCAATTTAGGGTGATCGATCATTTCATACAATTCATATAATATGTGCAGAGCAACAAACAGAATCATGGCATCACCCATAATCAAGCACATGCATACATTCAACTATCTAACAAGCACAACCAAGCATAATCTTAAGCCTCCCAAAATACAGCAACGTATTAATCCCAACTTACCTCGACTCCTCGCTCGCTCACTCGAGGTCCGATTTGCTCAGGCCATCGCCGGTTATCCCTATAACACGAACGTGGTTTCAGCTTTTCATATAATTGTTATAGGTTCGTTTTATCCTATAATGCTTCTTGTTAGGTTTTGTTTAAGGTTTAATATGCCCAATTATCTAGGTATTAAGTCTTTTATAATTATTCTAGGTTTGGGGTTAGGTTCAGGTTCAGGTTCGGTTTTCGCATCGATTTCTAAACCAAGTTTTTAGTTCGATTTTTAAGTAGCGTTTTATATTCCAACCCTAGAAATTAGTTTCAACCCATAATGTGAAATTAATCACATTATTTCCCGATAACCTAAATACCATCATTACCCTTTGTTAGTGTTTATTTTACTCGGTACACTTAAATCCATATCGGTGTACCGAATTCACTCCTAATGTGACAAATTTTTACATTTTTCATATAATTCCATAAATTCAGGTTTCCTATCAGATTTATTGTGCATTTTTATTATTCTCAAAATATAAATTTTTTATTATAATATTTTCTATTTATTATATTTTCAATAATTACACATTATGCATTATTGCATATTATGCACATAATGCATTTCTAATATTTCTATTACCCTAATTACCATCTCTAAACACCAATTATTATTTCAAAATGTCTAAATCCATCCTAAATCAGATTTTACTCCAAATTTCCCTAATTTACAAAATTAACTATTTATTTCCTATTACTCATTTATTACATAATTAACCTAATAATTACATCTAACACCCTAAATGCTATAAGGATCATACTCCATCAGATCTTAACATCCTAAAACATGTAATTATTCACTAAATCAGAAATTAATCATTTAATTACATAATTAACCCTAAATTACCCATTTTATGCCTCTTTTTAGAGCCTAAAAATTATCTAAAAATTTCGAAAATTAATTTTTGAAAAAGGGCTTCATAGCACTGTTCTATGTCACATGAGCATCCTACAGAAAAATTTTGAGCCCCAAACTACATCCCTAAACCTATTTAATTTCCGGTTTAATCATACTCGGTTTTGAACAATTTGTTAAGGATCCTATATTTCCAGACATAATTAAACTAAATCAACATTTTCCCCTAAATCTACATACAATAAAACCTCAGAATAACAAGTTTCATAATTTTCTGGGCAAAATAACTAATTTTACAAAATTTTACAAGATTCGGGCTAGAAATTGGACTCATCGGTTTGGGTGGCTCCGGCCACCGCGGGCCGCCGTGGGGTTGTCGGCCGGCCTAGGCGCTGCCACCACCGTGTGGTGGTGGTGGCCGTCCACTCCCAGCTCCTCGTTTGGTGTGGGTTCCCTTTAAAACCCCCAACTGCACAGTTTTTCTTATTTTTTTTTATTTTCTGGATTTTCTCTCGAATTTTCGACTCTCCCTAATTTTCTCTGATTTCTAACTGTCCAAATGAGTTCCTGGATTTTTCCTGCTATTTATAGGGTTTTAGGGGATTTATTGTGTATTAATTTGGACAAGACAAGTGCTTTATCCCTAAATTTTTGGCTTTTATGTTGTTCTAATTTAATTGGTTGAATTTTCTTTTTCAGATTCTGACTTGCCACGACCAACCTTGCATCATTCCACACCCTTCTGATTTTTTTCTGATTTTTCCTCAATTATTTTATAATTTTCTTTAATTATTTGCTTACTTTTTGGTAAATTTAGGTAATTTCGCGTATTTTTATCTATACGTAAATACATGTAGGGTACACGTGAACATTCCTAAATATTATTTTGGTCATTCTAAAATTTTTAGTATACATATAATTTATCTCTAATAATTTATTAGTTATTATATTACACTTTTTGCCTTTTTGGTAATTAGCAGTTATTATGCTTAAAATTTGAAAATTTTATAGTCTCCTATTTTACTACTTATTTTCTTAAATTTAAGTTTACAAGGTCATTTTTACTGATATCTTGTTAAATAGTTTATAATTTTGGTTTGATCGGATCTTTTAACCGATCGCCCTAAACCTTGAGTTCTAAGTTCAATCCTACGGTTACTTGGCTGAACTTTGGGGCTTACAGATAAGACAGTGCTCCTATGAGCAAGCGATCTTAGAAAGGAATAGATAAGATAGCATTCCTATGAACAAGGACTAGGATAGTGTTCTTTTGAGTAGGCGATCCTAGAAAGAATTGATAGGATAGTGCTCCTATGAGCAAGCGATCCAAAAAAGGAGTAGGTATGATAGCACTCCTTTAAGCAAGCTATCCTAACAAATGACTAGATAGGATAGCACTCCTATGACCAAGCGATCCTAGAAAGGAGTGGTTAGTGCTCCATTAAGCAAGTGATCCAAGAAGGAAGAAAACTTTCATGAGTTTTCACAAATTGATCTGTGACTTGAGTTTGAGTGATTTTGATGATTCCTAGAAAATTTTAAGAAATCTCTCTTGATAATTTTTTTTTTAAAAGAAAAGTTTCATTTCTCTTTTGAAAAGTTTTTCTTTTTTTCTTCTTTTTGTCAAGAAATTCAAAAACACTCTTTGGTAGAAAATTGTGTTGCTAACTAATGAGAAAATCTCAAAAACTCTAAATATCACAAATAAAGGGTTAGCTTGCCCATTGATCACTCATTCTCTTAGTCTTATTTCTTAGAGCATAATTCATGATCTCTGAACTTTTTTATAAACACTGATTTCTAACTTGGGAAAAATGATCATTCACATTTTTGACAAAGTACTCAACTCTTTAATTTTCCACTCAGGGGATATATATCATTACTTAAAATGTTTAGTCAAATTAGACTTCCTTGCACTCTCATAGGTATGTTTTTACTCTCAACATCAATTCCAAAAATTGTAGCTTATCTTGTAAGTGGTACATTCTGGTCAATCAATAGGTCTTTTTTGAGTTTGCAATGTAAGGCTTTTGGTCAATGGTTTAAGTAAATGGATATGAATATACTTGGCCAATTTTGAAGAAATCATATGCAAACAATCCCAGGTTTACAAGCCAAGAACCTAGAAGAAGCTAAACATGGGCTTACCTCAGTTTCATTAGCAAGTTTTGCTGAAGAAAGGTTGTTTTTCTTTAGTCAAAAGAGTTTCATTAAAGCTAGTATAGTGAGTAGGATCATAAATTGAGGGCTTTACTTTTGGGTTTAGGAATCGAAAGTGTTCAGATTTTGGATACCATCACAAGTTTGGACTTTTGGTTTTATTGGTAACTTGGCTATTCTTTGAAGGTGATCACCTTGCTAATATCTTCGATCTCTTTTTTTCACCTTTTTCTTTTTCTTTTCTTCTTTTTTCTTTTCAATATCTTTCTTTTGTTTTTCTCTCTTTTTTCTTTTTTTTTTCTTTTTCCTTTTCTCTTTTTTGGGTCAAGGTGGTTACCTTCCATTACTAAGTTTTGACTTGATGGGATTTAAAGCCCTAAAACCATGGTTCAAAAAGTATAAACTTAGAAGAAATGTATATGGCTTTGAAGTGTTTAGGAAAAATCCATGGGCTTAAGGTGTTTAAAAGAATGTATAAGCCTAAGTGAGGTGTATATTGTCTGAAATTCTTTTTTATCCTAAAGAAATTGAATTATCTATGACAATATTTGCTCATGAATTGACAAACTAAAGCAAGCATAAGTTAGTCTACTCCTTTTTCTTTAGATTAATGATCTTAACTCCTAATTTGGCCAATGTGGGGTGGTTCTTGGCAAAGCTAATTTTAAGAAAAATCCCCTAAAGGTTCAAATGGGTTTGCAAGGGAAAACTATATTTAAGGATGATGAAGCAAATGACTAATATCATTTTGATACGTGTACCAAGTTCAAGACATGCCTCCTTTAAGGAATGAGCCTAATTATTGACCTTAATGGTACTCTTCTCTCATGTGTGTCTAGGGTTAGTGTTTAGGATATGGGTTGCCTCTTTTCATCCTAAACTTTTCAAGTAATGTGTTATCATTCCCTTGGGTGGAAAGTTTTAAGTTTCGAGTTCATATTTTCTTCAACCATTTTTACTCATTCGAAATGTCCTTATTTGAATTGAGCTAGCTTCATAGCATGCAAAGACAAGAATACACCTGAAAACTACTTTATTCAATAACTCATATCTATTACAAGCTCCAAAATGAAAGAAAATGCAGGAACTAAAATTCTTTCCTTTTTTTTTCCCCTATTTCTGTCACTTCTTCAAACTTGGCTCATTTAACCGAATTGATCTCTTGGAGATATCCTTAACTGCTTCAAATGGTGAGCCACCTTGTCAAATGATATTAGTAAATCTTTAAAGCTCGATGTCAAAGGTAGTTTGTTTGATGCCTCTTTAAAACCTAGGGAAGGAATACCACTACTAATTGACCCATTAGTCTATAGAAAACTTAGTTAGATAATCTTGGCATCAATCAAATCTTCCACCTTATGCTTTAGTTTCCAACAGTCTTCTATAGTATGCCCCACCTGGCCCATATGATATTCACACCATTTGTTAGGGTCACGATCCCTTGGTTTGCATTTCTTTGTTGGATTTTCGCATGTCAGTAGTCTTACATCTCTCAATTGCTTAAATACTTAGGCCATTGGAATCTTAAACTATGTAAATTGCCTCCTCTTGTTGTGAATGGGCTTGTCTTGATTCTAGGCTTTCCCATTCGGCACATTCGCTCCTAGCTTCTCTTTCATTGAATCATCTTCATGCTTAGGCTGTAATATCCTATTTGTATTAAGATGTAGGTTTCTGAGCTGCTTGAGCACATAACCCATCACCATTTTTGTACCCACAAGTCTTTCTTCTAACTTTGCTAACTTTTCTTCTAGAGTTGCAACCCTTTCTTCCAGACCCTGGCAATAACATACCCCTCAGACTTCACCATTCAAATCTGTTTCTAGCAACTTTTCCAATCCTTGTATCATATTAATAGTGGGCTCTGTGTGGAATTTGGGCCTTAGATCCCTAACGAAGTCCAACTTGACCAATTTCTCATCAATCAAATGTTAGACTTTATTCTTCAACTCCCAGTAATGGTCAATAGCATGCCCTTACTAACCCATGTGATACTCACATTGCACATTGGGATCGTATTTCCGAGGTCTATACCTTAGTGTTGCAATTTTAGGATGTAGTAAGCCCTCTTCTTTCAGGCAACGATAGACCAAAGATATAGGAATCGGGATATGAGTGAGCCTCATTCTAGGTGATTTCTAGCTTAGCTTATTTTCCTTGAGCTCTAGACCAATGCTTAAGGCACTAGGCTCGCATATCATTAGATAGGACATCATAGTGTTCACAATGGCCTCTAAATCTAATGGGGCTAATCCTTTCCCTATCAATTTCCTTACTCTAATAGCATCCTCAATGCGACTACCAGTTGTAACTACATCTGCAAACATAGAAGCAGTATGGCCTAAGAGATGATTATAATAAGGTTCACCTAATGTGCGGATAAATATGTTGATCAATTCATTTTTTGGCAATTATACTACAGCTTAAGTGGCTGTAGATCTCCATCTCTGGGCATACTTCTTAAAGGACTCAATCAACTTCATTTCATGTTATTTAAATCCATCAGGGATGGAGCCACTTCTTCATTGAACTTATACTGTTGATAAAAGGCTCGAGATAGCTTATCCCAAGTATCAAGCTTAACTAAGTCTTGTTAGGCATACCAAATCAATGCCAGCCCAATTAGGCTATCTTAGAAAGTTTGAATCATCAACTACTCATGTTTAAAGAATTAGGCCATCTTGCGAACATAAAGCCTAAGGTAAAGTTTAGGACAACCTGTTCCATCATACTTTTCGAAATTTAGTACCTTAAACTTCTTGGGTAACTCATGGTCTTCAAAAGCGCAAACACTGCTCAAACCCAGATCACTCTGCACATCATGATCCTTGAGAACTCCCATTTTCTCTTCAATTTTCTAGAAGATTTCTTCTTCCATCTTCATCAATTTCTACACCAATTCCTTCCCCAAGCCTTTGCTACTATTATTGAGCTCATGAGCCGGCAACTCTTCAAACGTGTCTGTCTCAAATGGTATGTCAATAGGCCCTTAGGCTTAAGTACAAGTCATGGTCCTAACTTGCTTCGCATGCTTTCCCAAAATCCCTTCAGCTATGGTTAGTCTATATTCAAGAGCTTCAGACATCTTGCTTTTAAAAATGAGTAATTATGGGTTTCAAGTTAGGTTAGATTACTTAAAAAGCAATCTTTTAAAGCCTGCAAGAATCCCTTCTTGTTAGCAACACTATATCGAGTTTTTATCTTTGAAAACCATTCTTTTTTTTTTTTAGAAACTTTTATTAGAAAATCAATGTTTATTTTATATCATAGAAGCCTAATACTGACATCGATAAATCTAAACAAAGAAAACATTAGGACTGATGACCAAGGACATAGGATGACGATAATATTACAAGGATGATATAGAGAAATGGAAACTATTTTACAATGAGAAACTTATTGAATAAATGACACAAGGGTGATGACTCATGGAGAAAACTCTATTAGGACTGTAACAACTTAAAGGCTAAACATGAGAATGAGAACTTAGATGTTTACAAGATTGATGACTTTGAGATGAGAAATAATTTACAATAAGAATTTGACAGTCAAATCTTTTTTGTCTTTTTGATTTTTTTAGTTCCTAATAGTATAGTACTTGTGGGGCATTACAATAAGAATTTACTAAGTAAAAAATTATCATGAAACTGGTTTTTTATCATAAAATATCTTTTGAAATTTCCACATTTTTTAAAAAAAATGTTAGAAAGCCTTTTAAAAAAAATTGACAATTCCATAATACTCTTTATTATAGTTAATTTCCGTAATTACATGACCTAAAAAAATTTACTAGTACAAAAGTTTTTTTCTTATTGTTTTTCTTTATTTTTTATTTTTTATTTTTTTGTTTAAGGAAACTATCAAGAAATAAAAAAATGAGTAAAAAAAAAAAAACTACGCAATCAATAAAGGTTATTATTTAATAAAGCTACAAATTTATTAACAATCATAAAATTCAACCTATACAACAAACTAAAATAAAAAAAAAAAAAAGCATCCTAACTAATCTTCCTAAAAATTCATTCCTATATCTATAAGAGCTAATGAATCTGGGTAGGACAAAATTCACAAGGTTGATTCTAACTTGACTTTTCATATCTATATTACATAAAATATGAAACAATATGATTATTTACAACGAGACCACTAAATTTAAAATAAAGTTAGATATAATATTAATAATTTTGTAGTTTTTTCAAAAAATTTCTTAAAAATTATGCAGCATTTCACTCACTAAAAAATGATAAAAATAAAAACACATATAACACAAGAAATAAAATATTCATAGAGAAACGAGCACAATCAAATATATATAAATTTAATATATTATACATGCATGCAATGCAATAAGGTTGGTCATTAATAAATTATAAGAAGTATAATGAATTCACGATCAAGGAGCACCCTTATATATAAATAGGTTCGAAATAAGATTTAAAAAAAAAAAAATGAAGCTCGTGAATACTTATATATAAGGGTTACTGGTTATTTTTTTTAAATTAATTTCCCTTTTTTTAAAAAAGAAAGTCAAACCAACCACTAATTAATCAAACTTTTCCTATAATTTAAAAATAACTACCTCTTTTTCAAAAAGGATAATGCAAAAGGGTCGGATAACGGATCTCATGCTTTATAGCTCCAAGGCTTTCTGGAGAGAAGCTTAATGAGCTATATCAACTTAAGTGAGCTTGCCAATCACTGTTAAGTGGAGATAAAGACCCTAGCGAATTGAGGGTTATACAATAGCGGCCTATCTTAAGTTCTTAAGATGGCCCAAGTCCGACCATATCTAAACACATGTAAATGATTACTAAAAATAAAAAGAACACCCCCCACCCAATAGAGCCCATTGGGTCAAGCTTTTTTCTTATGGCCTATATAACTAAAAACTCGTTAGTACAACTATAATATAAAAAAGAAAATAATAATACAAAAACCCATCAATAATTCTTAATTTTCACATGATTAGCCCACCAAGCTTCCCTAGTGAAGTCACTAATTCTATCGAGCCCTATTTTGGTTTCTTTAATTTAACCTATATTAAGCTCAGCCTACTTAATATAAATTACTCGATATTAAACTAAGGAAATACTTTTCTTAAAAAAATTTAAAAATTCGAGTCGCCAATTAGTTCAACTGGTAAAAAATAGAATTAAGGTTTTCGAGTAGAAAAACCCTAATTCAATTACTGATCTACAAATTTTTTAAGAAAATGATTTTTAGGAAAAATAAACCAGAGAAAACCAAGTTCGGGGGCTAACCTATTAAGACTAAGTCATCATGTAAAAAATAAAGAAAAATTGATGCTTTTTTATTTTTATAATTTTCCTAAAAATACTAAAATATATACATAAATAAGCAAAAGATAACTAAAGTGATTTTTTATTTATTTTATTTTATTACAAATTTCTAAGAAAAAGGGGGAAAAAAGTTTTTTATTTTTTATATAGTTGCCCTAAAAGTGCCTACTTACCCACTAGTAAGGATCAAACCAGCTGTAGTTCTCTTTTTATAAAATATTTAGCTGATAGGTTATTTTTATTTCAAAAATCGAGCCAGGTTTACATTTATTTATCAATTTATTATTTATAAAAAACCTAAGAAATCTAATTTTCCCAAATTAAAGAAAACCCTAACTAACCATATCTTTTCGAAAACTCAATTAAGATTTTTATTTTTATTTAAAAAAAAAATATCTTTTCTAAATCCTAACTATAAGATCCACTAAGATACAGTTAGATACGTATCTCTTCTGAATCTTAACTGCTAGATAAATATCTTAATACTTATTTTTTTTAAATCGTAATCACTACATACGTATCTTTTCAAAATCTCAACCATAAGATACACATCTCAACAGCAAGATATGTATATTTTTCAAAAAAACACAATTTTATTATTTAAAAATGCAATTTAACTAAATTTTATGGAAAACTAGAATTATCTAAAAAAATATGCAATATGAAAATAAATTAAATAAAAAAAACTACACATGAATAAAAATAGATTAGTAAAAAAAAACTAACTAACAAAACAAATAACTAATAAAAAATAATAACTTTTTTTTTCCTAAATCATTCGAATCGCGTGCGATTATTACATTGTGGTCGTGAATTAGATCATGCTCATACTCATATCGAGGGCTATCGGATTTGAAGCTCATCAAATTGGATTCGATAGATTGTTGAAGTTCAGTCGGCTTCGTAGATTGCTGGTGTTAGGGGCTTCGGACAATTTGTTGTTGACTTAGAATCAGATTTCGTCATGCGTAGACTTGTATGGAACTTCATTAATTTTGGTGGATGGCATTAGGATTTCAACTTAGATCTTGAATTAGAATTATGTAGGATGTAGCCTTCGTTGATAATTAGATTACTATTAGCGTTAAGCTAAGGGCTTGGCTTTCGTCAAGGGAATTGAAATTGGATTAAGGGACTTCAGATTTGGAATTCGATTTCGTTATGGGGATTGGAAAGTTGGAAAGTGGGCTTCTGATTTGGAATTTTTTTCGTTAGGGGGATCGAAGTAGATGTTGTAAAAAAATAAAAATAGAAAAAAACCTTCCAACTTTTCCGATAAATTCCTTATTTGCAAACCAACAACTAGATCTTTTGTATCTTTTAATTATGGATTTGATTTTTAACAAACAAAAGATACAATGAAGATTCAATCTAGCTTCTAAAAACCCTATTTGGGCTTTCTATTTATCAGGCTTGATCCAATTCAATTTAATTTAGTCTAAGAGCCCATTTAATAAATTATAAATTTAATCCGGCCCAATATAATTTAGATAAAAATATATATATTTTATATTAGAATGGACCAAAATTATTTTAATAAAACCCAATTCCCCAACGACTAAAGAATTTATTAAATTAATCACATACAGTTATCCAATTCAACACTAAATGATCCTACTTGACTCGATTTGATTTCACTCGACTCGATTTAATACGATATGACTCAACTCTCTTTTTTTATTTTTTTCATTTTCGTTTTTTTATTTTTGTTTTTTTTTTTGGTTGATTTTTAACCTGGCTCAAATAAAATAAAATAAATAAATAAAAATATGGCAAAAATGAGGTGTCTACATCTACTACTAGAAATTAATCAGATGGTAGATGCAACTGCTGGACACACATTACTTTCTTTTATGGATGCTTTCTCTCATTACAACCAAATCAAGACGGACAAGGAGGATGAAGTCCATATATTTTTTGTTACCAATTTTGGAATGTATTGTTACACGGTAATGCCTTTTGGGGTGAAAAATGCCAATGCAACATACTAGAGACTTGTTACCAAGATTTTCAAACCCTAGATTCATAGAAACGTCAAAGTATACATCAACAACATGATTATGAAGAGTGTAAAGGAGGATCGACATCTTGTTGATCATAAGGAGACATTTGCTATATTGAAGAGATATAGCATGATACTTAACCCATAGAAATGCATCTTTAGCACAACATCAAGAAAATTTTTAGGATATATGGTTACTCAGTACGACATTGAGGTCAACTCGAGAAAGATTGTGGTGATAAGGAACATGAAATGCCCTCGCTTAATCAAGAAAATGCAAGAACTCACTGAGCGTATAGCCACTCCTAACAAATTTGTGTCAAGAAGTGCTGATAAGTGTGTAGAATTCTTTAAAATCTTAAAGAATCTAAAAGAATTCGGGTAGTCCAAAGATTACAAGAGAGCTTTCAGCAATCTCAAATAATTCTTTACGTTACCACCTACACTCTCGACACTTATTTCAAAAGAGAATTTATATTTATATCTATCAGTTAGTTACTAAGCTCTTTCTTCCATATTGGTCTGAATTGATGATAAAGAGCATCAACTCATCCATCACGTGAGTCATGTTTTGTAAGGGCTAGAGCTTCGATACACAAAAATTGAAAATTTTGTTTTAGCAATGGTTCTCTCGACAAGGAAGTTGAAGTTTTTTGAAGTTCACTAGATCATAGTGCTCACTAATCAGCCATTGCGACAAGCATCATAATGACCTAACTCCTCTAAGAAGATGATGAAATATGCCTTAGAGCTGAGTACCTATGGCATACAATATAAACCCAGAACAGCACTAAAGGCTCAAGTGCTGGTAGATTTTGTAGCCAAGTTCACTGGTGAGAAAGATAATATGGAGTTTGCCAAGAAACCTATTTGGTTCCTTTATGTAAATGGTTCTTTGATGAAAAAATGAAGTGGTGCAAGCCTTATTCTTCAAGGCCCAAACAATGTTAAAGTTCATTATGGATTAAAATTCAGATTTCCGACCAGCAACAATGAAGTAGAGTATGAAGCTTTGATTATTACACTGAAACTGGCAAAAGAGATTGGTGCTAAGAAACTCGAAGTGTTCTCTATTTCACAATTAGTAGTAAATCAAGTCACAAGAAGTTACGCAGCAGGGGAAGAAGAGATGAGCAAATACCTATTGGTGGTACGAACACTCGTAAAAGAATTTCTATCTTTCGTTATCCACAAAATTTCAAAAAGCAAGAATATTG
The DNA here is from genome assembly GCA_024138015.1 of Lumnitzera littorea. NCBI lineage: Eukaryota > Viridiplantae > Streptophyta > Magnoliopsida > Myrtales > Combretaceae > Lumnitzera > Lumnitzera littorea. The sequence goes on from JAMXBB010000003.1 coordinate 94,306,333, forward strand.
TTGCCAATAAGTTATCAAAATTAGCCAATATGGCACTCCCTGAATTAAGTGACAAACTTTTTGTCAAATTTCTTCTATACAAAAGTTTATCCACTCTTTTGCAGAGCTGTGAGTTGGTTCCTTGCCTAAGAGAAGAATCTTGGATGGATCCCCTAATAGATTATTTGAGAGACAATATTCTTCCAAATGACAAGAAAGGAACATGAAGATTGGCTTACCAAGCCACAAACTACACGCTGATTGATGGTTAGCTGTATAAACATAGCATATCATAACCTTATCTTCGATGCCTTCTTCCAAGAGATTTCTAAAGGGTGTTATCCGAACTGCATGTGGGCATATGCAATAACTATGTAAAAGCTTAGACATTGTATGTTCGAGTACTGGAACTCGGCTATTATTAGCCGACCATGAGAGAAGATACAAAGGAAGTTGTATAGCACTATCCCCAATGCCTGAAGCATGAGTCACCGAGTCATGCACCTATAACTAAGTTATATAGCCTAACCAACCCTTAGCCCTTGGCCCAATGGGGGCTAGATATTCTCGGACCCTTTCCAAAGTCTACCACCCAACAACAATTCATCATTGTTGTTGTAGATTTGATAAGAATCAATCCCTTGGACTGATCACAAGAAGCCGGCCTAAAGGACTTTAAGGGTTAGCATGAAAAATACTATCTCTAAGCCATAATCGAGATGGAGACTCCTATCTCGATCCGACCTCCTACCCAACTGCAAAGTCTTAATCTAGAAGGTAACCTAAGAAAGGCTAGCTGAGCCGATCTCTCCAACCAACCACTAGCCCCTGACTACCAATACCTCCTGTTTCTAGCTATGTTGTATCATACTCCTAACGTACAGCCATCAAGTGACGTGTGCCTTTTGATACAACATTTCAGAATGATTCTTTATTTTCCATACTGAATATTCTTTATCCTTTTTACCCCTTTTTAGCATGATTCATGTAATGTAATTGTAAAATACCCTTTTGTCTTTTTATTCATGTAAAATAACCCTAGTGGGCGAGTATATAAACCTCCACTTTCCTTGTCTGCAAACATCCAACTTTCAATATAGAATTATTCACTTTAAATAACCTTAGTATTCTCGTTATCATTCAACTCTTATCTATTCCCTTTAGTAAGGAGTAGTGGCAAGTGACCCCTCAATTCGAACCAATGTGTCATATCTGGCGAATTGTTGGTCGAGTAAGATCGGGTGGTGTATCATATCCATTCGGTAGCTGTCCGGGCTTTGCTAGCTTTTTCTTTGTTTCTTTCCGGTTTACTTCATTATGGTACCTCTCTATGTGTCCGACCCCGGCAACGCATCAAGATTACTTTACTAAATGGGTGGAGGCCAAGGCAGTGGCGAAAATCACCAAGCAAAAAGTGGAAGCATTCGTTTTTAGTTCCATCACATCAAGATTTGGAGTTCCTTACATGATAATCACCGATAATGGCCTATAGTTTGACAACAATAAATTTCGGGCATTTTATGAGAAGTACGACACTCACCTCAACTACACGTCTGTAGTGCACCCTTAGACAAATGAACAAGTTAAAGCCGTAAACAAGATCATTCTGTACGGCTTAATACAAAGAATAGATCAAGTCAGAAGAAAATGGGCCAATGAATTACAAAATGTTTTATGGGGATACCGAACCACAAAAGCCATGTTGCCGATTGAGCTAGATTTGCCAAATCTATAGACATAGAATTTAGATATTATGGTTAATCAAGTTGGATTGACAGCGAATTTAGACACCATTGATGAAATTCAGGATATTGCAAGAGCTAGGGTCGAGGCATACCACCATAGAGCAACAAGTTATTATAATCAGAAAGTGAAGCACAAGGTTTTTCAACCTGGAGATCTAATTTACCAAAAGATGGAAGCTATTAGCGTGCGAATGAATCAAGGCAATGTCAGTACGAACTAAAAGGATCCTATTAGGATCCAGGAAGTCGTTGGTAAGGGGGCCTATCGACAAAAAACGTTGGATAGATCCATCATCCCTTAAGCATGGAACGCCAAGAATTTGAAATTATGTTTCAATTGATTGTTCGGATGATGTTCATCTCCACTTATTTGTAAGGTGATAGCCTACATGCTTATAAGACTACAGTACTCTTTTATGAGAATTATGTTTGAAATCTCATTATGTTTCTTATTCTTTTTTTTATTGCTGAGTTAATGAGTTCTAGGTTGCACAGTAAACAAACTAACCTAAGTTAACCTATCGCAGTTAACGAACTGCATAAATTAATCTTCTAACCAAGTAATGCGGCTAGTCCACGCATCAAATAACTAACGAACAATGTCTAAAAAGACACATGAAATAAGCGTGTAAAGTAAAACATGCTGAGAAATAATGGGTCATATGAAATAAAACATGCCAAGAAATAATTAGGCGTGTAAAATAAAACATGTTGAGAATCAATTATGTGTGTGAAATGAGACATGTAGAGAAATAGTTGGGCATGAGAAATAAAACATGCCAAGAATTAGTTAAGTGTGTGAAATAAAACATGCCCAAAAAAACTTAGCATGTGAAACGAAACATGCTAATGAATAAGAACATATATAATAGAACACGAGGAACTCACAGTGCATGAAATAAAACGTACTAAAAACAATCATATGAAAAATATTTCCTTTAAACAATTACATGAGAGGATGCAAGGTACAAAGAACACAAAGAAAATCCTATGGCTTACTCTAAGAATTAGTAGAAGTAATTTTTGGATCGGAGGCTGGGGCTTTCTCTAAGCAAGTTTCTTTCTCAGCACCTAAGGTCTCAAAGCTAGCAAATTTCTCTTTCCGTAGATAGGGGGTTTCTTTTGATAGACGCTCTTCATCTTCCCTTAGATCCTTCACATGAGCTTTGTCATTATCCTCAATGATCTCAACACCTGCCTCATCATCATCCTCTTTGTCAACATTGCTGACTTTATCATTAACATCGGCAAAGTTGGCATAAGAGAGATCGTAATTAAGGTAAAGCTTCAGGATCTCCTCTTTTATTGCTTAGACCCCCTCTAACAACTTCTTCCGTAGAAGTCTCTCGTACTACCAACTCAGAGTGACTATATCGAAAGCCTCTTCTACTGATGGTCCTCTCCTTAAAGTCTCCTCCAATTCAGCAACACAGCTTTATAAGTTCAAGTTATTGGTCTCAAACTCCTTAATTTGCATTCTAAGCTTGTCTTCCTCGTTGCTCATCATGCGAAGAGTTCGGCCCAGCCCCCAACACTCTTCTTTCTTCTTCTGCAGCTCCTGCACGCCTTTAGACTCTTTGTACTATTCCATTTTGGCCTTCAGGCTTGAGACTTCATCGATACCAAGGGTATGTGCCAATTTCTCAACTGCAAGGTCTTCTTGGAGCTTTCTCACCTCCATCTTAGCCTTTATCCTCACGTTTTCAATAGTGGTAGTTTGGGCTTTGGATGCATTATATGCATCCTTAATCTTCTACAACAATTTCATTTAATATGATGAGTACCCAAAATGACTCGACAAAATACATAAAGACTACTATGGATCTTACCTTTTTAGTCTCCCTATCAGCCTCATTTAAAGCTATCAAAAAGTGGCTGCTCATCTAAAAAGGAAACTAAATATCAACAACTAAGTAAATTTAACAGTTATAAAGATGCATATAGATCCTCATGTCATATAACTTAGCCACAATATGGGCCTTCTTGCTACTGTCAACCCTGTCGACATCCTTCTTGGTGATATCCCCATCCTTTGGAAGAATAATTCCTTCCATCACGGTTAAAGATTTTGTCTTGTCACCTAGGGTTGAGTTGGTATCCAAAACATTTTGGCTCCAACATAAGACGAAGTACTCGCTGACCTCCTTATTAAGGACGAATTTAGCACTAGTGATGCCAAGAGCTTTGGACTGCATTGCCTCCTTCGTCCTCTTGTCTAAACCCTTGGACCTTTTAGCAGGGGGGTTAGCCAACGAGTTCCTTTCCCAGTCTCTTATTAGCACTAGGTGCTACCTTTAGCACCAACGATGACTCCTCGACGATGGTAACATCCTTGGTCTCCCTATAAGGTTAGTTCTTTGGGCTTACCTATCTCAGCTCGATAGAAGGTTGAATATTTTTTATGAGAAACTCCACAGACACTGTTTACTCACCTTCCTTTTACCTATCGGATCGCGCGAGGTCTTCTTCTATGCTGCCGCCTACTTGGATGTGTTTTTTTTTTTTTTTTTTGCCATCTTCTTCATAGTAATAAGCCGAGTGGTAGGTACTGCTGTAGCTACCCTCTTATCCACCTTTAATTTTTTGGCCTTTGCCTGGGCCAATAGCTTAGTAGGATTTACCTCTCCAAAACCCATATCTGTAACATGAGCAAATAAGTTAATATTAACACAAGAAAAGAATTAACTTACATTCTCTATCCCGAGCAAGGCTCAAAGGCGACAATTCTACCCCCTAAGTTGCCGGAACGGTTTTCCTCTTGTGACTATACTCAGCATGGTGGTAACTCATTAGCATACCTTCTTTCTCTAAAAAGATTGGATCTCTGCTTTCATAACGCTGTATAATTCCCTTGGCATCTCAAAAGAACATTTTATCCTTCCTCCTTTCCTGAATTTTCTTTGCCGCCGTTGCATCATTCGGCATCAGGACTATATCTTTAGTGCGAATTGGCTCAGTCCATTAACTCTAGAAGTCTAGCTCTTCATCAGACACTATTGACACAAATTTATCATGCCACTTATGGATCTTAGACTTTAACCCATCTATGAACTCCCGCCATACCTTACAACAGCAAAGTACCACCCATTAGGTTGCCTCTTTAAACTTTCACCATACCTTTCAGCACAACTTTAAAGTAGTTAAAGAAGCCCTTCATAAAAGCCAAGAAAGGGAAGTGCAACCCAAAATCTAAATATTTTAGGTATATATAGAATTCGTGCTCCCTTGGGAAACATACCCTCTCCTCCTCTCTCGGCCTCCTCAAATTCCACATTTCACGAGATCTTGCCTGTACTAGTTGTATTTCATGACAAGAACTCTGTCAGCAGAATTGGCAATCCCATCTAAAGATTTATGGTAATAGTTTATGTTGTTATACAGATATCTTATTGAGGATTGCCCTTCTTCATCCTCAAGATAATTATCTGCAGCAAGGGCATTTATCTAAGTGAGTTTATCCCACCTTTCCTCAATACTATCGGCCGAACTACCAAAAAAGCATACCGCTTCGCTCCTTATTTAGGAAGGAGAAGTGGCCTTAGTTTCTGTTGCTTCAGAATTGAAGAGAACATGTTAGCATACGATGTTGCGAACCATACCTAAATGCTTATGAAGACTAGTATCACAAAAGTTAAAGAGCTTGAGACTAAAGATAAGAAAATAAGAAAATTTGTTTGTGATTTTGAGCAAAAATGACTTCTGATTTTGAAAAGTCCTTTAAATATGAACAGCTTATCCTCATAATTACAAATTTGTTTCTAACAGTAATGATGCACTAATTTGATAGTGGCGCAGATTGTTGACATGTGTTTCAAGACAAAAATCCAATGGCTAACAACACCCCAATAGTTATTAGGCCTATAATGTAATGATGACCAAAGCGATAAGTGTCATACTACATACTTTTTGGTTTCTTAAACAGGCAGGAATTTGAAAGTTTCAACTTCTCAATTAAGATGAGAACAATCTTGATGCCCATCTCGCTTGGCATCTAAAGAACTGCACCACACTCGGCCTCTAGAGCATTATGTATTACTCCCTTTGTCGAATTCTCAAACACAAGAGTTGGGGGGCAAATGTTAATAGTCAATTTTAGTCCACTTATCTTACTCGTCTATTCAGTTACCAACAGGCCATGTAATCTATATTCTCAATAGATTGCTAAGTGATCTACATTCTTGGTACTACGCTGAGTAATACAGATCTGTTGTTGATTTGAATTCAAGTTTATAGCATAAATAGTTATCATAAGCACGATTATATTACATAACTGCCTCCTCTCCCTACATTTCAAGGAAGGTATCTAATCAACAAGGTTCCACAAGTCTCAACAGTTATTTCAATAACTACTCCTTCAGACATGACAATCTCCTATAAATACGAGAATGAAACTTTGTAAGAGATACCGATAACTCTTAAACTCTTTACTTTAACCTTCTCACACCTACTTATTAACTTAGGCATCGGAGTGGTCACACCAGACTAACTCCGGTACCAAGTATTTTTCTTATCTTTGTAGGATATTTCCAATCCCTAAAATTCACTAACAACAAAGCCAACTTGCTTAGGGAAGCTACCAAAGTCAGTCGAGTACCGAGCCGATCCGATGAGTAGATGTTAGGACTAACCATAAGGGTTGAATAGAAGGTGACATACCAACCAAAACATATGAAAAAGGGCAAGGATCTAGTAGGAAGATGAGTCAGATCAAGTGCTTTAAGTGCCAAAGGTTCAGACATATGGCTGCCTAGTGCCTGAACCAAAGGACTATGGTCATCAAAGGAGACACCTCGAAGTTGGAAGTGGAAAGTAATGATGAGGAACCTAAAGAGGAAGAGAGTATTAACGAGAAAGAAGTTCCTCAGGAAAATGAACTCATTGAAGAGGATGTATTTGCCATGGACTTGGATCAATTGATCTTGGTTGTCCAACATGCAATGAATTCAAAACCTTCACGCGAAGAGTAGTAAAGGGAGAACTTGTTCCATACTACCTGTAAAGTAAATGATCAAGTGTGCGCACTAATTATGGATAGTAGAAGTTGCACCAATGTAGCATTAGTCAATCTGATCACAGGGTTAAAGTTGCTGACTATCATACATCCAAGGCTATATAAGTTGCACTGGTTGAGTGAGAAGGGAGCACTACATGTCACTCAGCAAATACTACTACCAATCATCATCGAAAATTGCTCTAATAAGATTCTCTATGACGTACTGCCTATGTGCGCTTCCCACATGTTGCTTGGAAGACCATAGCTATTTGATAGAAGAGTTATCCTTGATAGATACAGGAATACGTATTTGTTCGAGAAGGATGGACAAAAGATTACATTAAACCTAATGCCACCGAGTGAAGTTAACAAACTGCAAGCAAAACCTACTCATAGATCGAAGAAAACTTTGATGATGAGTAGAGCCAAGCTTTGTGAGGCCATTAAAGACGATGTGCCAACCCTTATGTTGGTCAAATGACTATTAGAGTTGAAGGAGCGGGTTAAACTATTCCTTAAAGTAAGAAAGTTGCTAAATGAGTATGCCAACCTATTCCCTAAACAATTGCCCGAGGGGTTACCCCTTATTCGAGACATAGAACATTGCATTGACTTAATACCCCTCATTACCGCCTTGTCGAATAAGCAAGCCTATCAAATGAGTCCTGAATAAGCTTCAGAGCTCTAACGATAAGTCAATGAACTACTAGAGAGAAGGTATGTTAAGGAAAGTCTCAGCCCTTATGTTGTTCTGACGCTACTGGTGCCGAAAAGGGATAATACCTAGTGGATGAATGTTGACAACTGAGTAGTAAAAAAGACAACAATCAAATACAGGTATTCTTAGGCTATATAGTAAGTAGAGGAGGCTTATGAGTAGACGACAAGAAGATCTAAGCAATCATCAAGTGGCCAACTCTAACTATCTATGCCAAGGTAAGAAGTTTCCATAAACTAGCTTCCTTCTATAGAAGATTTATAAGAAGCTTCAATACCCTCGCCGTACCCCTTACTGAGTTGACAAAAAGGAACATTGACTTCAGATGGGGAGAAAAGGAGGAGAAAAGTTTTGCTAAAGTAAGAGAGAGGTTGACCTCCATCTTCAAGAAAATATTTGAGCAAAAATGTGATACGCCAAGCATTGGAATAGGCGTTATCCTAATGCAGGAAGGCCAACCAATTGCCTACCAGAGTGAAAAGATCAGGAGACCTCAACTAAACTACTCAATGTATGACAAAGAATTCTTAACACTGATCCAAACACTATAAGTATGGCAGCATTATCTATTACCGAGAGAATTTGTCATCTATACTGACCATAAATCTTTGAGTTATCTCCAAAGTCAGACGAAGTTGTCGAAGTGGCAAGTGAGATGAGTCAAATTCCTTGAATGGTTTAATTTTATAATAAAATACAAACAAGGAAAGAGCAACGTGGTTACAGATGCTCTTTTAAGAAGACATACACTCTTGACAAAATTGTAAACCAGGTTGTTGGGGTTTGCAAGCATTAAGGAACAGTACTTTAAGGATCCACATTTTGGACCCATACTTGTGTGTTGTGTCAATGGAAAGACAATAGACGAGTATCATATGGAGGAGGGATACTTGTTCCAAGGAGGAAAAATGATAGGAATCAAGCTACTAGCCCTTTAACCCGTAGTTGAACCCAAGGACTACAAGGGTTAGCAAGGTAGATCTTTCTGCTCCAGCCGACTCTTGTTGAAGCTGAGTACTTCTTAGCCAAGTCACTCTATATGCCGAGTCAAATGATTGCCCATCTCTTTGAAGTGTACCAAATTATAGATTACCAAGAGAACAGCCAAACCTCTTACGATTACTCACTTATGTCTGAACTAATCAATTACCTAGCGTCACCCTTACCAAGAGGCCAAGAGAGAGACCCCGAACTAATCCTTAGCCACCTTTGCCTAGGTAAGCAATCTGATCGTACACTTTTGTCCCTTTCCTCCGATGGCCTTGCTAATGTATCACTACCACATGTACAAGACTATGTATAGAATCTACTCCACTAATCATTGTTTTTTTTTTTAATATTCATTTTTACCTTTTTGTATTCTTATACATTACTTCTTTAGAATAATACCCTTTTTATCTTTTCCCTTTTAGGCAAATTGCTCTAACTTATTAGGTATAAATACCCATATATTTTTACCCACAAAAAAGCAAATTATCATCATTACAACTGAATATTCTTCCTTAATGTAAACACTACTAGTTTACTCTCATTACACTTTTATCCTAACCTTTAAGCAAGTCTAGGTGGCGAGTAACCTCACCGGACCAATTCATGCATCATATCGAGTTGTGTCATAAGTCCTTGGAAGTTCCATTGATGTATCATATCCTTTAGAGCTGTTCATGGATTTTGCTTACTTTTCATTCACTTTTCTATTCTTTTACACATTTACCCATCATCCCTTCAAGCTTTCAGTAAGCTTGGACCCATCCAGCGACTAGCCTTGTTTGTTTTAGGTCACGGTACACATTATCTTGGTAGTAAAGGTTTCTCTTGAGTTGTAGTTCGATTTTGAAATTCTATTTTGCCTAAGTAAAATAGAGTAAGTTACTCTATTCGTTTAATTGCTATGCTTATTAGCTGTTACTTTCTAGGTTGTAGAAGTGTTTGCTAAAACATCTAAACGAAGAGTTTGAGCTTTTAACCTATAGAGAAAATGACTAACCAAAGTATAAACGCTGGTGTTAGAGATAACAACAGTGAAGTTGTCCACTACGGCCAATAGTCTCAAGAAACTCCTAGGAACACTAGTGAGAGACTTGATGAGGAGGCTAACCTCTTAGTACATCTAACCCGAGCTATTCATGCGTTTGCTTGTTAACCGACTGAAGCTACACAAAACACCCCATAAGTTACTTAACCTGCAAAAGGTTAGAACCCAGCTCAACAAGTTTGAGGTAGAGAAATAAGTGGACGAGTAAGAAGAAGGATTGATTTAAGAAATTTGGATGATGAGGATAAGGAAGAGTATTATGAAGAAGAAGAGCGAGTATGAATACCCAAAGCCTCTAACCATGTGAAACTTTGGATTCCGAGTTTTAATGGATCTAGAAGTACAGATGAATACTTAGAGTGGGAAGAGAAAGTGGAGCGTATGTTCGACTATTACTAATATAAGGATTACGAGAAAGTGAGAACTGCTGCTATTGAGTTCTCTAGATATGCTACCATGTAGTGGAAGAATTTCCAAGCTTTGAGGAGGTGAAAGTGCTATCGAGAGATTAATACTTGGCCCGAGATGAAGAGAATACTTAGAAACAGGTTTATGCCAAATACTTATTTGCAAGATACCTTTACTCAGCTTTAGGAGCTAAGGCAAGGAGGCTAATCTATCAACGAATATGTTCAAGAATATCAAATGCTTATGATCTGCTATAAAGTGGAGGAACCACCAGCTCGAGCAATCTCTAGATTCATTATTAGGTTAAGAGGTAACATTCGAAACAATGTGGAACTCCAATGATTTACCACAATGGATGAAGCCAATAGAATAGCCCAATGAATAAAGAGGTAGAGAAGAAGCCAAGTATTAACTAGACTGTCGACTAGTCGACCAAGATAAGGAAGTCATCAAGCTCAGTCAAGCACCAAGCCAAGCCAATCCGAAAGGTAGATATCTGAGCCGAGCAAAAGGGCCAACATGACAGAAACATGCCGACTTAAACTTATGAGAAATGATAAGGGTCTGATAGGAAGACAAACCAGATCAAGTACTTCAAATGCCAAGGGTTTGGACATATGGCTACTCAGTACCCGAATAGAAGGACTATGGTCATCAAAGGAAACGTCCCAAAGCTAAAGGTAGAAACTACTGATGAAAAACCTAAAGAGGAGGGGAGCATTGTCGAGAAAGAATTAATTGAAGAGGATGTGTTTGTTAAGGACTTGAATTAGTTAATCATGGTTGTCAAACATACAATGAACATGGAACCCTCACACGAAGAGGAGCAAAGAGAGCATTTATTTCATATCACCTATAAGGTGAATGATTAGGTGTGTGTCCTCATTATAGACAGTGGTAGCCGTACCAATGTAGCATCAGCTGATCCTATTACAAAATTAAAGTTGCTGACTATTGTACATCCAAGGCCATATAAGTTGTACTAGTTAAGTGAAAAAGGAGCACTACATGTCACTCGGCAAGTACTACTACCAATCACTATTGAAAATTACTTTAACCTAATTCTCTACGACATACTTCCTATGTACACTTCCCACGTGTTTTTAGGTAGACCGTGACTGTTTGATAGGAGAGTTATCCATTAAGGATACCGAAACATGTATACATTCGAGAAGTATGGTAGGAAGATCATGCTAAACCCGATGCTACCGAGTAAAGTTAATAAATTGCAGGCCAAACTTGCTCAAGGTCAAAGAAGACTCTAATGATGAGTAGAGCTAAGCTCTACGAGGCCCTTAAAGTTGATGCGTTGACCCTTATTTTGGTCAAGCGCTTATTAGAGATGAAGGAACAGGGTGAACTATCTTTGGAAGAAAAAAAAAAAAGAGTTGCTGGGTGAGTATGCTAATATGTTCCCATAACAGTTATCTAAGGGGTTACCCCCAACTCAAGGCATAGAACACTGCATTGACTTATTAGCCAGCATAGCACTACTAAATAAACCAACCTATCGGATGAGTCCTGAACAGGCTTTTAAGCACTAATTCCAAGTCAACAAGCTACTAGATAAAGGTTATGTTAGGGAAAGTCTCAACCCTTACGCTGTGCCATCGCTCCTAATGCCGAAAAAGGATGGAACCTGGTGAATATATGTCGATAGCCAAGTCGTAAACAAGATCACAACCAAGTACAAGTATCTTATCTCAAGGTTGGAAGATATGTTGGATGAGTTGAGTGGAGCTAAGGTCTTTAGCAAGATTGATCTGAAGTCTAGCTACTATCAAATCTGCATAAGGCCAAGAGATAAGTAGAAAATTGCGTTCAAGACTCAACATGGACTTTATGAATGGATGGTCATGCCCTTTGGCTTGTTAAATGCCTTGAGCACTTTCATGAGATTGATGAATCATGTGCTGAGACACCTAATAGGGAAGTATGTCATGGTGTACTTTGACAACATCCTTATCTATAGTACCGACATGCCGAGTCACTGTGAATATCTCCGAGCTGTACTGAATATCCTCCATGCCGAGAGATTGCTCAGTAACCTTAAGAAGTATTGTTTTTGCTAAGAGGAAGTGGTATTCATTGGCTATGCAGTAAGTGGAGGAAGCTTACAAGTGGACGATGAGAATATTCGAGCAATTGTTAAGTAGCTAACTCCTATTGCTTATGTCGACGTGAGAAGTTTCCATGGACTAGCTTCATTCTACAAGAGATTCATTAAGAATTTCTACACCCTCAACGCACCACTTACTGAGTTAATAAACAAGAACACCAACTTCCAATAGCGAGAAAAGGTGGAAAAAAGCTTTGCTAAGATAAAGGAAAGGTTGACCTCTGCCCCTGTGCTATTTCTTCTTAACTTCAAGAAAATATTTAAGCTAGAGTATAACATGTCAGGCATTGGGATAGGCGCTATCCTAATGTAGAAAGGCCGACTAATTGCCCACCACAGCAAGAAGCTTAGAAAACCTTAGCTAAATTACTCTGTATATGACAAAGAACTCTTAGCACTGATCTGAGTATTATAAGTATAGCAGCATTATCTACTGTCAAGAGAATTTATCATCTACACTAACCATGAGTCCTTGAGGTACCCCCAAAGTCAAACCAAGTTATCGAAGTGACAGGCAAGATAGGTTGAATTCCTTAAAGGATTCAATTTCATGATAAAATACAAGTAAGGAAAAAGCAACGTAGTTGCAGATGCTCTTTCAAGAAGGCATGCACTCATGAATGAACTGCAAACCGGATTGTTTAGGTTTATGAGTATCAAAGAGTAGTACTCCGGGGATCCACACTTTAGACCCATACTTATGTGATGTGTCGATGGAAGGACCGTAGATGAGTATCATGTAGAAGATGGATACTTGTTCTGAGGAAGGAAATTGTGCATGTCAACCTATTCACTAAGGGATTTACTGATCAGGAAAGCCCGCAGTGGAGGAATCTCCAGACATTTTGAGGAAAGAAGGACCTATGAACTGACCTATGAACTGTTGAGTGATCATTTCTTCTAGCCAAGAATGAGATACGATGTGCACTGAGTTGTAGAAGGCTATGCCATGTGCAAAAGGGCTAAATGATGAGTTGAGTAAAGGAAAGCAATGCCTTTGCTTGTTCCAATGAAACCATGGGCCGAATTGAGCATAGACTTTGTTCTCAAACTACTTAAGGCAAAGATTCTATAATAGTCATCATAGATAGGTTCAGTAAGCCGGCCCAATTTTGTGCCATACTCCAAAACTAACCATGCTTCAGCTATTGCTTCTCTTTTCTTGTAGGAAATTGTCAAGCTACACGGTATACTAAAAAGTGTAGTATTAAATAGAAACCCAAAGTTCTTAAGCCATTTTTGGAGAACTCTATGGTGACAGATGGGGACCAAACTACTAATTAGCACTTCCTGTCACTCCTAAATGGATGGCTAAATAGAGGTAGTCAATTGTACTTTAGAATCACTGCTCCGAGCTATAGTGAGCAAGAACTTAGTTGATTGGGATGTTTGCTTACCAGTGGTTGAATTCGCTTATAAACAAATAATACATGATACCACCAAGCAGACCCCCTTTGAGGTTGTCTATGGTTTCAATCCCGAGTTGCCTCTCGATCATACCCTTATGCCTAAATCTAAGTAAGAAGACCCTAACACGAAAGCCTGATTACAGTCCCTTTAGCACTTTTACAACAAAGTCACTCGGTAGATTGACTAAGCCGCTAGAAGAATACAAGAGAAGGCCAAGGATAAGATAGCTAATCAATTCCAGCCAGGAGACTCAGTATGGCTACACCTTAGCAAGGAAAGGTTTTTGAGCAAGAGGAGGAACAAGCTATCTGGAAGAGCTGAAGGTCCTTTTAGAATCCTTTAGAAGATCAATGACAACACATACAAGTTAGAGCTGCCCGAAGACTATGGGGTTTCTGACACCTTCAACATTGCCAACCTCAATCTATATCACCCTAACGGAGAGCTAATCAAAGACCATTCAGATTTGATCCCAAATTCAAATCAACCCAAAGGGAATGATGGGAATCAAGCTACTGGCCCTTTGACCCACAGCCAAGCGCAAGGACTAGAACGATTAGCAAAGTGAATCCTTCTACTCCTGCCAAAGCCAAGTACTTCTTTGCCAAGTTACTCTATATGCCGAGTCAAATGATTGCCCATCTCTTTGAAGTGTACCGAAATATAGATTACCAAGAGAATAGCCAAACCTCTTACAATTACTCACTTACGTCCAAACCAATCAATGACTTGACATTACCCTTGCTAAGAGAGAGACCTCTGATTAATCCTTAGCCACCTTTGCCCGAGTAATCAATCTGATCGTACATGTTTGTTCCCTTCCTCCAACGGCCTCACTAATGTATCACTGCCACATGTACAAGATTACATGTAGAATCTGCTCCACTAATCATTGCTTTTCTTGAATATTCATTTTTACTTTTTTGTATTCTTGTACATTACTTCTTTAAAGTAATACCCTTTTTGTGTTTTCCTTTTTAAGCAAATTGCCCTAACTTATTGGGTATAATTTCCCTTGTATTTGTAGTCGTAAAGAAGTAGATTATCATCAATACAACTAAATATTCTTCCTTAACATAAATACTGCTAGTTTACTCTCATTACACTCTCATCCTAACCCTTAAGCAAGGCTAGGTGGCAAGCAACCTCACCGAACCAATTTGTACATCATATCGAGTTATGTCATGAGTCCTCGGAAGTTCCATTGGTGCGTCATATCCTTTAGAGCTGTTCACGGGTTTTACTCACTCTTCATTTACTTTTCTATTCTTTCACACATTTCTCCATCATCTCTTCAAGCTTTCAGCAAACTTAAACCTATCCAACGACCGGCCTTATCTATTCTTAGTCACAGTATGCATCAGAAATTGTATGTGCCAACCTTTTCATTAAGGGGTTTACTGATCAAGGAAGCCCACAGTGGAGGACTCTCTAGATATTTTGGGAAAAGAAGAACATATGAACTGTTGAATGGACATTTCTTCTCACCAAGAATGAGGTGAGATGTACACCAAGTCATTGAAGGCTATTCGTATGCAAAAGGATTAAATACCGAGTAAAGGAAAGCAATGCCTTTGCCTATTCTAATGAAACCATAGATTGAGTTTAGCGTGGAATTTGTTCTCGAGTTACCATAAACTACCCAAGACAAAGATTCTATAATGATTATCGTAGATAGATTTAGTAAAATGGCACACTTTGTGCCCTGCTCCAAAACTAATTATGCTTTGGCTATTGCTTTACTTTTCTTGCAGGAAATTGTTAGGTTGTACGACATGCTGAGAAGTGTAGTATTCGATAGAGATCCAAAGTTCTTGAGTCATTTTTGGAAGACTCTGTAGTGACGGATGGGAACCAAACTGCTATTTAGTACTTCTTGTTACCTCCAAACAGATGGCCAAACAAAGGTAGTAAATTGTACTTTAGGATCACTGCTCCTAGTTACAATGGACAAGAACTTAGCTAATTGGGATGTTTGCTTACTAGTGGTTGAATTCACCTACAACCAAACCATACATGACACTACTAAGCAGACCTCCTTCGAGGCCGTCTATGGTTTTAATCCCAAGTTGCCCCTCGATCACATACTTATACTTGATTTCAAGCAAGAAGACCTTGATGTGAGAGCTTAAGTACAATCCCTTCAACACATCTATAACAAAGTTACTCGGTAAATCAACTAAGCTACCAGAAAAATACTAGAGAAGACTAAGGGTAGAACAGCTAAATAGTTCCAGCTAGGAGACTTGGTGTGGCTGCACCTAAGTAAGGAAAGGTTTCCAAGCAAGAGGAGGATCAAGCTATCTATAAGAACTAAAGGACCTTTCAGAATCTTTTAGAAGATCAATGACAACGCCTACAGGATGGAGCTGCTCAAAGATTATGGGGTTTCTAACACCTTCAACATTACCAACCTCAATCCATATCATCCTGATGGAAAGCTAATTGAAGACCACTCGGATTTGATCCTAAATCCAAATCAACCTGGAGGAAATAATAAGAATCAAGCTATCAAGCCTTTAATCTGTAGCAAAGCTTGAGGACTAAAAGAAGTGGTAAGGCGAATCCTCCTACTCCAACTAACTCCTACCAAAGCTAAGTATCTCTTTGCCAATCTACTCTATATGACTAGCCATATGACTGCCCATTTCTCAGAGGCTTTGTACCAAATTGTTGAATGCCAAGACATTTGCTAAACCCCACGTACTTACTCACTCATGCTCGAACCGACTATTTACTAAGCATCACTCCTACTGAAAGGCTGAGAGAACTACCCAGACTAATCCTTAGTCACCTCAGCTCGAACAAGCAATCTGATCGTACTCTTTTGTCTCCATCCTCTAATGGCATCACCAATTCATCTCAGCCACGTGTACAAGACCATATGTAAAATCTACTATACTAATCATTACTTTTCTTGAATATCCATTTTTACGCTTTTGTATTCTTGTATATTACTTCTTTAGGACAATACCTTTTTTGTCTTTCCCTTTTTTTAAGCAAGTTTCCCTAACTAATCAAGTATAAATACCCCTTGTACTTGTAGCTGTAACAAGAGAGAATTAACATCAATACATTAAATATTCTTCCTTTTGTAAATACTATTTGTTTACTCTTATTTTAACCCCTATATAAGGCTAGGTGGTGAGTAACCTTACTAGACCATCTTGTGCATCATATTAAGCTGTGCCATAAGTCCATGGAAGTTATACTAGTGCATCATATCCTTTATAGTTGTTCATGGGTTTGGCTTACTCTTTCATTCATCTTTCATCCCTTTGATGTGTTCCCCCATCACCTTTTCAAGCTTACGACAAGCTTAGATCCATCCCTACGACCAGCCATGCCTGTTCTTGGTTACGGTACGCATCACTAAGAGCTCGAGGTATTTAAACATATAGAGCCTCTACCCATTCTTCAACCTCAACCGCTTCCACCTCTTCAATTCTTTAATGACTCAACTCTTCCTCTCTCTACCAATATAACTCTAGCACTTTCGATATAAGATTTTTGAGTAGGAGCACAACACAACCCCAATATGACTAATCTATAATAGATCATGGGCATAAGACTACTATGACTCATATTAATGCTAGATAATCCCATCAATAGATAAGATAAAAGAGTCCAATGGGTAGGAGACAAATGTAATAGTACCTAGTGATATAGATTTCATGGGTGCACATACGAACCCAATATCATATGTAATGAAAGGATGGGTCTAAGCCGTGAGATGGTCCATAAAGTAAAAGCAAGTCATTGGTTTAACAATCCCACGCACTAACTCTATGAATATGATGCACCATAAAACCACATAAGGACCTAAGGTGGTACCTGATATGACGTATGAACACTAGGCCTAAGGTTGCTTGCCACAATCCTTACTAAAGGGATTAATAAGAGCAAATAAATAAGAGCTTTCCAAGAGAAAAGACTCAAGGGTTTTTCATTAATATCCAAAAGTCTGCTTAAAACCCTATACAAGTATTCTATTTATACAAAGTGATAAAGTTGTAAATAAAAATAACTAAAGGATACCCTAGTGGCATTCCTGTAATTACAAATAGAACATGAGGACAACTTAGGGAAAATACAAGAAATAGAAAATCCAAATAACATAAGTAAAATAGATAGCTGAATGAGATTTTCGAGTGAGGGCCTGATGTTTTGATTCCAAAGAGGTATTAGAGACCCTAGAGCTTTATTTGGGCAGACGTAAGCTTCTAGACTATCTGTCTTGTTCGGAGCCAATCTAATATGACTGTAGCCTACTTAACATGGCTATGGCTAACCTCACATGGCTAGACCGACCTGATACGGCAATAGCCGACTTGACACAGTGATCGACCTCGCATGGCTAAGCCGATCTGACATGGATATGGCCAAGCTGTTTCAAGCTAACCAACCAAATCAAGTAAAATTGGCCAAGTCGAGCTGGAAGGGTAGGACAGACCTAGTATAGCAAGGAAGGCTTGGTAAAATAGGACACAACTAGTAGGCCAAGATTGAACTATCAAAGCAAGGCAAGTCTTCCTATATTAATGGAGTTCATAGATAGATCTGTCCGAGAGCTCAATCAAGGCAAAGCAGGGCATACTCAGCATAATAGGGTAGACCTAACAAAGCCAAACAAGTCATCCAATGCTAATAGAGCTTATAAATCGATCATCCATTCGTGTGGAGCTCATGAGCAAACCTCCTATATAGTTCAAAACCTGACTTGTCGTCAGGTCGATATCTAAAATTCTATCACCTAGGGTCATCTTCAACAAAGAGTATGGTCGGTAATGGAATCATATCGACAACATAGGCAACAGGTTATGACTCTACTTAATCTTCTTGGGATGTCTTAGAAGGTAGGACAACCTCATTTACTCCGTTGTCGTACTCTTTATAAGTTCGCATTTTGTCTCTCCACCTCTATGTGAAAATCTTGATAGTTCTTAAGCCTTCTTTAATTCTTGCTTGGGGATTGCAAGGCATCACAACTTGCCTCTTGTCATAAAAGGAATAAGCATGCCTTAATGAGTGATAGCACATATTGTGACTTGACTTCCATGGACTTCTCAAACACATATAACAATCATCAATATCAACTATATCACATAAAATCTCATCTTGGAATTTATCAAAAGAGAAGGCTATTTTTGTCTACTAGGTAATCCAAATCGCCTTGCTATTATAGGAAAATTCATATGGACTTAGGTGAGCAATAGTTGTATAGCTTGATCTCTCGACCACAGCTTCAAATACAAAGCTCACAGGATTTTTATTAACTTGAATTAATATGACATGTTGTTGAAGTCTTCCATCAAAGTAAAATTTTTTTGTTGCCATATTATGAAACTTGAGCACTAACCAACAGCTCCCAATAAATAACAAACACCATCATATTCACTTCACCGATTTAGTTTGCAATGCCGACCAAAGTTATAACTCACTCTGTTGGATACTACTTACACATTTCATGCAGGCACTAACATACGGTACAGTTCGCACGGCCATATATACGCAGCAGCACTAGTTCGAAGTTTGAGCTGTGCTAAGCACCACCAGCCAACTCTTTTCCACACATGCACACACGTATACAGGCCAGCACACGCAATTCATTTTTGTTGTTGACACGTGATACGAGGCAAGCGCACCTATCAATTTTAATATAGTCGGATATGAGTCCGAGTCGATCCTTCAGAGATTTTAAGTACTAATATTAACTTTAGCTTTATTATCTAACCGGAAAATTATGTCGAGTTGAATGAATTAAAAATACTGAAATTAATAAACTAAACTAATTATGAGACTTAACTAAGAAATTTAGAAAGCAATAAACTACTAACGACTTCAAGTATGCAATGATGTATTTAGGAATTATTTCCCCTAGTGTTTAACATGTAACCTTTTTAAAATATATTCAATTTAGTTTCTATGATTCTTGACCGGAGGGATTCACAATTAAAGCTAATATCTTTCTCAAGCATATTAACCCTAATTCTAAATTATTTACCGGAATCTCTTCACTTAGTAATATAACTTAGAATCGCATTAATGTATAATGAATTCCCACACAAACAATCAACTTTCCGGAAGAATCATGTATCTTATCTCTAAGTATACATGTAATTCTCTTCAATTATGTTAAGATCTAATTACACATGCAATTTCTCAATCAACATGCATAATATCATATATTGACACTCTAGAATTATCAATCCATATCTAAACGACATAATTGAATCAAGAAAAGATAGAAACTTTCTTGAAATTATAATTCAATCCAAGGGTTACATAAAACCCTAGGTTCCATAATCCTAAATACTTGAATTCTAAGCTATCATAACGAATCTAAAAACGAGCTCCATCAAAGACATAAAATAAAACATGAAAACCCCTCTTGATTTGATGAACAATCTCTCTGATCTTGAAATCGATGTCGTTATCGCTTCTTGATGTTGTTTCTCCTTAAGTCTCTTCTTGTATCTTGTCTCTCTTTGTTTCTGTAATGTCTCTCCCTCTTTTAAACCCTAAGATCCCCTTATATATGTGTATTACACGGATTTTATTTTCGTCACCGGACACGGCCTGGGACATGGCCGTGTCCCCAGGTCGTGTAACTTTCTGCACAAAGGCAAAATTTCTGCACAACTTCAAAATTTCATAACTTCTTCGTTTGAACTCGGAATTGAGTGAAACTTGATTCGTTTTCTTCGTTTTCGAGCCTAGAATGCGTTTAAACCCTGAAATCAATATTTTACTCAATTAAGTATCATTTTCTTTAAAGAAAACAAAAAATGTAAGGGAAATGCTATAAAATCACCATATGAAATATGTTTAAAATCAGAGTTATCAACACGCGCGTTAACAGTAGCTCGGATAGAGTAAGCTGGAGCTCGGTATGACTAAATACAGCAGCTCGACAGCAATTTTTAAAGGAGCAAACAACTATAGCTCGGCTCACCGGCGCAAACAGCTCTCTCCTCGGTACGGTACAACTTGGACAGTTTGCACTAGATCAGCTCAGCGATTGCTTTATAACAGTTCGGCACTTGGTTTTCCAGTTCGGCGCATACACAAATAGATCGGTACACGCCAATGACAGCTCGGTACTTGCATAGAATAGTTCGGCACTTGAATGGTTGAGCAGAGTTCAGCTCAGCAAATAATTTAGTCGCAGCAACTCAGCAAAAGTTCGCTCAGCTCGGCACTTGAGTTGCAGCTCAGATCGAACAATTTAGTTCGGTACAGAAGCTTGGCTAGAGTGCTTACCAGTTGGGTCGGCGAGCGTTGCAGTTCGGAGACTTAACACAACAATTCGGCTCGCAAATACTTGGTCACAACAGCTTGGCAAGCTTGAAGTATAGCAGTTCAGTGCAGAGTAGCTCAGACCTCAATTGTGTAGCTCGGCACACAAAGTAACAGTTCAGTATGGCACAGCAGTCCACTGTACACAAACCACGACAGCCATTACACGAGCACCCACCAAGCACCTTATCACTCTTGATAGCACACTCAGCTAGGGTCACGGCTGCAAGTCCTCTTCCCTTCACAATCCACTGTACAAACTCCACACCTACTGCACAAGCACTCAACTGCAATTGGACTGCTGCACCTTGTTACACACTCCAAAACCACCGATTGACTGCAATTCCTTCATCGCGCTCGTACGTCATAATACATTGGGTTATCGTTCCTGCACAATTTCCCCTTTCCCACTTCATGTCAGCCACCAAACGTCAACACCAGCAGCACCAAGTGAATATGCACACTAAATACTATGCAGGCGTGCGACCTTGCACCCCAAGTGACTACTAACCCGCAATTGAATTCTCAGTATAGTGCCCTGTCTGCTCCCGAAATAAATCTGACTGTCTTCATTTTCTTTTTCTTTATTTTTTTAAGGTAAACCCAAAAGTGGTCACAACCACACAACCAAAATCGTTTACACAGTGGGGGTCAAATGAACCTTGCGAGAGTACTTACATGATTAAAACTAGATAAAAGAGATTCTCAAACCGGATCCATTCGTAATGGGTATTTAGCATCTCAAAACTCCTCCTTTTGAATATAATGCTCTCGTGAGAAACCCCCCATTTCTTCTACTGTCAAATCTCAAACAAACACAGAAGTTGAGCCTTGGTGTCACAATACAAATAAACAAATTCCTCTCATTGTCAAACCTCTACTCTAATACCAAAATATATAATGTGCTTAAGAGTTAAGTTATCATTAAGTCTTACCATAGAAAGTTAAATGAATCATTTGAAGTATCAAAGAAAGGAAGATGAAATCGGGTTTAGCAAATTCATAAACTACCCATGAAGATATAACATACCAAACAAGCACTATATAACCTAATTTCTAATTTGACATTATACACAAAGCATAAATTAGTGTTACTCACCACAATCCTTATTAAAAGGATTGATAAGAGGGGGATAGAAGAGTTTTCATAAGGAAATACTTAAAAGATTTTCATTAAAAAGTGATAAGTTGTACTAAAATCCTATAAATATAAACTATTTATACATAATGACAATTTCATAAATAAAATAAAGTAAAGGATACCTTAATGGCAATCCTATAAATACAAAATAAAATATAAGGATAATCTAGTAAATAAAACATAAACAAATAATTCTAATGGAAAGCTACAACTAGGTAGACTTAGGTGATGAACCATAGAGTAGGGCTGATAAGCTACTTTAAGTTGACCTAAAGTTCTACCGTCCTAGCCGAGTAGAACAGACTTAGCCAAGCAAAGCAAAACCTAGAGCTCTCCAATAGGTCTCAAAAACATAAAAAAAGTTGGTAAATAAATCTTCAACATAGCCCAGTATTTGGTAATCGACAATGTAGGAGTTCATGCTTCCTTGGTTGATCTCTTGGAACCCATCACAAAGTATCATTAGATCTACTTGTACCTACATTAGTACTCTAATTCAACTGCTTTTCTATCAACATTGTTTACAACTAAGAATGTTGCTTAGCTAAAAGCTCAAATTTGTCTTACACATCCTTTTGCAACCTTTACTGACTGTTTTGCAAAGAATCAATCTTCTCATCCAAGATTAAAGCTCTATTACTATTCATCATGGTAATGAAAGCACAAAAATGTTAAGTCTTGACAATCAAACCCATTCTACACTTTCCAACTCAACCTAAGTATCCTGATTTAGTACTTTCTTTCTCTTTCTTCCTCCAGACCCTACTAAGATGAGTCTCTCAAAATCCTCATATATTTCTCTTCTTTGTACTATCTTTCATATGTTAAACTGTAGAATGATACTAACTTAATGTTTATATGATTTGTAGGTAATTTGGGGTGGTTTCTTGTAGCAAATTAGCCATAAGTGAGACTCTTTAGTGTTTGATCATAACAAGATGATCTTTCTCCCTTTTCATTATTCTTTTTATACTCTTTTAGAAATCTATTAGTATAGCTGTTAGATCTTGTTCAGATCTATTGTAAGTTTGTTATTTTTGCTACGATCAGTTACATTCACTAACTAATGAGTGCAATCTAGCTTTATTACATTTGCTATCATCTTGTGTGTACAAACTATAGTTTTCTATTGTTCTACTATGAAGTCTATAAATCTGATAAGTCTATTAGTAAGTCTTCATCCTTTCATCATAATGGGAACCTATATAATCGATTTTAATTTAAAAAATTTGGTTTCATTTTTTGATTCCACATGCAAAAATACTTAAGAATATCAAGTTTCATAATTTTTAGACAACATTTTCTATTTTTAGAAAATAATACAAAATTAGATGAAATTGAAACACTCACCATCACTAGCTTGTTAGGTCATTGTCCAACTATGGGTGATTGTCGGTAGCTTTAGATGGGTTATTTTCCTTCAAGTAGTGGTCAGTATACATTGTCAACTTACATAGTTAAACCATTACTTCAAATACCTAAATTTACATCATATTTTTCAATAACTTTTTCATTGCTTCTTCCCTATGCCTTCTTGAGTTCTTAATATTTTTCTGAACTTAGCTTTCACCAAAATGAACTACAACAGTGTTGATTTTCTTTTTATGTCAATGAAGAGGGTTGGTTGTATTTTTTCCATAGTGACAAGTGATATATTTTATTTTTTTCCCCTAACTGAGGTGTCACTTGTCTACCTTAATGTTTCTCTACATTATTCCTAGCATTTGCCACATCTAGGAAGTTTTCTTTCCTTACTTTATTGTTTATTATACTTTTCCCTTGCCAAATTTACTAAATTATGCTAATATATTATAGATATATATTGTAGCTTATGATTATTTATGAGTATGTATTTTATAACATAGCATATTTAACGTATATACATATTTTCTAATCATTGTTTAATGCATTTATATTTATTTCCTTGTCCACATAATTTATCTCCAAGGATTTTTTAATTATTGAAACTTGAATTGTCCATTTCTAATAAATAGCAAATAGTAAAATTTATATCTATCTTTTTTGTTGCATCTCTATTTTGTAATCTCAAGCTAGTCACTTTTACTAATTATCCTAGCTATACCTTTTAAACAACGTGTTTTGATAACTACAAACTATTGTTTTGAGTTCGTGATAGTTGGTTAAAGACTAAAGTCTCACATTCTAAGTGGTATCAGAGCAATCTACTAGTCAAAAGGGTAGAGTTTCTATCCAATGGTAGTCCTAAAACTATACAACAAAAGTAACGATAACGTAAGTTTTGTAAGGGGGTTAAATTGCAATATCCCTTAAATATTAAGTAATAGAACTCTAATCATCAAGATGCCTTTTATTATAGCAGTTCGAAGCACATCGAATCTCTAAAGTTAAGTATACTTAGGTTAGGTCAATCCTAGAATGAGTGACCTCAAGAGAAGATACATCAAAAAGAGCAATATCTCTATAAGAGGAATTTTGGTTAAGTCATTACAAAAATTCACAAGGCATGTAATGACCCAAAAAACAAGGATAATATCAATCTTTTTAAAAAAAGATATATCTCTTTACCCAAACATCCTAAAACCCTAAATATATGTATATATATATATATACACATATCTTCTCTAATCTCCCCTCATTTCCTCATCATTCTCTTCCAATATAATTTCTACTTCTCCTCATTAACCTAATAACTTCATCTCTCATAATTCTCTTTTTACCAAATAAACTCCTCCTTAGAAGATCATGTTAAGGCAAAATATGCAGGTGAAATTCTCAATCAGGATAAATTGTAGAATTTTTCTTATTGGAGAATTCATCTAATCACATGATGTTAACAGAGGCAAAAATAATGATGATGCAAACGGGGAATTTTGGGAAACCCTAAAGTGGTTGTTGTGGGTTTGCAAAAAGAACATTAATGCAAAGTGTTACAATTGTTGAATCAGAGTAAAGTATGTAAATTTTTGGATACTATTAACTTTGGTGAATAATTCACATTAGATTGAAAAAATATATCTAAGAGTCATTTAGTTGTGAATTATGAACAAAGAATTGAAGCATCTTAAATCTTTGACATGTCGATTTCTTATTGCCATTAACATCAATTATAAAACTTTACCAAAAATAATATAGATATATACATATATATATATATACATAAAGAAAATAAAACAGTTTTAATTAATCTATTTTATTAAAGCTCTTAAAATATACTTTAGTACATGGTTTAAGGTGTGGAGATGAATAAGAATTATTAACATAGATATAGATGTAGATAGATACTCATATAGATATGGAAGATATAGATGTAGATATAGATATAGATAGATAAAGAAGATATATTTATATAGAAGATAGAGATATAAATTGATAGAAGATATAGATGTAGAAGATACTATAGCATTTTTTTAAAAGCCTATTAATTATAAATAACATAGAGAGAGAATATCTAAATTATATATTTAGAAATGTAGAATCAAATAAAACTTATTGGCTTATATATAATAGATAACAATAGGTTAAAGAATAATTGCATAATAAAATAATTAAATTAGTCATTATAGCAAAATCAACTAATATGAAAATATACAAGTATGTATGTATACATAAATAAATAATAAACGAATATAAATGTATAATTCTTAAGTTTTAATCATATGTAAATGGGAAGGTTAAACTTTAACCATAAGTTTTAATCTATAAAGTTATTAATATAGTTTTTTTACGATTTACCTCAACTATAAAGTACGAGCAATTCAAATCAAAACCATAGTTATAAGTTGTGCATTAGCTTTCGATTAAATATAGATATGTGATGAGTTTGTTTTATGGATGTATCAGGTTTTAGTGTCAATAATGAATCATGGAATATAGTTTCTTAAGAGCAAGGTATGTAATACATGTTTATTGATTATGCTTGTTAGGCTAGAAAGTTAAAATGAACTAATGAAATATCTAACTATAAAAATATTCACTGCTTGTGCTTAGCTCGACCTAAGGGCCCGGAGCGATAGATTCCTAGGGCACACCCGTTGATCAATATGTACCGTGGTCCCTAGTAGAGTTGCATATCAACGTGATGTGGGTAAATTTACAAACTCATGAGTGGTTGAGGCCTAGAGTGGCAGTTCCCAACATCATAGTATTTATGTGTGTGTGTGTGTGTGTGTGTATATATATATATATATATATATTGTATCATATGGTCATGAGTTATCCCAAGTCTTAAGACGCTAGGACTGTGATGTTTAGTGGACTAATCCAAAGATAATAAATAAATTATTTGTGTTATATGTTTGCATGCATGTGAATTTTTATTTTGTAGGGTATGCGCATGTGGTTGTGGTGTTATATATTAGGCTTCAACTTACCCCTCTTTCTTTTTCAATTGCTAAAAACCTAGATAACAGATAGATTATAGTGATCTTGGAGATCTCTATTATACTGCCTTTGGGATTGAAAGTGTCACATCCCAGCTTGGCACAGAATGCACCATCACACAGGAATACTTATTGAAAACTTAACTTAACCTACTCATTCATTAAAAGACAACATTGTTTACATAATAAAAGAGTTTTTACATCAAAGTTCAACTAGATATTCTATTACAACTTATATGTACAACATACTATTTAACATTAAAACAAGAACCAACTTTTTGCTTTATTATCTTCACAATAATAGGATTGCCGACTTATTACAAGCTCCATACAAAAGTTGCTGACTCTAACTCACGATATCAATATATATATATCCTCCCCCCTCCCCTTCCCCCCTTAGTGTTGAGCCCTTCATGATGCTATCAACCTAAGGATAAAACATTTTATCCTCTTAGCTACTAAAGCTGAGTAAGAATAGATAACAAACAATAATATATAGACAATAATATAAACAATATTGCATATCACAACTGAACCAATTCAATCATATCCTACAAGTTCAACTTCACATATATATCCGCCTAACCGAGCATTTACTGCTAACAATGCAGCATGCTATGCTCATACACATGGCGTGTATCGGTGTCGATATCTTATGCCCTCTAAACTTCTTCCAGTTAGTCGACATAGCCAAGCATCTAGATACAATGTCTAGACACCTAAGGCAACAAGGAGTTGCTTGGAAGTGAGACCCCCAACTTTACAAAATTAGACTACACACTACAGTTCACCAAATCAAAGTAGCAACACTGCCAAATTAGACCATATACTGTAGTCTACCAAATCAAAGTGGCAACACTGCTAAATTAGACCATACATCGTAGTCTACTAAATTTGATTATCAAAATAGTCAAAATGTTCAGGCAATACAATCTATATCCTTTTAAAAAGTGAGTTTATAAAGCCATGCTTTTTCCATGATCACTTGGAAGCCTCATTCTAAAAGTTCTAACTCGTAGATTTCTTTTTATGCCATGCCATGCCATGATATGTAATAGCAACCCAAAAATATCAATCAATACAATTAATCTTTAAGTTTTATTCTACCTAGTTATTTGATTCTAGTTTTTGAACTCTTCATAGCAAAATTCTAGTATTTTACTTAAGGTTTACTTAGGTGAACACCTAGAAGATTGAGTTAACAATCACTCAACTTTCCTAGTTAGCACAATCATTCGAAAACACAATTCATCGCCCAACGTAACAACATAACAATTCAACCAAGTTACAGTTACTTTCATTCATAATCACCACATCAACATTCACCATAATAGCATATCAGTTCACCCAAGATATACTCATATTCAATCAACACAATATCAAACAGCATGCAGTGTTATGAGTAGCAATATATCTACTCCAAGCATGGGTTAGATCCATTTACCTAGGCTTAATAATAGTGCAAAATCATAAACTTCATAATATGGTCCTTCTTTACTTATCATACTTATGAAAATATGACACAATCTTCAAATCAAAAATGAGTCGAACCCAAACTATTATAAACTTTCATTTCTACGTTTTTAAACTTCGTTTAACCATATCTTACTCATTTATTATTTGATTTCAGTAAACTTTATATCGTCATGATTATTATTTCGATTGCTATCAATATATATCAAGAATCAAGACTAATCAATATTGCCAAATATCCAAAAATGCCTTTTCGTATTACAACTTGATTGCACACTACCATAACTCCGTAATTAACTCAAGTAAGCTTTAGTACTGAACTAAAAATCCTAAAATTATACTTTTCAAACTTATTCAAAAACCCTTAATACACCCCAAAGTGTTCATTTGACATGGACTTAGTACATATTCTAATAATACTAATTACGATATTACATGTTAAACTGATATTTAGGTTTATACTACAAAAATACACAATAAATAGTATACTAGCCCAATTAATTTATAAAAAGTTCTATAAACTTACAAAAATATTTATTTTAATTATCAACCATCAATTATACTAAACTAGTTATTATCTATTTTTACGAAAATAGTGGTTTTAGCTTGGAATTATTCAAAACTAAGGAAAATAAATAAATTTAAGTGTGAGATAAAAAAAAAAAAGTATTCCAAATATCATTATAAACATCCAGAAATCAAAACATATAAGGTTCATTCATTAATTTCATTGAAAACTAATTATTTCAATAATTCAGCAAAACCGGTAACTTTATTCAAAATAACTATAAAAAATAGTAAACATGCTTAATTTCAAAAATTCTTGTTACCACAATTAAATATATATATTAAGTGTATTATATACAAAAATTTAGCTCGAAACAATATCATCTAATATTTATAAAAATTCATTCAATTTTCGCTCAAACATAGCATTTTCTTAAGGAACCCATATTTTCACTAATTATTTAATTAAAATAAAATTACTACATTAATTTACACCTAAAATAATCCTAAAAAAAAAACAAATTTCATAATCAATTGGAAAATTTTGAGATTTTTAGCAAATTAAACAAGTTACGAGCGGAAAATTAGTTCACTTGAACCAACCACCACCTGACCACCACACCTTATCGTAAAGCCTCCTCCAACCACCCTTTATTGAACTTCCAAGCCACTCCAACTCAGGTTATGGATAACCTATTAAGCTGCCTTAACCCAATTCCGACCCTATTTCTTATTTTTTTTTTACTTTATTTTTTGCTAATCTTTTCAAATTTTCTAAAATTATGTGCCTATGTTTTCAGGTTTCCAAAATGTTGTAAATGATGTATGGTGCCCTATTTATAGATTTTAGGATTTTTGTATGTAAAAAAGTAAAATTACACATCAATTTTACGTTTTCCTAGGCATCATATGTCATTCTCTCCTTAATCAAGTGTTGACTCATTATTTGCAATTAATCCTAACTTGACACATCATTTGGTGACTCTTCCATTCATTTTTTTATTAATTTTAACTTATTTTAATAATTTATTATTATGAAATGTGTATATTTAATACATATAATACATATCACATGTAAATATATATATTGTATAATTCAACTTCATCTATATATGGGTCTATAGATGAGGACACTAAAAAGCTTAATCGGTTGCTAAAAGATTTGATCAAGTAGAAGTTCTGGATTACACACACTCTCTCACCAATGGCTAAGCTTACTTCAATTAGAGTCTTACTTGCTATTGCATCAGCAAAGCAATGGCATGTTCACCAATTGGATGTGAACAATGCTTTTCTATATGGGTCTATAGATGAGGACACTTATATGATGCCACCAACAGAACTTCCGATGGAAGGAACTAGGAAAGTTTGCAAGCTTATTTGATCTCTTTGTAGGCTCAAACAAGCCTAAATACAATGGAACAAAGAATTTTCAAATTTTTTGTACATTTAGGTTATATGCAATGAAGAGCTAATTGCTATCGATTTTTAAACATGTAAATGCTTCCTTTACTACTATTTTGTATATGTAGATGATGTTTTAATAGTTGGAGATTCCTTAAATGAAATAAAGTTAGTAAGGCTTGCTTTAAATAAGGCCTTTGCTCAATTAATGGAGATTTATACTTGATCTACTATTAGATATTAGATTAACAGGTGCAAAATAATCTCATATTCCTTTTCCTTCTGACCTACATCATGACTATGTCACTAAAACATTATTACAAGATATTACTAATTGCCATCACATAATAGGAAGGTTGCTTTACTTAACCATTAATAGGCCTAATATTTCCTTTTTCATGCAACAATTAAGTTAATTTGTTGCACAACCAAGGACTACACACTATTCTACAATAATACATGTTTTGAAGTATGTTAAAGGGATAGTAGATGTTAATTTATTGTTACTTGCCAATTGTACACTTGAATTACATGGTTTTAGTGATGAAGATTAGGGTAGTTCATGTGTTGATAGGAATCTCTTACAAAGTAGTGTGTTTTCCTTGGATCATCACTTATTTCTTGGAAAACCAAGAAACAAGCCATTGCATCAACATCTTTAGCCAAAGTAGAGTATCAGAGTTTAGCTTCGGCCACAAAAAAGTTGTTATAGGTATCATATTTGTTGCAGGATTTAGTCATACCAATTTCATTTCCTATAGCTTTATACAGTGACAGCAAATCTACAAAACTTATGGCTAAAAATCCTTGCTTACATTGTCAATCTATGCACATTAAGATCAAAGTTCATTTCATACATGACCATATTAGTTCTAGCTTTCTCAATGTTCAACATGCTCCTTTGCATTCACAAGTTGCCAATTTGTTTACTAAAGCAGTAGGATAGTCTAGGTTATCTCATTTTTCTTCCAAGTTGGGCCTTCAACTCTAGCCAACTTTAAAAGGGGAAGGGGAGGGGGGAAGGGAGTGTAAAGATACATATTATTTATTTATTCTTTTCTTTTACAAGGTAGAGAGTAGAGATATAGCACGTGACTTTCATATGCCTATATAAGTATAAGTACTTGTACATACTTTCAATAATTAGTTAATATAGCTTTCATTTCTGCATAACAAACTTTATGTTTTCTTCTCTATCATTCCTTGTACGTAAGTGGCTATGGTTCCTCCATTTGTGAATATCAAAGCTATAAGTGAGTCCTTCTTACTAAATCAAAATGGTTATAGCAAAAAATTTACATATGGCTTCAATTCTTGTGCAATGATTCCTCAATTTGGACATAGTTGTTGATCAAAAACTTTTCTCACTATTAGTATTATCAAAAAGAACATTACATTTAAAAAGTGGCTCAAACGAAATCGAACCAAACTAAACTATATTTAAAGCAATTCAATTCAAAACCCTAAATCATTAAAAACAATTCGGTTCATTAAGTGTTTGAATTGAATTATTTCAAATGCGGTTTAGTTTGGTTCAATGACTGAACCAAACCATGCATACCCATAGCAACTCTATTTAACTATTTTTTTTTTTTTAAGTACAAAATGACAACAAATGTATTTACATATGACACTAGTCTTCCACTAAGACGAACCAAGTTTGAATCCCATTTCCCCATTATAAATAAAAAGATAAAAAATGTATTTGCATATGGACAAATAAGCAATGGAAAGACATAAACAAGTAATCAAAAGATTGTTTAGATAATTATCTCAAACCCACTAATTTTCTTTTTACCATTGAGCTCAATCGTGGGTACGATTTTGCAATTGACCCACCCGGTATTTTCCTAAAATTTTGATCACTAACCTGAAAATTTTTCCAACACGAAGTTTAAAAAGACAAAAAGAAAGGGACCTTTTGATCACCAAATGTTGGCGTGATTGAAATGATAAGGAAGAGCCACTATTTTACTCCAATTACTCAACCTCTTTTCTCCAAGATTATGACTGTTTCGTGATTAACCAAGTAATATTCACGCGAGTTTTTCGGACACTTTCTCGAAAATCTAGTAACATGAAATTTGTTGGGTCCAAATGCTCGAACTAATCTAACACACTTGAGTAAGTTTATTTTAATCCTAACTTTAGCGACAGAAGTAAAAGGATGAAGCTTTACATGCAAAATCAAATAAGCACAGCCGGAACAAAATTCGACTAAAAACATCATATTCACAACCCAAAGTATCACAAAATCCTTGAAGCATCATATCTGCTACACATAATACACTAAAATCTTAAAAAACTAACAACTTTGAAGAGAAAATACAAAATACAAAATCAGAGCAACGTATTTACCAAATCTTCTTCACAAACAAAAATGTATCTAGCGCAAATTACTTCTTCAGCATATATTGTGACGATAAAAAATTCAAAGTAAAAATCTTCTTTTATTTTAGCAATCAGAATTATACCTGGGGTTGGCGTTCTTACTAATGTCGTTCGTTTTTCTCGTGTGTGTGTGTGTGTGCTTTTTTTAATAGTTGCTCGAAGTATGTTCTTTCTTCTCTTTCTACAGAATTGTTATTTTTAATAGGGTGTACATACCTAGGTACGGGGTTTTTATGTATTTATACATAAATTACCTTGAAATGAAATTACCATTCTGGCTTTTTACAATTGAAATCAATTCCTTTTTAAAGTTGAAATTGCCAATTCTTAGGAATCTTAATTGAGGTTTTGATACCAAAACATGTGAAAAGGAAATAAGACCTGCAATGGTGATTCCCTTCTACCCCAATCATATGTATTAAACAAAAAACATGACCATAGAAGTTTAGGATCACGAAAAAGTTACTTAAAATAAAAATTGTAATACTTTAATCCATTTACTTTCTAAAGTTGAATAGTTATAAAATAAAAAATTTATGTCTTGTCAATGACTACTACCCATAATAGAATAGAAATTTTTGTTCCAATATTTATTTCAAGTAGACTTTTATTGTAGATAATTCTTATTCTAATATTTACTTCACCTCATTAATTGTAGTGTCAAGTTAAGAATATAACTAAAAATGCCACCTTGACCCTAATTGGTCACTTTTTAAAATAACCAAAAGTTATTAATTACAGCATTAATGAAGATAAAATAGTCATTTAAACCTTTTTATCCTCTATGCAAAGGGAATAAAAGCTTCCACATTCTTTTAGATAACAACTATTCTCAATGGAGTTGGAATAAAAATGTCCTTAAGAATTAGAATACCCTCCAATTTTTTAAGTAAACAATGCGATAGAAAGTTAAGAGGGTATAACTATTCTATGTCCTCTCTATTTCCTTCACATGAATAGTACATATTGTTGTAATTTCTAAGTAGTTTAATATCATAAATAAGAAAAGGTAATTTAAAAAAAAGTTATATTACATTTAGTATGTAGTAATGAACTAAAATGGAATCACAACTTTGGAATGCATTCTCTGTCTCCATGTTTGAAAGTACATATAGAAAGCAAAATCGCAATTGCAATTTTATAGATCGGTAATTTGAACTTCAAAGAGGAATTCGGTTCCACTTTTAAAGAGATAAAATCCCGATTTCATTCTCCTCTCATTAATTAGGATAATTAAAATTATTAATTTAACTTTCAAACAAATTGTAACATATAATAATTAAACGTATTTTTAACAAATAATACTATTTACAAATTTAATATCATTCCATTCCATTTTACAGATATTTCCAAATACAAAAAATATTTCTTATTCCACTCCTACTAATTCCATTTCATACCTAAGTACTAAATGGGACATTAGTCCTTTCCCTTCGTTGCACAGCCTGTGGATCCCATCTTTTGGTGTTCTTCATTACATAATCCTCTACGTGTATCCACCCTTCCTATGCTCCTGTTTATGGATAATTAGCCAGAAAATAAAGCCTTTGTTAATAAATGATCCTACGTCGTATAGAGAGTCAAAGGAGAAAATACCATGTAGATAAGAAAACCCAACCAAATCCATTTTTGATGAATGATGAAATCCTAAACACACCATTAAAACTAATTTTAACAATGTTATTCAATTAAAAAAAAAAAAAAAAGCTTTTCTTTTTTCCTTTTTCATTAATTTTCTTGCTACACATGACGAAGGACAAACGTACAGAAGCTATTAGTTTTGAAAGAGGTCTTT
Source organism: Lumnitzera littorea (assembly GCA_024138015.1). Taxonomy (NCBI): domain Eukaryota; kingdom Viridiplantae; phylum Streptophyta; class Magnoliopsida; order Myrtales; family Combretaceae; genus Lumnitzera; species Lumnitzera littorea. The sequence goes on from JAMXBB010000003.1 coordinate 94,340,111, forward strand.
CTACGGCATTTGCTACGTTTTTTTTTTTTTTTTTTTTTTGGTCATTGGTGCGTTTTTAATACACTTTCATTACTAGTTCCCTTTCACTTTTCAGTACCTTTCTATCAATAATGCTTTATCGACATTTATAGTTCTCCATTTCTATTTACTTATAACTTTTCATTGCCTATACCTTTTCGGTCATTAATAATAATTTTACTTTAATTATTATTTTAATTATGCATTAAAGATATATTCTTCATACAAATAATACTACTTATAAAAAAGCTACAACATTTGCATACCTTATAGCAATATCAATTCTCATAGTTACAGCAATGTATCAAATCATATAATAGTATAGTAAATATTTTATTCATATATATATATATATATATATATATGACTAAATAGTAATATTGATAGTGTAGAGGGCTAAAAATTATTATATTAGTTATTGGAAAGAGTCCATTATTTATTTAGGCTTGACTTCTTAAACTGAGTGACAGGGCCTAAAGAGTTCAGTCTGTATTAGGATGATTTAAGGAGATTAAGCTTGGTGGGATCGGAACTGGGATCATTGGATCAATCTATCAATCTCCAACCTTTCTCAGGCAGGCTTATACACTTATAAGGAAAGTTACTAGCATTGGGCCTATTAGCTAGCTCATTCTAGATAACCATGACTCAAGCAAGTTCCATTTCATCCGTTGATCACCTAAGTGATCCAAAGGATGCTACAATGCTCAAGAGCTTATAAATACCCAGCATTTCCTCATCATTTAAGACTTTTGGAGAGAGATTGGAAAAACAATGTTTTAATGTGAAAACCCTGCTCTCTAAGATCAAATAGCATTTAGGCAAGAATTGATTTCATTCACTCAAGCTACAAGATGAACGCTTGAGGTCCTCTAAGGCTGCCTTATTTGTCACTTGTACATTTAAGACACTGAGATTGCCTGTTCCTCCTCCCTACCTTATTCTCACTTGATCATTTCTTCAAGTGACAATCTCACGTTATTTCTTTAAAGCCACGTGTAATACACTATTCATGAAACATGCACGTGACCAATCCAATCAAACCCCCATATCTATATTTTGGTGACTCTACTGGAGAAGAGTGATTGCAGAAACATGACACCTCCCAGAAAGAGAACAACTGATATGTCTGATACTACATCTCAAGAGCTCAACACTAATGTTGAGTTTACTAAGTAGAATCTACACCTATCACCTAAGAATATTAGCTAAGACCATTCAACACCTGAGGCTTCTCTAGATCCCATACAAAAGATACGAACAATGCAGGAAGTTATCAAGGCTTTAAATCAGTTCATGGCTATGTTCCAACACATCCTTTCTAGGATGGCTATCGCCGCTGCTACTCAACAAGGTATAGCTTTGCCAAACCCTATGGTAGCTGCACAGCCAAACATTACTACCTTAGCTCAACCAATTAATCCTCTAACCATTGAGGAGGATCTCCATCGAAGAGGAGGTAATGAAAGCCCCGCAACCCCCTCCCCACCCCCACCCCCGCCAAAACCTATACAATAATCAACTCCTGCACCAGAGAATGTAAGAGTCCATTTAGGTAGCTCTTCATCTTTACGGGTGCCTATTGCCTCATCCAATTCTACCATTTCAATCTTAAGAGGATTTACTTCTAATCCCAATCTGGCCCTTACTCTACTACTTGTGTCTACAACTTCTATTCCAAAGACTCCCTTTATAACAAAGGAAGACTTGGACGTTTATATGAGTGAAATATAAGCTAGGTCGTCTATGAGAGTACCAAAGTTAAAGCTCTCATATCACCAACGCATCGTAGCAAAGCTATATCTTAAGGATTATATAAGTCCTAAATTCATGCTATTTAATGGCAAAAAAGGAAGTGCGAAGGAACACCTCCTGAAATTTATTAAAACATTAGAGTCTTATAAACTTGATAATGGCCTAAAGCTTAGAGAATTCTCTACATTACTAACAGAGAAGGCTTGCACTTGGTATGTCAACCTCTCCTCAAAATCAGTTGATTCATGGGGGACTATGTGTAAGCTCTTCTTGGAGAAATTTTTCTCCACTCAAGAGCGAGTCATGATTATAGATATGGGAAGAATACGATAAAATTAAGAGGAAGATCTGATGAATTATATAGAATGCTTTAGAGAACGCACTCTAGACATTCATAGTATTTGTGACGAAAGAGAACTAGTGAAGATCTGTATCCAAGGGATGTTCTTTGAATATGTTGTACACCTGGAGAACCTTTCCCTATGTTTTTTTGCTGCACTCGTTGAGAATGCACAAAGGACAAACAACTCTGTTATGAGGCAATAGAAAGAAGGTAGCAAGCTTAACAAACGAGTAGCATTCGTATCCTCGACTGAGAGTGAGGACTTTAATGCTAGTAAGAGACCTAAGAAAGATATAGAAACTCTTCCGTTTCCATGCCTGATGAGCAAGGTACATGCCATCCTCAATCGTTGGCTACAAGATGAAGCTATCAAGTTGCCAAGAGTTGAGCGCTAACCTACAAAGAACGAAAGAAGAAATCCCAAATATTGTCAGTTTCATAGAACGGTAAATCATCCTACTAAGGATTGCCGAAGCTTAAGAAAGATATTTCATGAAAGAATTCAAAATGGGGAGCCTATCATTAAAGATAACGACATTCGTAACAACCCACTTCCAAGCTATGATACCCATGTGATAGCACATGAGTGCTTTGAAAGTGATTAATGATTCATTAGGGATTAAAAAAAAAAGGTTTAAGTTATGGCATTGCTTTTGTAAATAAAGAACAAATTTCACTACTCAATAATAAAACTTTTATTATCTTACTCATCTATGTATATTATATCTTATTCTCTTAAGCCCAAGCAACATCCTGGCATCTTGGCTCCCACACCTTAAGCTTAGGCAATGCCTTGGCATCTTGACTCCCACACCTCAAGCCCAAGCAACGCCTTGGCATCTCAGCTTCTACGCTTCAAGCTAAGGTGACACTTTAGCTTCTACACTTTAAGCCTGGGCAATACACTGGCATCTTGGCTTGCATACCTTAAGCCCAAGTGATGCGCTGTCATCTCAACTCTCATGGTTGAAGCCTAAGCAATGCCTGGCATCTTAGCTTCCATGCCTTACGTCTAAGCAATGCCGTAGCATCTTGTCCTCTATGTCTTAAGCTTAAGGCAATGTTTTGACATTTGGCACTTATGCAAGAACTATTCAAGTAGTGATGTATTGATAGATCTTAACCTACCATGCTTTCATCTTACTCATGTGGGAACCACAATTGAGTGAAAGTAGTGATGATAGCAAAGATCTAATCTTCTTTAAGAAAAACCATATGCTATAGCTTTATGATGATATGATCCACTTGTGCACCCATCTAAGTTGTATACAAAGGAAAACAAGGGATGAGAGAAAGGCAACTCTTTCTTGATTTTAAAATCAGAACATTGACATAATGACGTTGATCTTACAATTTCACTAAGACTCGTTGTAGAACAAGCTTGTAACGTATGAACCTTATTAAGGCTTATCATGTACGAATCTTGTTATGCTTGAGGCCTACTAAGACCTGCTTCATTCAAGGACTATTAAGCAAGATGCATACCACGCTTGAAGCTTGCTAAGGCTTGCTACACTTAAGGCTTTCTTGCTTAAGGCTCTTCTATGTAAAGGTTAATGTTCTTAAGGCATGCTTGCTAAGGCCTACTGCGCTTGAAGCTTGCTGGGGCTTACTGTACTTGAAGCTTTCTCGTAGAAGGTAGCTCCTTATAGGAGGAACTAACTAGCCTATGCTAATTCCTAAAGGAAATTTTTAAGGTTGACTAAGGGAGATTAATTATGACACCGTTCATAGCTGCAATGATGAAAAAGGAGCATATGAAGGTACTTACTCTTTCTCACGACCTGGGCTTAGAACCTAAGGCCTGTCCTTCCTTCACTCCTGAAAGAAGTATACAAGCTAAGAAGCAAAACATAACTTCTTCTTCTTAGTGCAAGTAGCTTGTAAAGCACTCATTAGTGATGTTTGAAAACTGTGCTCTTTATGAGAGGATGTTGTGGCAATAAGGTCTGCTCATCCGAAACTATGCAGATTCAATAATACAGCTACGTCTTCTAATGATTACAATTATCTCCTCCCCCTCCCCACCCACAAAGTAATAAATGTGTAGGTCTGAATGCTCCAACGCAAGATGATTGCCCGCCATACTTCCATTCCACTCGTTTACGAGAACCACAACCAAGTAGAAGTGGCAATAGCATAGAGAACTTTAACCTTCTTTAATAATGTCAACATTCGGTGCGTTTACATAACAGTTGAAGAAATAACTTCTAAAAATACCCAAAACCTCCTTCAATGTGTCCAAAGGAATTTTGATCAGGAGGCAAATGTAGAGGGCTAAAAATTGTTATATTAGTTATTAGGATAAGCTCATTATTTATTTAGGCTTGACTCCTTGAGCCAGGTGGTAGGGGCTAAGGAGTCCAATTAGTGTTGAGATGATTTAGAGAGATTTAGCTTGGTGGGTTTGGAATAGGGATCGTTGGACCAGTCCATCCATCTCTAACCTTACTCAGGTAGGCTCGTGCACTTATAAGGAAAGTTACTGGCTTTAGGCCTATTAGCTAACTCATTCTAGATAATCATGAATCGAGCAAGCTCCATCTCATCTGTTGATCACTTAGATGATCCAACAGATACCACTATGCCCAAGAGCCTATAAATACCTAATATTTCCTCATCATTTGGGACTCTTGGAGAGAAATTGGAAAAATGATGTTCCACTGTGAAAACTCTGCTCTTTAAGATCAAATAGCATTCAAGCAAAAAATTGATCTCATTCGCTTAAGCTATAAGATAAATACCTAAAGTCCCTTAAGGTTGCCTTATCTGTCACTTGTGCATTTGAGATACTAAAATTATCCGTTCCTCCTCCCTGCCTTATTCTCACCTAATAATCCCTTCAAGTGACAATCTAACGTCATTTCTTTGAAGTTACATGTAGCACGCTGTTCACGCAGCACGTACATGACCACTTCAATTGAACCCCCACATCTACAGATATCATATATGTTGTTAATATATCATTTATGATTGATCTCTAAATGAATAATCTATTATGTTTATATTGACAAATATATTTTAAGCGAAACCTGCATGCAACACATGAACTTTGTTATCATCATTAAGTGGAAAAGTTTACATACATAAATGGAAATGGAGAATTTTTTTTTTTTTTTCACAAACTAGTGTCATCTTGCCTAATACCACATATTACCATGAATGCACCATGTTTTTTCCTTTTTTTTTCCTGCCATCAATTCATAATAATACATAATCATAGAGACATTAGAAAAATTTTGCTAAGTCAAATTGTCTTATAGTCATAGTTGGATCTTTCTCTGATCTCAGCCCGTATGGTTAGAGGACCATGAAGTAGTCTAAATTATGGATCCTATAAGCCTTTTTCTAATTGTAATACTAACCCACCATGAGGATCGTTGTTTCTTTTTCTTATGATAGAAATCCAAATGAAAATCATACCTTTTTCTAGCACTTTCATGCCTGGAAATCGAATATTTTAAATAGAAAATAACGTGCCCTTCTTAATATTGATTAGCTCATAATATATATACATACATATATATATCAATCAAAGAAGCCCACCCTTTCTAGGTTAAAAGTAAGTACAAATGGCCTTATTTAAGATTTTCTAATATATATATATATATAGAGGTTATGATCTAAATTTTCTTTTTTTTTTTTTCTTTTTGCCAGAAGGTTATGATTTGATTGAGTGCAAATGTTCAATATCTGAAGTCAGATGTTTAACTAAAATGAATTTGTAGTGGCTATTTAAGACAATACGAGGGTAAGTAAGAATTAAATCTCCCTACCAATAATCCAATATACTGCGTCTAATGACATTGACCAACATGAGGTTGCTATGCTTGTAATTATATTGATGAGTCTAGCTTAATGAATTCGCTTTCACTACAAAATGTCGCCCTTATGATTTGGTACTTGCTTACAATAAAGAGGGCTTTGAAAATTACTAAAGTAATTTAGTGAGATAATTAATAGGAAAAAACATAAAATCAAAAATCATAATAATATACAAAAAGTGGATGAAATAATGGAAAACCCTAATTGGAGCAAAGCTGGTCAACCTCACCCATCCAACATCTATCGATCGTATTCTTAGTTTGACCGATGTTGCCTTCCCAAATTAACTAGCCAAAATCTGATTTATTAGAACTTCTAGTTAATTGAGGTAAAAATTATAGAACTCAGGTAGAGTTAATTAGTCCAAATAAAGTTTGGAGGAATTTATAAACAAGTAGTAGTAGACTAAAATCAATTTAAAATTAAGCTAATTCATTTATTTTTTATAGGATATTCTTTTATATAAGAATTAAGTAACAATTTTTAGTAAGGACAAATATGAGTGGCTATTATATCTACTTGTTGACCATGTATGCTAAGAAAGTCATCAAACATGTGTGTGTGTGTGTGTGTGTTTGTGTTCGTGTTCATGTGCATGTGTATCAAGTGTGTGTATGTGTGTCTTTAACTAAGTTGAAATATCATTGAAATTGTATAAATGAAAATATAGAACTTCGGTTAATTGATATTTGAAAATATGAGATCAAATAGATCCACATGACTCTAAAGACCTGTTCTCACCCCATTTGGGATTTTTTTATTTTTTTGGGTATTTACCAAATGGACATTAAAAAAAAAAAAAATAGAAAGTATAGGATCAAGCTCTATGTGTCCTATGTCGCTAGATAGTAGATTAACATACCTCTTAGGCTTAGGATGTGATAGTTCATGTAATATTAAAGGAAAAATTTAGAAACCAAAAGCCATTGGAAACATGCATGAGATGTGAATAACTTAAAAGCCAATGTAACTTGAATAGGTTAAGTAAGTGAACATTTACAAAATTTTTAGTGAAAATAATGTAGAAGATTGAAGATATTTATATAACTAACAACAATAAATCTGAGTCCGTCACATTGAAACCCATTTTATAAAAATATCATAATAAGTTTGGATAAATATATATGTAAAAGTAAAAGAATGTGATAAAATTTTAATTAGTATATCATTTGCACATAAAGAGCTAAAATAACTAAAAATTCCATCGTATCAACCTCAAGAACAACAATATAACAATAACATACTAAAGAAACAAAAAATAAATACACATAAAAAGAAACCACTAACCAAATAGCACTTACATTATCACTTAAGAGATCTAGTTAAGTATTCTTATTAATATTAACGATCAATTGAAATGGACCATCCCCTCTTAGATTTTTAGGAACATTCCTTTCCCTATGTGTAACCAAACCCAATCACTCAGTTCAAATGTCACTTACATTTGCCCTTTGTTGGCCCACTTTACATATTATTAATTCTTCTTTTTTTCTATTGCTGTTCAACTTGCTAATAAATCTTCTTAATTATTTCAACCTTCTTCTTGCCTTCTAAACTTCAGTGAACATTGATAAGAAAAAGGAAATAAATCCATAGGGGCTAGGGAGTTAAGACAATAAGTGATCTAAAGCAGTGAAATATTAGCAAAAATTAGCTAGCACATCTAACTTTAGTAACACTCTATGGAGTCGACCACTCCTTAATCACCTTAACCTTTTCTTTTTTTTTTATCTACTTTTATCACCTTGCTAACAACAAAACCTAAAAAGATCACTTTTCCAACAAAAAAAAAAGCTTTTTTATTAATATGTATATAATTTTACTTTTCTAAATACATTAACCATACATCTTGAACTTTGCAATATCTTCTCTAGACTCTTATTGCATATTTAAATATCATCAAATAAACCACAATAAACTTTCCTATGAAGAGACACATCACATGATTCATTTATTCGTGTAAAAGTGCTAAGTGCATTAGTTGATTCAAAGGTATGACTAATTGCTTATATAATATTTTGTTTTGATAGTAATTTTTTTATCATCATCATCTTTCATTATAATTTGATAATAAACACTTTTGAAATCAACTTTAGATAAAACACAGACTCCATGTAATTCATCAAGCATGTTATCTAGTTTAGGAATAAGATGTCAATATTTTATCTTTATCGTATCAATGACTTTACAAGCAATACTCATCCTTCATGATCCATTCTTAGGCACTAAAAGCACTAGGACAATAAATGGGTTCATGTTTTCCTTGAAAAATCCCTTCATTAGCATGTCTTCCATATAACTTTGTATCTCTTTTATCTCCTTAAGGTTACATCTATAGAATAGATAGTTTAGAGTGGTAACTTCGAGTATGAAATTGAGTTCATGTTCAATCCCAGGAATAGGTGGCATTTGGTGAAAAGAACCATCTTCATAATCTTATAAAAGAGATACAAAAATACTTAGCAAATATAACTAAGATTGTTATTGTTCAAATAAACCTCCCTATAGATAAATATAACCATCAACTCCTTATATCAAAAATAGCACTTTTGATCTCATTTTTCTTAGCATAACAATTTCATTACTTTTTGCTATATCTTTTCTCTTTTATTCTCTTTCACTCTTGTTTTGCAATTCTCATTATATCTCCTATTTTACCTCAAAATTCACCCACTTTTATCAACTCATCCTCTCTTTTTAATAATAACCGATCCTCATACATATATTTTGGACTTTATAGTGTAAGTATGATATACTTTTTTCTCCTAACTAGTGAGTACTCATTCTTAAACCCATTATAAAGCACTTTTTCCTGTCAAATTTCTATGGTCCACCTAACAAATAATGGCTTACATGAATAGATATTACATTACATAAGACCTCATCCTTACAATTCTTAATGGAAAAGTTTAATAACTCTTACTTATTCACCTTCACTTCTTTAGAATTGTTCAACCATTGAAGCTTATAAAAGTTAAGAGTATTTTAAAGTAGACAAACTCAAAATCAACCACGATGCAACTTCATTAATGGGAATCGAGGTCTAATGTAGCAATTTTAAAGTCTAAAGAGATAACAAAGATATGAGAAGAAATCCGACAAACAAAAGACTCGAAATTAGAAAAGAAGAAATAAACAAGATATTGTGGCCATGAAGAACACAACCAAAGATCACACCCGTGATCTTGGGTGTGAACATAAGCACGATTTGTACAATAAGAATCATATCGGTGTTGAAAAGATGGAATGAAGAACTAAGCATCATAAGGAGGCATGGCCATAATCACAACTATAAACCTTAACGGTGATCATGCCAGCAACTTCATACAATTGTATTTTATTTCTTATTTTATTTACCTTAATGTCACTAGTATAAAGATTGGTATAAATAGTTCTTATTTAGTGTTTTTAGTTAGTTGTTGAGTTTTATCCATGAGAACTCTTTGAGAGTGTGTTTCTTGGGAGATTAGTATCCTCTTTAATTGTTTTATCAATCTATGTATTAGTGATAGATTTTAGCAGCTAATATTCTTAGATTATCAAACTTTGTGAGTTATATCAGATTTTGATTAGTCTTGATGAATTGTGTGTTATATCAACTCACCTTTTTTTACAACATTCAATGTTCTATTTTACTACACACTTTGTCCCATATCATCTTGATATTAGAGTTATGACTTACCCGCTTCACATTTTGGTAAATTGTAAAACCTTCAACCTTTTGAAAAATTGTTGCTAGATATGTAAGTTTTTGTAGAGAATTAAGGTTTGTAAAGTTTAGGGTTTTGGCATATTTTTTGGGTTGATTGATTGATTTGCTAATGATTTTTCATAAAATAAAATATTAGATGAAGTAATGATTATAAGAGAAGATCTAAGAATCATGGTGGTAGTTCAAAGAAATTACATGTTAGTGCAAGAAGGTGATATGACCTAAAAGAGCAATTGAAAGTTTTGAAAGAATTGATAGAGTTTTTGATGGAGAGAGCGTAAGAAAGAGATTGGATTTATAATCTATGATGGAATCTAAGAGTGAACCTAAGAACACCATAGAAACCCTAATGATGAAACCCATTGATTCACAAAAAAGACTAGAAAGATTAGTAGTAGAGAGTAGGGAAAAGAAGTTAAGACGAGTTGATCTTAAATTTCTAACCAATTCAAATATGAATAAGAGATTGAGAAAGCTACACTAGAAAGGGTTGTAGAGACAAAGAGAGGAGAAACTAAAGCTACTAAAGCCAATTATTGCAACTAAGAGGGAAGTTATAGTAGACTCATGTAGAATTCAAGAATCAGAGCCTAATATTGAGCATAAGGGTAAAGACATTAAGACTACAGGGAAGGTTACTGAAATAGTAAGTGATCTACTAAAAAAGATATGCCAAGTGTTAGATATTATCTATCAAAGTTAAGTCATGAAGAAGAGAGAATTAACGTTATCAAGAAGGAAGAATTGGTTAAGACTCATAATGTTACTATTATGAAAAAATCAAAGTCTTAAAAAAGATTGGGATAAAGAAGGACATAATAATCTTGTACAGAGTGTACATACATTAGTTGCACATTCTAAGAAAAAAATGGATTTAGGGTAGGGAGATAATTTATTTCATGTTTAGTACTCGGTGAATGAAAGGATATGTTCTTTGGTGGTAGATGGGATTAATAGTGCTAACTTAGTGTCTAGTGCCTTTGTTCATAAATGGGGAATGAAATCTATGGATCATCCTAATCCTCATAATTTACATTGGTTTAAGAGAAAAGGAGTTCTTCATGTTACAAAGCAAGTCATGGTGTCCTTACTATTCCCATGGAAGCAACTTGTGACATTATTCCCATGGAAGCAACTTAAATCCTCTTACATTAACCTTAATAGTCTGATGGGGATGTCAAGTATAATGGGAGAGTCAATATTTTTACCTTCATTAAGGATGACAAGTTGATTACTTTATTACCTATGGCTAGAGAAGAACTTTAGAATAAATAGAAAGTAAAAGTACAAGATAGGAAGCACAACCTTAGTTCATTTGCATTCCATTGTTGGAATGGAAACTATGGTGCAAATGGCTTCAAGCAAAAGGTGAGACAAAGTTTGCTAGTGAAGCGAAGTGAGAATAGAAATCTTGATAATTTATATGCAAGTGTTATACACAAGAAGACTTTTTGTATAAGTCTATAAGTGAGGAAAAAATGAGATTGGAGAGCAAATCTTCACCACTCCTAAGGTAACAATGGGAGTCAGGGTTCAATTCAGTGATTTCGATGTCCAAAGGGAGCTTAGAGATATGGGTGGAAGTTTGAGAAACAAGGGACTCAAAATTAAAAGAAAAGAAATGAATTAATAAATAGGGTAACTAAGTGGAAGCAACCCAAGATCACATCCATGATCTTAGGTGTGAATACAAGCATGACCTATGTAATAAGAATTACGCCCATGATTGAAAGATGAAATGGAGAACTAAGCATCCAAAAGAAGTATGGCTATAATTATGTCCATGCTCCCTAACCATAATCACAACAAAAACTTCATACAATTTTATTTTATTTACATTAATGCCATAAAGGTAGGGATTAGTATAAATAATCCTTATTAAGTGTTTTTAGTTAGTTGAGTTTTATTTGTAAGAACTCTTAAGAGTATATTTCTTAAGAGATTAGTATTTTCTTTAATTATCCTATCAATGTATGTATTAGCCATAGATTGTGATGACTAATGTTCTTAGATTATCAAGCTTTGTGAGTTATATCAAAATTTGCTTAATCTTGTTAAATCGTGAGTTATATCAATTCGCCTTTTTGTCAATATTCAATGTTCCGTTTTACCATACACTTTGTCCCATATCATTCCCATCAATCATCAAATTACATATCTACTCCATAGCATGACACCCTTTGATGTTCCATATAGCTTTCTTTAATTTAAGTATTCAAGTATGCCTAATAACTAATGATTCATCAAGTGTAACTATCACATTCTCACTATTAACATCTACTACTAGTAGCATTTACGCATAACTCTAACTCTGCTATAATATATTCACCATTACCAACAGTTCTCTTATTGGTTCACTATGAGGTTACATCACTTACTCCATAATTGAAAGCATCTTAAATCATGCTTGCTAATTTGAGTTTTAAGTTTACCCTCACTAAGCTTCCTTTCTTTCTGCCATCTTAAGCTTTGACACTATCTTCTTCTCACTCCTTCACCATCAAAAATGTGGTCTCAACTACTCTTTTGCTTGAGTTATTGCTTAACCTTCATGGCTATGTGTATCATACCCTCTAACTCCACATAGTACTACAACTCTATGAGTTGTTGGTCTCCTAGATAACCTTGTAATCTCTTAGGCTCATCTTCCATGCAAGTAGAAAGGATATTTGTTGACTGTTATCCTAAATCTGAGCTCATTTAAGGTATACTTTAATGCTCTTTATTACTTTGCGTATAAGTCCATGGAATTGCGCTTGAAATTTCTTAGCTTATGTCCTAGTAATGGCCCTAGCAAAACTTGTAATTAAGTGGCCAACTTTGTTGCTTTTGGATTTCTATCAATAATTGTTATGTCAACCAAACATAGTAAAAGATTTGCCATGAAGGAATGATTATTTCATTACGTCCATATGAGATTAACCAAACTTGCTATTAAAAAAAGGTTTTTATTTTTTTTTTAGAAAAAAAAAAGAAATTCTATTGAGCCTCGGAACCATAATAATGAATCTTGAATTTACAGCAAGACTTGGGCTTAAAATTTAGTAGTTCAATACCCTAGTAAGACTTTCCGGCCTAAAGGCCCTCTTGTGAGAGAAAGGCTTTATGGGCTTCACTATGGGCTAACTACAGCCCCGTCTGTTTTCATGACCGAAAGCTTTGTGATAAGTGTTTAGTCCATTCATTCTAGTTTCGGTTTGGTGTTTCCGAAAATGAAAACAAAATGACAAAAGGAAAAAAAAAAAAAAGAAAAAGAAAAGAAAAAAGGTAATAGCAGGAGGTTTCGATGAATTATTATAAAATGAAAAAAGGTTAAATTAAAAATTTATTATTTGTAGTTCATTTATTTTTGTTATCTAATTTGAATCTTATATACCTATCGGATTTACTATAAAGCTTAAAAAAATATCTTGCTTTTAATTTTGTCAATTTATGCGTCACAGAAAAAATAGGACATAGAGAGTGGGCAAACGGGTACAGTCGAATATAAATTTCATCCATGAATCAGATCATCTTACAGCACATGCTACATTGGGCATATATCTCTAGAATCTTTAGGCTAACGTGCCCATGTCAACTAAACAAAAGGAAGCCAGCATCAAATGAGAGGGACACTGTTTCCTCGATTAAGTTTAGAGAAATTTGTTAATTTATGTAATGAAAAATCAAATTGCACTGATTGAAATATGGTCATTTTCTTTGTTTTTTTTTTTTTTTTTTTTTGCCAGATTATAGGTCCAAATTTATAAATTTAATTTTCATTGCTAACGTTGTCTTATGTGACGTATAATGACTATTTAAAGTAACGTTAGAAAGGATAAATTATGATAACCATTCTCGTAAACTTTTAAAATTACATCAAATCCTAAAATTTTATTTTAATTTTACCTTTATGCCCTTATTAAAATCTATTGTGCTTACCTTTATAGAGATTACAGAAATTATGAGGATATTTATGAAGTTACTAAATTATGGATTATATATTTTCAGAGCCCATTAGGGATATCATGTCATATAGCAGCAAAGTATATCTACATCTCGAAAAATTCGAGATCGAAATTATATAGCAACGGTCGACGTGATATATGCCAATGCCCAATTAGAGAAGTCGATTAGAAACAATACTACGCACGACATGGTGAGGTGAAGCATGTTTCTTACGTCAATTACTCGAAATATTTCTGCTATATAAGAACAGATACCGTTAGCACAAAAGTAGGTATCGTTTTAGTTAATTCGACATAGAACAGAATGATATAATCAATAGCCTATAACTATGTGCTTGTCATATGTCACTATGACGTTGCTGTGCACGCCTTTCCATATCGTTACTCTCTCCAACTTTTTCTATGATTAGGTTCGATTATGTTTAGTGTTAAGTTGACTTACTTCTACCTTAAAATATTGCAAACACCAACCGTGATTCATGAGCAAGCGTGAGAGTGTAGCATATCCCACGCTTAAATGCGGGACATCTATTGGACATATCTGACCTAAACATTGCATTAAAGTCATATGTTGTAGATGTCTGACCTAAACATTTCTTTTGGGCCAATGACTTATTATAGATAAATGAAGTTTGAAGTGAACGAGTAGGGACAGTAATACTTGTGATGGAGTATTGGAGTGCTTCTTTGCACCGTTAATACCTCCGATCTTATATCGGAAATGAGATGGAAGAAAAATAAGTTGGAATTTCAAAAAAGGAAAAAAAAAAAAAAAAAAAAAGGTGCTGTGTAGAGTACTTTGATGGAAAGAATGAAGAGGAAAGGAAAGGAAATAATATATATACATATATATATATATAAAGTAAGTTTTTTATGGTAAGATTGATGTATCTTGTACTATAAAAATACTATTGTTCTAAAAAGGATGAAATGAATTTAATTTACCCTTCCCTGATCATATATGATACTTTGGCTAAAAAGATAATATTACATTCAATGTGATAATTGGTTTTCTTAAAGAAATTAAGAATATAAAATAATTTAAAAAGAAGTGGCATTTTGGAAATAAGTTTTAAAGACTTAGGCAAGTTTGGTCGAATGCCCGAGGGACAGCTGCAATTTGGTTTCGAAGATAGTTGTGCCTTTTCTCCTCTCTTCCCCTCTTCCCCCTCTTATGTTACTCTTGCCTAAACAACAATTTCTACCCAAAACAACGCAAAAAGCATCACGGTTTGAAGGTAAGTTCTATTTTGACTTGGTTTCCGCAAGTTCTTTTCGAATCTTAGGCTTTAGTAACATGAGTTTTTGAACAAAGCAAATAGTTATTAAAATGATGAGTCAAAAACACGATTTTATAAGTTAATAATTTTATGATTTTTTTTAGTTAAAATTTATATAAAATCATTTATATGTAAATTTTTGTAAAATTATAAATTTTGATATACGATTTTACCAATTTTATACAATTGTACTGATTTTATATATAAACAATAAAATCGTGATTTTGACAACCATAATTGAAAGCGCCGGTGATTTAGAGTGGCCTCCCAATGATCAACATGTGGCATTATCTTAAGTAGAGTTGCATACCAAAATGATTAGGGTAGGTTACTTAAATTAAAATGTAATAAATAAATATTTGTGCATTTATTATAACTGTCATGCTTATGAATTGTTTATTGTGTGCTAATGAGCATAAGTTTGAAGTATTTTACGTATTGACGTTTCGTTTACTCTTTTAGGTAATTGTTTTTAGATGTAGGTACCTCAAGAGACTCTAACCTATATGACAACCTAGGCTACAATCTATTGTACAACCAAGGAGATGCATAGACTACGTGTAGTATGATGAGTAGATGGGTTAGAAACCCTTAGTGTGCCTGAGATGGATGTGTTTGTTAGATTGTTGATGTTAGAGATCAAACTATAGTAAATATTTCGTTTGTCTTTATTATCTATGTATAATATCTGTGATTTGTATTACTTCATCTAGGAACTAAGATGGACTCCCTTTATTTATTTATTGATGGAATGTAGTTTATCAAGACTTAGGTAATAAGCAAATGTTGCATTTGATAGGAGATTGACTATTATGTGTGATATATGGTTTATCAATTGATTGTGGTTGTTTGACATGTTCAAATCATTTGCATGTCAGCACCAAATATTTATACATGGCTAGATCTAATATTATGGGTTTCGAGGTGTTACATTTAAAGTTATCATTATGTCAGGTTTAGTTTTAAATTAGAATTCACTTATTCATAAAGTAAGACCATGTGTATAAAATTGAACTTACTGAAATCTTTCCTTATAGCATCAATTTCTCTCCTCTCTTTCCCAAGAGAAAATTATACTTAACCCTAAAATTACATAGACTGTAGAAAAAGTATACAAATGGTCACTCTTTGCTAGTTGGCATCCACGTTTATATACCTCTTCTTCACCTTTTCCCTTTTTCCCTCTTTGGCACTCTCAATAATAATAAGCCATTCTTTTCTACTATTGCAATCCTATCTCCATGTATAGCTCCTTCTTAACCTTCTTTGTACATAATGCTCAAAGAGAGCCCTAATCGTAACTATTGTCCCCTCTATCTACATCTCTAGTACGGGTTATTTTTTTATTACTATTTTGTTTAAGTTTAGTTTCCACCTTATGTGGGTTCTCTCTCATTAGAAAGCTAATTTTTCATTCTCGTTAAAGAATTTTTCTTGTTAAAGTGATGCTACAACCCCTGTTTTTATTTATTGTAAATTAGACCTTTAGATGTCGATCTATTGGTTGGAGCACTTTGTATTAATGAGTGATTGGGGAGTTATTTAGAGTATTACGTCAACATTTTAAATAATTCTTTTTCCTAAGGAACTCCTTACATTATCCATAGTTAATTCAAAAAAGTTACTCAGTAATTTTTTGAAAACTTCATGGATCTCGTTTTATTACTTTATTCTAAAAGTCAAACTAAAAAAGTATGGTTGAAAGAACTAAAACTTAGATAGGCACACGTACCCCTTAAGTACCACAAGGTACTCATGTTTATTAGGGGTACTTAGCGCGTGAGGTACTCATGTTTAATAAGGGTGCTTGGTGCTTGTTCTCATGCCAAGTACCCCATATTTAATCAAAAAGTCCAAGCACCTAAGGCTACTTGGAAGCACTTTGATTGCTTCACTAAGCATTGGTGCTTGATAATTCTTCTTCTTCTTCTTTTTGTTATTGCTTTAGTCTAACAAGTTAGATTATTGGGTTTGACTTAGCCAAATATGGTTATTTCACATATGGCCATTTTAACCTCTAAATTTTTTTTCTTTTTCATTTCCTCTATTGCCATTTTACAACAACTTAATAATTTTAATTTCTATATTTTTTTAATAATGAATGTAATATCATTATAAATATTTAAAGTATTTTTTGAAAAGTAAAAATAATATAGAACTCATAAAAGTCATAAAAAATTGTTAAGTAATTTTGGTAAAGTAACCATTGACTTTCCTAAAAAGAAGAGCTACTTAGGTTACTAATATGCCACCTTAAATACCTCATTAATTACCTATAGAAGGCTAAATAAAAAATTAGGCATTGTAGCCATTAACTAATTGAGTTTAACTATCTAGGCTAAGGTAACAAAGCCCAAAGAGTCAAGTCCATGTATCTTTAAGATGATAAAGAGAGATTTTGTTAGATTGTTTTATACAATTAACATTTCTCAATATAGCTCACACTAAAAATAAGGTCTTTATTAGGCTTAAACCTATGAAAAAAGTTCATTTAAGGTCCATAAAAGGAAGAGTTAATATTGGATAATTATCATCATCACAATCTAATGAATAAGATTGGCAGCAAACTCCTATAAATGCCCCTTCCATTCCCTTAGTTGAACAAGAAAGATTTGGCACAAACATTGTCATATTGCAGGATTATCATCTTAAAGGATTAAACACCCAATTCTTCAAAGAATACAACTTTGTTCATTATTCATTATAGAGTTTGATACTATTGAGCTTTTTCACCTATCACATTAAGTGTTAGATCTATTAAGATTGTCTATTCCTCCTCCTTATCATTTCTCACTTAATCATCTTATACATACAATTCAAGTCATTCCCATTAGTTATGTATAGCATGACTCACATGCAGTACACACATGGCCTTCACATTTAGACCCATACACCTATACTACCCTATTAATAAATAGGGCTAGGAAAAAAATAAAAATAAAAATAAAAATAAAAAAGCATGAACCAAACAAGATTGGACTAAACTGAATTGTAAATTAGGTTTTAACTATACTTTAGGTTTGAAAAATTACAAACTAAGCCAAAGTGTTTTTTAAAGGTTCAAAAAATTATGAACCGAACCATTAAAGGTAAAATATAAAAAAAGAATTATATTTTTACATGAGTTATACAACTTGTATTTTCACCAACTCAATAATGTGGAAATCTCTCTTAAATTAGTCATTTTATGCACATATGCCCCATGTAAAACCTCCATGTCAAAAGTGGCCACTTTAGTTCCTAGCTTTCAAAACTCCCAATTACATACTTATGTTCAAACCTATATAATAAAACACAAACACCAACCTCAAATTTTCTTTCTTATTCATCCCTTTCATTTCTCCTAAACATATAAGATAATTTTATTCAAACCGCAAACCAAACCGGTTCTTTTAGATTTGAAAAATTTATAAACTGAACCATAAAATTAAGTTTGGATCAAAAAGGAAAAATGACTAAACCACAAGATTAGATTTGGTTCAATCCAAAATGACTCAACTATACTGAACCGAACTATACTCACCCCTAAATTAATAAATATGGCCCTATATAGTTGAGACTTGAGAATTTTAATAATTTGTTAATAATAAATATAATATTGTTATTATTATAAATATTTTAAGTATTTGTATCTACCGTCATAATCCTTAGCCTTACTCATAAAACAAGGCTGCTTGGCATGGGACTTAAGTCAAACATCCTTGACAAAGGTACGCTGTCTCTCATTGTAATGGAAGAATGTTTTATAAATAAATTTCTGTTTCTTCTCAGGAAAAAAAAAAAAAAAAAGAAAAAAAGATCATTTCCTTGCAGTGTCATTTGGTGAATCTAAGTTTTGTATCCCAAAGCTGTATACTGTCGTCAAAATTCGAGAACTTATCTCAATCTTTTGTTTTCAAAATAAACTAGATGAATCAAACATTTAAAAGGAAGTCTATTAAATATTTATCTTAATCTTATAGGAGAACTTATCTCAATCTTTTGTTTTCAAAATAAATTAGATCATCTAAAGACTCTTTTGAGAGGTTGATCAAATGAGCTAACTAAGTCGGTGCTAGTGGATCGAGCTAATAATGAGCCCAATCAAGTCGGTTTAAGGTCCAAACAGGTTAATATGGATCTAAGGATCTATATTCAAAATATCTTATCAACATTATCTAATATAATAATGATTTACTAAATTCATATAATACATCAATAACTCCCACTTTATCTTAAATAATATGAAGAATGTCTACATCAAGACGCTTATTACGTAAGAGAATGTATGCAAACCGTAACAAAGGAATATTCCCCCTTGCATAATATGCCCCTAGTGAGACGACATTTTTCAAAATAAATAAAAATGAATTCGCTTACTTAACCATGTACATTTAATTAATATTATCCTACAGAAAAGAAAAATATTGCTTATCATCAACTTGGACAATAAGTCATATATGAATCTTTATCTATGAAGAAGGGAGATTGGTTGACTCTGTGACCTCTTTTTTCAATTTGCATTGTTTCAGATTGGAAGGATAAAAGTATATCCAAATAAACAATTGAGACTTGAGGTCCAGGGAAATGACGGTAGATGCAATGCACCAGCTACATGCTAACAGATTAGCAGTTAATTGAGTCGGCTACAGATATATTAATTTAATAATATTTCTATTATATGTTTATATATAAGACACACATAAAATATTCTCTCTATATGATGATATGTGATAGATGGAAGTATAGATAGATAGCCATTTTGGGATCAATATCCCACGAACAAACAATATTTATCCTTATATGGCATTTTATCTACACATATTTTTACCCTTTATTATTTTGCATAATTGTGTTTTCATTTTTTATACTTTCTGTGCTTGTGTTTCGTTACGATTAGTGGTAGTTAGTTAGCAGAATGGACGTGTGAAAAGACAACAATATTACAGTAATATCTATACATATTTCATTAATTTAAGATATCTCCTAAGTTGACTGATACACTTATTACACATGATCAGTTAATCACAGTAACACTACTATACAAACATCTTTTTAGCTTTAAATTATAAGATAAATAAAAATAATAATAGTTAGATTTTCAATATGGAGTCAAGTAAAATAATAGATAAGCTGCTAATGCTTAGAATTAACTTAAAGTTAATTTTTCTAAAGTTTGAAATTCATTTGAACTTTATGTGGATAAGATCCAAACATATCACCTGAAAGGACAAAAAAAAAAAAAAAAAAAAGAAGCCTAGAATTTTTTAATGCATGTTAACATTTTGTTAAATTTGAAGAATTCCACAGATTGCAATCTACGGTAGAAAGGTGTAAAATAGTCGAACGAGTTTGATGCTTCAACCCCTGAGTTGTATTTCTTCTAAACGGATATCTAAGATGACTTGAAAATTGATTCGAACTCAATTTAATGATCAAAACTAAGTTGGTTACAATGATCATGTTTACTGAAAGTATTGTGACACTTTGAAAGTTAAAGAAACGATTCCAGGATATAGGATTTTACTATGATCTCGTTATTTTTTATAGGATCGATTCGACTTCTGTCCTACTCTTAATTTGTATTTTTTTTTTAAATTTAGACTATTAAAACATAATCTGTTAAATATTTCTTTGAATATTTGGACCATTGAACAAAATTTTGAATTTAAGGTCTAAATTTAAAAGAATGTAAATAAATAATATGATAGAAAATTAAACCAACCCAATTAAAATGGAGTTGGGACCTTAGAATTTCCTCAACATTTTTTACACAAATTTTTTACTTCTCACTCTTCAACAACTTTGCCTCATAAAGTCTCGAACACTCGTAATCTTTCCATTTATTCTCAAATATGTGTGGTCATTAAAAATAAATTCTATATAATCCACTATTCTTATCAAATTAAACTTAATATAATGATTGTCTTTCCTTTAAAATCAAACTTAACTATATGATATGATTCATAAATTTTTCAAATTTACAAAAAGGAGTTTGATCCCATTCATAAACCATAG
Source organism: Lumnitzera littorea (assembly GCA_024138015.1). Taxonomy (NCBI): domain Eukaryota; kingdom Viridiplantae; phylum Streptophyta; class Magnoliopsida; order Myrtales; family Combretaceae; genus Lumnitzera; species Lumnitzera littorea. The sequence continues at coordinate 94,360,988 of JAMXBB010000003.1, forward strand.
ACGATAGAAAAACAAATAGACGGACATAAATATTCGTTTACGTAAAATGATTCCATTTACAATTAAGTGTATCTATTTATGCTTTATTTTTTAGTAAACGTATATATTTAAGATTTGGATCTTCTAAAATTCCTATTTTCCTAATGTTCCTAAAGTTATAAATTAATTATTATTATCATCCAAATTTTTTTAAAAAGATAATGTCACAATAATATGACAGAATATTTCAAAATTTTAAATTATAACAATTATCAATTTATAACTTTAGGAAAAAATAACTTCAAAATCCATTTCCATATATTTATGCTTTTGATGGTAGAAAGTGTGCTACGCACCGGTACAGAAATTGAATGGATCATTAATCACGTTTCAAATAATGAAGAGTAAACTAAAGAGATTACCAAAAAAGAGTAAAACAACGCATAGCAATTTACATGGAGAACTCCATAGCAACTTGCTGGAAAAAGCCGCAGCAGCCAACCAGCAAATTCACAATGTATGAACTTGCAGCGCCATGGCAAGTCAATCTTTTCCCTCGTTTGAAAAGAAGAGTTTTCGATTCAGTTCAATTCGGGATTCGATCGGGCTTTTATGCCACTCCTGGAAGCAGGTTAGGATATCAGGGCCACGGCGATTGTCTACTTTGGCCAACGGATGTAGAGTTGAATCAATTTCGATGTCAAAAGCAGGAAAACCTATAGCTGTGGTTCCATCCGATTTATTTAAGTCTAGGTATATATTTGATGTATTTCAGTCTCGGTCTAATCCGCAAGGAGACACGAGTAAGATGATATGATTATGTGGAGTTAAATCCAATAAGAATTGCTTGTACCGCCAGGAGGAAAAAAAAAAATTTCTCTTAAATAATTGGATAATTTCGTGGGAAAAATTTCTACTTGGTTAAATAATTAGATAATAAACAAAACATTGCTTTTATATATCGTAATTTGGGTTATATGTAATAAATATACTAAAAATGCTTTTTACAGTCATATTTGCAATAGTAAACACTTGTACTATGATACATAAAACTTAAATAACAATACCTAAAGATTATTTTAACGAAATGTAAATTTCCATAAAAAAATTGGATAAAACCATAAAAGTGTCCAAGTCTTTTTGCAATGCTTCCATGGATATTAAAACATTTTAGGTTCATGACAAGAGTTCGAAATGATATCATTTCAATTTTAAGTGCATGGTTTATAATGATTTCGATCGATTTACATTGCCAAATAAATAAAACATTTACAGAATTATAATAATAAGAAATTCCAACTCGTAAATAAATATAAGATCGTTTTCCTTGTAATTTAACAACAGTGTCTAGGGAAATAGGAAAGGGTTCCAGACATCTTGTCCTTGCGGCATGCTTATGGTCAGAGATATATTACTAGCTGAGAGTGTCATCATGGGAGAGCTCCGATGTTTTTGGAAGAGCGTTACGTGATTATAGGTTTTACAAACTTTTAAGGAAAGTAAAATATCGGCATGCAACGCCCGTCACCGTCAACTCCTGTTTCTCCGCTGATTAATGGTTTTTCTCTTTTCTTTCTCCATTTCCTTTCCTTGTTTTTTTTTTTTTTTTTCTAAGCTGATTAATGGTTCTATTCCCCAAAAAGTCAAATAATTTTCATTTTTAAAAAAAGTCAAGATTTCGTTTCCTCTAATTTCGGAGTAGTTGGACCGGCAGTTCATCATTACCCCCTTTTTTTCTTTTCTTTTGGCTAATGCTAAGTACACTTTTTTTTTCTTCTTTGCTTTGCCAACATAAAACTTCACTTCCTACCAACAAAAACATATAAATCAGTTTGAGGAACAAAACACTATCTTCAGGGCACCTATCAATAGCAATATAATCTATTAAAAGTGGATGCCGTTTCTATAAAGACTATAATAACTAATACTAACTATTTCTTTATGATCTAACTGTTAAATTCAAATTTAAGAGACTAAAATAAATTAAACTAAATTATTGTTAATGTCTAATCTAACAACTAATCAAAACTCAACTAAGGAAATTAATCAAGAAAGTAATTAATTCAAAAAATCAACTTCAAGATACAGCTATGTATCTAGATCTTACTTCCCTTAAACTTACACATGCGACTTCTACAAAAGATATCTAATTCAATTTCTAATTTCTTTAACTAGGAGAATTCTCTAATAGGGTTAATGACTTTCTTAAGCCTATTGACCTTAATTTTTGAATTACTTATTAAAATATCTTATTAATAGCATAATTCAAAAATTGTATTAAAAAACAAATCAAAATCCAAAAAGATTTTGCAATTTATCTCTAAATTTGTAATAATCTTCATCAATTATGCTTAAATCTAATCATACAAGTAATATCTCGATTTTCTTACATAATATCAAATTTTAAATTAATACCCTAGGAAATATCAATCTAAAGCAAATGAGAACACATAATTGAGTCAAAGAAAATAAAGATCTTTATTAGATCTAATAAACTTACCATCACACAGTAATTCTAGGTTCCACAAAACTCATATATAATGAATTTATGCACTAATTATGGCAAAAGAACAATCTTGAATGACATCTAAAGAAAAGCCATGAAAACAATTAAAATCTCTTGAATCTTAAATTCTAGAGTTCATTGCTCTCTTGTGTTTCTACCCTTAGAGTCCTTGTTGTTGATAATCAAATTTCATCCTTTGAATTCACTTGTCCATTCGACCAATGAAAAGCAAAGTAACTCTATTCTTGAGATGCTAACTAAGATAGTTTTATATTTGGTTTGAACTTAAGAAAAGTGGCGCGAATAGTTATCATCTAGCATGGCTCCATTACATAATTGCTCACTATTCCTATATTTCAGGCATGTGCTTAATTACGAGATCTCATGTATCCTAGGATTAATGCTTAGCTACTGTTTCAAACACTTGACATTTACCTATAAAGACAAAAGGGAAGCACTGTGAGAACTTTCTCACGATCTTTAACTATTTACTTATCTTCTCTTAAACACATTTACTGACTTAGGTATTGAAGTGGTTATACCAAACTAACCCTGGTACCATTTATTTCTTTATGTTTTGCAAGAGTAAGGTTTCATTTTAAAATCACCTAACAACATTTACCACCATTTGTTTTTTATTACACACCCACATGGCAAGAACTAGATTAACTAAGAGTACAAGTACTGATATTTCATCCCACCACCATGAGAGAAGTAAGCATACAAATAAACAACATTTGGCTAAGTTGGAGCAACTTTGCCTCAATAGCTTAGCCAAAGAAAACCAAGAATTGATCAAAAAACATGAAGAGATCCTTGATCTCCTCCACATTAATGTCCACCCAAGTCAAAACCAAGAACATGGTGATCATAATGCCAAGAATAGTGACGACTTGATCTATTCTCCTAAATTATTGAGAAAGCAAGCCATAGTTACAATGGGATCTTCGACCCCTATGCTTAAGAAAAATGACAAGATGAAACAACCATAATAGGTATACCATGCCAAACCCTCATATGCTAGCACCCTTGCTACAATGAATAAAAAATTTGAAATTAAGAAGAGCCCTTTCATCCCTAAGATCTTAGACAAGATTATACAATGGCACATCAAGTTATCGCAATTTCAAACCTACGATAGAATGAGAGATCTTGAAGATCATCTTGAGTACTACCACACCTTAGCTAAGTTGCGTGGCTTGAGTAATGTCATGGCCTGCTAAGCTTTTCCCTCAACATTGAGGAATGAGGCGAGTGCATGGTTTAAGCACCTGAAGTCGAACACAATTTTGTGTTTCGAGGATTTGGTAGAAGTATTTCACTAACACTTCCTTATAAGTAAACTTTTTATCAAGGATTTTTCTGTCCTTAATACGATAAAATAGAGATCAGATGAATCTATCAAAGATTATTTGTCTAGGTTTATAGCTAAAATGGTCCAAATTCCAAAGCTGGATATAAGTGTTGCTCTCAACATAGTTACTAATTATGTGAAGCCACATGGAGACTTTTTTAATTCTCTTGCCAAAAACAAGCCAAGACCTTTTGTCGAGTTTAAAGCTAAAGCTACATCTTATGTTCGTCAACAAGACAACATTAAAGCTTACCGAGATGCCGATCAAAGTAGAGGCGATCGAAAAGGTGACAAAAAAAAGAGTGCTAATGACCGACTTGGAGTGGACGATGATTAATGTTCCAACATCAAAAAAAGGTGGCCTCGCATCCCTACCTATTCAATTCATACACCACTCAATTGTCTAATTACATACATATTGATGGAGGTACGCAGATAAAGAGGCATGTTGTAGTAACCGGAAAGGATGAGAGGAAATCCTTTAAGGCAAAATTCCAACAAATATTGTAATTTCCATTGCAATAGGGGCCATAATACTGATGAGTGGATCCAACTTAAGAACGCGATTAAGCATGTAATTCAGCAAGGGTACTTAAGCAAGTTTCTCACACATAATGCCAAGAATATTGAGTGACTATCTCAAAGGAGACAAGAAGAGTAAGAGAATGTCACTCACCTAACTCATGCCGGGAAAGTGCGAGAGATGGAAGCAATAGTAGAGCACCAAATGGTATAATTAACACAATTGTATATAGACCACTATAGGCTAGTTAAGCTCTTTAGGCTCAACTAACGCCATTCACTATGTTTGTAATGTCCAAGGCAAAAACGTTAAAATTGATAATACAATTTCCTTCATAAAAGAAGATTTCAAAAGCATTCAAAGACCCCATAATGATGTACTCATAATTAGCATGAGAATTGTCAACTTAAAGGTTAAGAAAATTCTTGTTAACACTAAAAGTTTGGTAGGCATTTTTTCCTGCATGCTTTTGATCAAATGAGACCAAAGATCAAGGCATAGTTGAGATCCTACAGCTACAATTTGTATGCCTTCAACAATCAACCCGTCTAAGTCATCAAAGTAATTTCTCTACTAATCCAGATTGGAGATGATGAGCATGTTGCAAAAGATAGAGTAGACTTCATTGTTGTTAAGTGTTGGTCCCCATACAATATGATCATGGGTCAGCTGTGTCAACACTTATTCAACATGGTCCCTTTTATTACTTACCCCAAGGCTAAATTTCCCACTCCTACCAATGTTGATATATATAAAGAGGATCAACAGTTGGCAAGATTATTATATATAAGGCGCTAAGGCAAGAATAAATTTTTCAAGTCGAAACTTGCCCATAAAGAAAGTCAATCAGCATAGATAATGTCGAGGAACAGAAAAGAAATTTTGCTAGGAAATGATCTTAAGAAGACGACAGGGATAAGAAAACCTTTAACAGCAAACATCCACCAAAGTTTGATCAACTTTTTGTAGGATAACACTAACATATTCATATGGTCTCCCTTAGATATGCCTAGTATCCTTAGAGATATCATGATACACAAGCTTTAAATCAATCTAAGCATAAAGGTGATGCAATAGAGGAAAAGACATTTCACCCTTAAGAGGCAAGCAGCCATAAAAGAAGAAGTTCAGAAACTCCTAAAGGTAGGATTCATTAGAGAATAGCCCTATCTAACTTAGCTAGTCAACTACGTGTTAGTCAAGAAGTTTAACAGCAAGTGGCGACACATATAGACTCTACGGATCTAAATAAGGCTTATCTCAAATATTGCTTTCCCTTGCCAAAAATAAATCAGATAGTTGACTTGACTACCGAGCATGCTTTACTCTCTTTCCATAGATGTGTTTTCCAACTATAATCAAATTAAAATGGATGAGAAAGATAAAGTTCACATGTCGTTCATCAATGACTTTAGAACGTACTATTATACAATTATGCCCTTCGGGCTAAAAAATGCCGATGCAACTTATCAGCGGCTTATCACCATGATGTTAAAGCCTCGATTCATCGGAACGTCGAAATGAATGTCAACGATATGATTTTGAAAAGTACGATAAAGGATCAGCATCTCGCCGATCTTAATGAGACATTCAACACTCTAAGTAGATACAATATGAAACTGAATTTGTAGAAGTGCATTTTTTGTGCTACTTCTAGAAAGTTTTTAGGATATATGGTCACTCAGTGCAGTATTGAAACAAATTCAAGAAAGATTGATGCGATCAAAAACATGAAGTCTCCTCATACTGTCAAGGGGGTTCAAGAGCTAATGGGTAGATAGCTACCCTTAATAGGTTCATATCAAGAAGTGCAGACAGGTGTGTGGAGTTCTTTAAAATTTTAAAAAATCCAAAAGATTTCAAGTGGATGGATGAGTGTGAAAGAGCATTTTATGAGCTTAAAGAATTTCTCATGTCACTACCAATACTCTCAACACCTATTCTAGGAGCAAATTTATATTTATTCCTATCAATCAGTGGTCAAGCACTTTCATCTATATTAGTTTAAATCAAAGGCAAGGAGCATTGGCCAATTTATTACATGAGCCATGTCCTGCAAGGACCGAATCATCAGTATACCACACTTGAGAAATTTGTATTAGCAAGAGTTCTTTTGATAAGGAAGTTGAAACCATACTTTGAAGCTCATCAAATTATAGTCCTTACTGATCGGCCTTTATGGAAAGCTTTACAACAGCCAAATTCCTCAAGAAGGATGATGAAGTCCCAAAACAGCATAAAAAACTCAAGTGTTGGCAAATTTTCTAACCCAATTCACAAGTAAAGAAGATAGCATAGAAATTGTCGAGAAGTCAATATGGAATCTTTATATCGATGGTTCGTCAACTAGAGAGGGAAGTGGTGTAGGTCTTATCCTATGAAGACCCCATAATGTTAAGGTTAATTATACTTTGAAGTTTGGATTTCCAACCAGCAACAATGAAACAAAATATGAAGCCTTAATAGCTGGACTCAGATTAGCAAAGGAAGTTGGTGCCAAGAAAATTGAAGTTTTCTCTTATTCACAACTTGTTGTGAATCAAGTTAAAGGGAGTTATGTGGCAAAAGAGAAAGAAATGAGTAAGTACTTATTGATGGTACAAATGCTTAAGGAGGAATTTCAGTCATTTTCGATCTACAAGATACCAAGGAACAAGAACATTACAATCGACAAGTCATTAAAGTTGGCCAGTATGGTACTCTCCAATTTGAATGATGAACTCTTTGTCGAGTTTCTCCTACATAAGAGCTTATAAATTATGTAGTAGAGCTTTGAATTGGCTCCTTACTTGAAAGAGAGGTCTCAGATGGACCAAATCGTAGATTATCTAAAGGATGGTATCCTTCCTGATGATAAGAAGAGGCTCGAAGGTTGATTTATCAAGCTACAAATTACATACTGATAGATAATCAATTATACAAACGTAATATTTTCCAACCTTATCTTCGATGCCTTCCTCTAAAAGATATACAACGTATATTGAAGAACACTAGGCTAAACTCAAGAAGGGGGTGAATTGAGTTTAAGGACAAATTTCAATTCCTTTTCAATATAAATGACTAAATGCAATAATAAGGGTAATCAAGGCAACAATAGAATAATAATAAATGCGGAAATTAAAGAGATAGGGATAAAGAAGATCAAGCTTAGATATAACGTGGAGTTTGGATCGCCTCCTAGTCTCCATGGACACATAATGCCTCCAACCGAGGACTTCACACTACTTTATTGTTTTCATAATCCAATTGCTCTAAGGGCTATACAAGCTTACACAATCTCTTTTACCACAACTAACTCTAGAAAAAAAAAAAAAAAACTTTCTTTACTCAAGATTACAAGTGTGAGAACTTCCAAACACACAACATAGTCTCTTTTTGTTTGATAGCAAATAAATGTACAAGAGATAAAGAAGAAGGGAAAAATGCGTTCAAGAATGTAAGAGAATGTCTTTAAGTTATAGTAGAATATTAGATCTTCAAAGCCTTTGGTTGGGTAATTGAGCTTTTATAACAACTCTTTAAATTCTTCCCGTTGCCACGCATTAAATGCTCCAACGGCTACTTAACACTGACTTACCGGCATGCCAGTACTCTGATCTACCGGTAACCCAGTAAAATTTACTCTACCAGCAAGCCGGTTCTTCTAGGTTAGTGAGTTTTTCTTTATGTTTTCCAAGGCTTTATACCGCCAGCTTGGTTCTTCCTTAAGCCGTCAACCTGGTAGGCTAAATATCACCTGAAAATTCTTTTAACACACAACAAATGAATACTCTTTGCAATATAACTTCAAGATCATTTGATCATAATTTCATAAGACTAAATTTCTTACAAAGATAATTGATATATTTAATCATTAAGCAAGCTAATTTAACTTATTCAATTATCTCAAAATAATTGAATAATATTTAGTTTAACCATCCTCTTATTTTGTTTTCTTTAAAAACAATAAGTTTAATTATATACTTTTTATTTTGTTCTCATCAAAATCAAATAATGAACCCTAGGTTCAACAAATATTATCCAAGTTATACGACATTGTATGCATCAATCATGTAAAGAGACAAACATTGTGTATCCGTACTCTACGACTCGACTATTACTGGTGGACATTAAAAGATGATGCGAGAACATCTGTTCAATAGTATCGATAATGCTAGAAGCATGAGGCACTAAGTCATACACCTTCTACTGAACTGTACTACCTAACCAGTCCCTAGCCCTTTGCCCAAAAGGGGTTAGACATATTTGGATTGTTTCCAAAGACTATAGCCCAATGGCAATTCGTCATTGTTGTCATAGATTATTTTATCAAGTGGGTAGAGGCTAAGGCCGAAACTAAGGCATTGGCAAGAATCATCAAACAAAAGATAGAGGCTTTTGTTTTCAACTTCATTCTATCGAGATTCAAGGTCTCATTTATGATAATTATAGATAATGGACCCTAATTTGATAACGACAAATTTTGGGCATTTTGTGAGAAATACTGCATCCATCTAAATTATACATCCGTAGTACATCCTCAAACTAATGGGCAAGTGGAAGCTATTAACAAGATCATTGTACACAACTTGAAGAGGAAAGTTGATCAAGCTAAAGGCAAATAGGTTGATGAATTCCCGGATGTTTTATGGAGACATCAGACTACCCATAGGACTACAATAAGGGAAATGCCCTTCAAATTGGCATATGGTATGGAAGCAGTTGAATTAGACCTACCTAATCTATGCATGCAAAATTTCAATGTGATGACCAATCAGGTTAGTTTGACAACTAATTTAGATATTATCGAAGAGATAAGATATGTCGCAAGAATGAGAGTTGCAGCATACCAACATAGGGCAACCAAGTATTATAATCAGAAGGTGAAACATAAGGTTTTTTAGCCTGGAGATTTAGTTTGTAGGAAATTAGAAGTGATTGGCGTACGAGATGGACAAGGGAAACTCACTGCAAATTAGGAGGATCCTATTAGGATTCAAGAAGTCATAGGTGAGAGGGCCTATTAACTAGAGAGGTCAGATAAAACAATCATCCATAGTGCATAGAATGCCAAGAATTTGAAGATTTATTTTAATTAATCCCTTTGATGTTATGAATTATCTCCACTTGCTTTATAAGGCGCTAGCTTAATTCTTGTTTCAAATGTGAACGCTCATTCCAAGCTCCAATGTCGACTTGTTTTTATTCATAATCATTTCGTGATTAGTAGATTATTATTAAGTTTAAGCTGCATAGTAAACAGACTAGTATTTAATAAGTTCATACCTGTTGTGGTTAGTGAACTTTATAACTTAGCCAAAAAGTCAAATAACTAATTTGTTAGTTCTTATAGGCGATCTTATAGCTCAAACAAGACGACTAGTCCATGTAATAAATGACTAATGGACATTATCTTTAAAAAAACACCCAACACATTGCGTGTGCAAGAAAACATGCCAAGAAAATTTAGCGTATGAAATAAAACATGTAGAGAAAAATAGGCATGTGAAATAAAACATTCTGGGAAAATGAAGCGCATAAAATAAAACGTGCCAAAAGTATTAAATTACACATGAGAGAAAATGTGTATAATATTAATAGTGAATACAATATTAAATGTTTGACCACTCAGCTGAATCTTGTCCATACAACTCTGTAAAAACAAAACACAGTAATAATCTCAAGATTTTGAGTTGTTCTTAGAATGAGCAAAAGCGTTCTCTTGATTAGATGATGGGACCTTACTACAGCATATCTCTTTCTCGACATTGCAGGTTTTACAGCAAGTGAATGTTTCTTTGCACACATAGGGGATCTCTTTACATAATCGGTCATCGTCATTGCTAGGATCTTTGGCATAAACTATATTGTCATCACCCTACATTTGTACCTCAGCACTTGTCTCTTTGTTGACTACTTCATCACAACTACTGGCATTATCATTGACGTCAATGAAATCCAAGCACATAAGGTCATACATGGGGTGAATCTTTAAAATCTCTTCTCTCACCACTTAGACCACCTCTAATAACTTCTTTCTCGGTAATCTGTCATACTGCCAACTTAGAGTCATGATCTTTAATGCTTCTTCAATGGAGGGCCTTTTCTTCGCTACCTCCTCTAATTCAGCAATACAACTTTGCAATTTATTTATTTTCACCCTAAGCTTGTCCTCTTCATCACTAATTAAGCTAGGTGTTCGGCTTAACCCCTATTACTCTTCCCTTTTCTTATGAAGCTCCTCCTTCAAGTCTTCAACCTCCTTATATTGCTCCCTACTTTTGGCCTTAAGGCTCAAGACTTCATCGACCACTAATGAATGCGCCAATTTCTCGACAAGTAGCTCCTCTTAATATTTTCTTGCCTCCACCTCAGCCTTGATTCTTGCATTATCGGTCACTACAGTTTGAGCCTTTGAAGAGTTGTATGCATCTTCGATTTTCTATAATAAGTCAATAGTAAAAATAATAAATAAATTCATTGAATCACTTGGCAAAGCAATTAATAAATAGTACCTTCTTCATCTCCTTATTAGCTTCATCCAAAGCCATCAAAATGTGGCTCCTAATCTACATACAGATAATATTATGTCAGCTATAGAGCATGTGCAATAAGTAAAAGGATTTGATTGGTACTTGCATTATATAACTTAATGACATTGTGTACCTTATTACAATTGCCTACCCTATTAACATCCTTCTTAGCAATTTCCCTAATCTTAGGGAGAATGATGCCTTCCATCAAAGCCATGGATTTGGTCCTGTTACCTAAGGCTAAGTTAGTGTACAAAATATTCTGGCTCTAACGCAGAACAAAGTACTTTACCACTTCATTGTTAGGGATGAACTCAACACTACTAATGCCAAGAGATTTGTTCCCCGTGGCTTCCTTCATCTTCTCATCTAAAGTCTTAGATTTCTTAGATTGGTCGGTGAGTTCCTTCCCACTTCTTTTATTAGGACTGGTCACAACTTCCACTCAGAGTGACAACCCCTTGGCAACCTCATGACAAGCAATTTGAACCTTACTACAAATGCCAATATCTTAGCTAGAGTCTTTCGGTACTTCATCCAAACAAATATTTTTCGAAGGTGGGATCACTTCAAATTGTGTAGCCTTAACGACCTTAGGGTTTTCACTCCCTTGTCGCTTGTCAATAGGGCGGGACGCCTTCTTTTGAGTTGCTACTTCTTCACTACTTTCTCTTATGTGGCTTGCTTCGAAGCATGTCATAGTTACTTTGGTGCTTAATCGTTTGTCAACTTTGGATTTTTTGGCCTTTTCGACCTTTTCTTAGGTTAACAATTTAGCGAGATCTACATTGCCTACACCCATGTGAAACACCCCAATCAAGATAGCATAGTAATTTTTTTAAGTAGTAAAAATTTCTTTTAGATCATGTAGTTAGAAATCGCATTCTAGTAGAAAAAATCCTCAATTTATTTATCTTCAAGTAGATCTGGACTTAATCTAAAGTGTATCTTATAGAATAGATGTATAATCTAAGGTTCCAATTATATTTTTTTAAAACTCTTATTTTACATATTCATTAAATAGATTAATTTTATTTTATGTATAAAGTATAAATATTTTATTACTATTATATATGTCTTACAATGTTTTTATACATGACTTATCTTTCTAAATATTATTATTCTCATTTCAATTAATTCCTTACTTTTCTATCTTAATTATAAAACTACTCATTATTCTAGAAAGTTCTAGAGTGCCTTAAACCTACCCTAAACCTTACCCTATGTTTCCTCGATTGTAATCTTCTTTCTTTTTCTTTTTGCAGCTCACTTTTCTTTCTCTCTAACTAATCTTTTCACTGTTTCAAGACTCTACCCCATCATTTCTTCTCCTCTTTTCCTCGTCATCCTCTCCTCCCAATCTTCTTCTTCCCTTGCCTTTCCATATGCTAGTCCTTACCCCCTACTTAATCTTTCTTCAATTCTACTCATTGTCTCTTCCTCCTCAACATGTTGGACCCACTTCACCCCTCAATTCTCCCTCTTGTCTGACTCACGCACTGACCACTCTCCCTCAAATCTCTCCCCCAAAATCTCATACACCTTTAATCTTCTCTCCCGCCAACTCACTAAACCTACTTCCACCTACTAGACCAATTCCCTTCCCCAATCTTCTTCACCGTCTAAAAACAATACAAGACCCTACCTCAACCTCAATTCCTCAATATCTCTCTAAAAGGTTTCTATATAAATTGTAGATAACTTCTCTGCAATTATATTCCATATGTTCTAAGCTATTCTGGTAAATTATTATTCATTAATTATTTGAGTATATTTTTTACAAAATATAATTTTTGTACTTTTGTTTATGATAGGTTCTTATTTGATTCATAGCCATCCGCTGTTTCCATCTCGACTTTATTTCGCAAGCCAATTCAACTTCTTTTTCATTATCATATACGTAGTATATTATTTTATTTTTCCATAATTATTGTGAAAGTAGTTAATTGTTAGTATTTGTTTCCTACTAATAATTTATTCAATTGCCATATTATATAGTATTATTTTACATGAAAGTTACTACTATATATTATGTCGTATGTTGAAATATTGGGTATATGTGCATGTTTTGGGCTAGATTCATGTTTTCTATTATATTTGAAGTTAGGTCACTATTTTTTAGGTGTAGAGTGTAGTAATATTCGTATCATATATGTACGATTTCAAGTATCATTTTGATTACAATAATTTTATTCTATTATAATTATGACCTTAATTTATTATTATCATTAATGATATTACTATTGTTATATTATTTCTATTTTGTTGATATTATGGTTTTTCAGTGTATGGTATTAATTGTATAGTATGTATGATTTGGATTTCCTATTATTAATATTTTTTTTCTTACATATTTCTATAAGCTTTAGTATTGTCTAACCATAGTATTATTAGATTTAATACGTATTCTTTTAGCATATTGATTAGTAAAATTATCTATTTTTGATACTCTCATTATGTGTCCACCTTATATTTTCCTTTATATATATATATTTATTATACCTTACAATTTTGAATATTTAAATAATATTATATAAATATATTAACTTTTTACTTTATCATATTATGTATTCATATTATCTTTAATTTCTATTCTTGATTTATGAATGGATTTGATTATTTTCTTTCGGAAACTTTGATTGGATAAGTTTATAGGTTCATAAGTAACTTTTAGGTAAAACTCAATTGTTGAGTATTGAAGGTTAATATATATGCTTGTTTTTTAAAAAGATTTATGGTGGTTATCGGATCACTTCCTTGTTGAGGTTTGAGCTGTTGATTCTAGATTTGTGAGTTGGAGTTCATTTAGCTGTTATGGGGAAATTCCTGGTACATGGTGCTTGTTGTATGGAAGTGCTTATTAAGACTTAAATTATAACCAGACTAATTCATATATAGCCTAATTGACCTTGACTATTGGTTGTGCTTGACCCGCTCGCTCTAGAAACCTGTAGTGGCAGTTCCCTAAAGGAGCAACCACTAATCATATGCGAGGTTTCCCTAATAAACTTTCATATGAGATGATGCAGCTAGAATATTAGGTCTCTAGTCTTTGGACTTTGGACTGTGAGTGTAAAGGACTTAAAGGAAAACTTATATTATATTCACATATATATATATATAGATAAAAATCAAGATATGGTGGGAGCATGAGTACTCCTACATTGAATGCTGGCTTAAATTAACAATAATTAAACTATTGTTTGCTTATATTTTGATATAGTTGCATTATATGCATGTAAATATTTTAAGCTTGATATTCATGTGTGTTTGTGCACCCATACTGAGCATCAACTCACTCTTTCATTTTTACAGCTGTAGATCAGTTCGATAAAATACAAGTATGGAAATTGCTATCATTGGGTTAGGAAAGAGAGGTGATTAGTTCTATATGTTGTAGAAGATCAAGATCTAATTATTTAGTTTGTTTAGGGCTGAAGTAACTTGCCAGTGAGTCACTCTAATTGTTGTATCCGGAGAATTGTTGTTTTACACCTAATAAGGAGTTGTTAGAAGCAACTATGGAGATTATAGTTGGTTTTAGAGCCTTAACGTGTTCATAAACGATAGGAATACATGACGGGTTATAACAACCTTAGGTTCTAGGGCATTATACCCATGTCGGTAATAAAAAATAAAAGCATTAAGAATAAAAACAGGGAAATCAAGAGCTTACATGTTATGTGCCGAGTGAAGCTCAAAGGGAACTATTCTTCCCCCAAGTCACGAGATGACTTTCCTCTTGTAGCTCGACTCGACATAGCAATTACTCAATAGCATACCTTCTTTCTCAAAGAAGATTGGCTCCCCATTTTCGTATCGCCTTATTATTCTCTCAGCATCTTAGAAAAACATTTTTTTTTTCTTCTTTATTGAATCTTTTTTGCCGCGGCAACATCATTTGGCATTAATTCAATATCTTCGGTATGGATAGGTTCAGTCCATTAAGTCTAAAAATCTAGTTCTTCATCTGATATAATAGACATAAACTTATCGTACCACTCATGGATTATAAACTCCAATCCGTCCATGAATTTCCATCCATGCTTAGCAACTATGAAATACTAACCATCAGGTTGCCTCCTTACTCTAAAGAAGTACCTAAATAATTGAGGCGTAGCCTTACCTTTGACCTCTTCACAAACTATTTTGAAAGATGTGAGAAGTTGATAAGTATTTGGCAAGAACATGCTTAGCACAACTCAAAAATAGTTGAAGAATTGCTTAACGAAAGCAAAAATGGGAAGCATAGTCTAAAGTCAAGGTATTTTAGATAAATATGAAACTCATACTCCCTTGGGAAGCATACCCTTTCCTCCTCTCTCGACCTTTGTAGATTTCATATTTCAAGAAGATATTGCTAGTATTTATTGTATTTTGAAACAAGAACTTTATCAGCAACACTCACTACTTTGTTTAGAGAATCACCAAAGTAAACTACGTTATTATACAAATACCTGGCTACAGATCTTCCTTCTTTGTCATCTAAATAGGTATCTATTATAAGAGTGTTAATACGAATGAGTTTTTCCACCACTCCGTCGCATTGTCGGCCAACTTACTTGAGGAACACTCTGTCTCATTCCTTTATGGGACTTGAGGAACACTCTATCTCAAGTGAGTTTGAGTCGATCCCTCAGAGACTTCGAATACTAATATTAACCTTAGCTCTATTATCTAACTGGAAAATTGTGATGAGTTGAATGAATTAAAAATACTAAAATTAACAAACTAAACTAATTATGAGACTTGATTAAGCAATTTAAAAAGCAATAAAACTAAGAACGACTTCAAGAAGGTAATAACGTATTTAGGAATTATTTCCCCTAGTGTTTAACATGTGACTGCTTAAAATATATTTAATTCAATTTCTATTATTCTTGACCGGAGGGATTCACAATTAAAGTTAATACCTTTCTCAAGCATATTAACCTTAATCCTAAATTATTTACCGGAATCTCTTCACTTAGTAATATAATTTAGAATTGCATTAATATATAATGAATTCCCACACAAATAATCAATTTTCCGGAAGAAACATGTATCTTATCTCTAAGTATACATGTAATTCTCTCCAATTATGCCAAGATCTAATTACACATGTAATTTCTCGATCAACATGCATAATATCATAGATTGATGCCCTAGAAATATCAATTAACAATTAAATAACATAATTGAATCAAGAAAAGATAGAGACTTTATTGAAAATTATAAATCAACTCAAGAGTCACATGAAACCCTAGGTTCCATAATCCTAAATACACGAATTCTAAGCTATCATAATGAAACTAAAAACGAGTTCCATCAAAAACATAAAATAAAACATGAAAAACCCCTTTGATTGATGAAAAATCTCTCCAATCTTGAAGTTGGTGTTGCTTTCGTCTTTTTCTTCTCCTTCTCCTCAAGTCTCTTTACTTCTCTAGTGTCTCTCTCTTCTTTTGAAACCCTAATATGTCCTTTTATAATGTATTGTAAGGTTTCTGTTTTCGTCACCAGACACAGCCTAAGACATAACCGTGTCCCCAGGTCGTGTAACTTTCTAACCCTGGCAAATTTTCCTGCATGGACACAACCTGGGGACATGGTCATGTCCTAGACTATGTAACTTTAAAACTTTATAACTCCCTCATTTGAATTCTAAATTGAGTGAAACTTGATTCCTTTTCTTTGTTTTCGATCCAAGAATGCGTTCAAACCTTGAAATCAAAATTTTACTCAATTACGTATCAAATTCTTTAAAGAAAACCAAAAATGTAAGGAAAATACTATAAAATCACCATGTAAAATATGTTTAGAATAAAAGTTATCAAATCTCCCCACACTTAAGCATTTGCTTGTCCTCAAGCAAATAAATCAAAACAAAATTTTCGGGATAAGAAACACTAAACAAAATTTCTCACTACTTAGGAAACCGATGAACAAATACACTTGACTCGAAGAAAGGTAAGAAACTCATTTTCAATTAACTTACAATAATAATGTCAACCAATTTCAACCTTAACAACGTCATAATTTTACCTGACCATATTCGAATGCTACAATAATACTTAATACTAAAGTTCACTAGTTAATTTATGGAAATCAAAGTTTACTCGAATCATTTAACCAAGGATTCTTAAACTAAAAATTGGATTTAATATCTCACCAACTGAGAAAGAGTCATAAAAATTTTGTCCATTTGACTAAAGTGTATACAATTCTCTCTTCCATCTCACTAAGCACCATAATCTAAAACAAACACATTTTACATCCACTCATCCTCTGATCGTCCCCCTAGTTCATGCTTTTGTTGAGAGGTCTTTTAAATTTACCTCATTTAATGCATAATTGTGTTGGTAGAGGGAAAGAATCTCACTCTTCTGACGGACCAAGACCGATCCATACCAACTTATTCCTTATATTGATAGCGAGAAAGAACCTTGCTCTTCTGATGGACCAAGGCCGATCTATATCAATTTTTTTTCATTAGAATTGGCATTGGGACTCAATCTTGCTCTTCTGATGGACCAAGATGAATCCTTACCAATTTTTTTCTATTCATACACTTGTTATTACTTTTGACCTCCAATCATTATGATTTTTCAGGGGTTTCTCAAAAGAAGAATTTCATTTGTTTGTTTGCTAAAAATTATAGGACTCTTAAAAATTTCTAAGAGAAAGGTGTACATAAAAGTAAATTTTAAAAATAACCATGACTAACTCTTAACTAGTGATGTTGCTCCAATCTGAAGTCTTAATGTCCTAAGCTAAATAACTCGTAACTTTGCCCTCCAAAAATTTGACTAATCAATCCTAGTAAAGTATAATAAGATCAATAATGATCAAGATGACACAGTTGGTTTGGCTCAATACTTGTTAATCACCTATTATAAGTTAACATAAAAATTAATTGGGTCAAATATGAATAATTAGTATCCTAAACAGTAACAAATTCATATATATCCCTTCCCCATACTTAAAAACGTACAATGTCCTCAATGTACGACTAAAAAAAAAAACATAGCAGCAAGAAATGAAACAAGAAAAATCAGCATAGGGAAAAAGGAAACATATGTACTGAAAAAGAAACTAACACTTCCCTGCCAGTTGAAAATTAAGGGAAGAAGTTCAAAACGAGGAAGCATCATCATTACATATTTGAGTTCACATGCCTTGCCCAACGAAAGACAACACAAAAAAAATATATATATATATATATATATATGAACTAAGAAGAGGGATCGGAATCCATCTCTTCATCCTCCTCATCAGATGGTGCCTCAGCCATCATAGCATCATTGTCGTCGTCACTGCCCTCAACATCCTCTTCACTACCTCCAGCCGCCTCTTCCTCACCACCCTCATCATCCTCTTCTTCACTCTCATTATCCTCATCACGTGTATCCAACTCTTTCATTTTGAGAAATTTTTCCATTTTGTCTTGGTGGATATGAAGTTTATCTACACTTTCTCTGATATAACGAACCTCAAATAGCAACATCTCAAATTTGTCTTCAAAGCTTGCTAAAGACATCTGGCCTCAAGATGTGCTGCTGCGAAAGTGTCGACCTTGACGTCTTGTTGGTAATAGGTTCATGAGTCAGAATGAATTAAGGCGCATAGGAGTGACTTGATTGACTAAGGTAAGTGAGGGCAAAACAACAACCTTAGTCCGCATGGCCTGCACGAGTAAGGTGATGCAGGGGCCACAACAAATATGCCATTTTTTCCGTATAGTGGTGGCTTGGTGGCTGAAAAGTTCAGCGAGCTCGATGGCGAGATTGATGGAATGTTTATGAATAACACTGTATAGATAGAGGCAATCTTTGTTGGAACCACACCGGTGCTGAGGCCTCTACCAGTCAATGTATGCGTAAAGAGCCAATGAAGAACCCGATATTCAGGCGTGACCAATTGAGAAGCCTTACTCCTTGCTGGATCATACGTATCACCAATAGTAATCTCGTTCCAAAACGTCCCTGCTGTTACTCCACGGGAAAAACGACATAAAAGACGTTGAAACTCTTCTATCCGTGTATATCTATCTTCATAGAGATCGAGATATCTGCCCAATTGAGCTATGGTCATGTGGAATGGGTGGCCACTCAAAGTGAAATGTAGTTTGCGTTTGGGGCCCATGCCAGTAGCACTCTCTTTATCGAGTTTGTAAGTACATAAAAACTCTAAGGTTAGCTTTCTATAAACTGGGGCTTCAAGAGATAAAAAGCGCTCCCAAATGGTTCCGTTTAAGAGCTCCTTCATTTCTGTGGTGAGCTCTAATTGAGCAAGAACAGCCCAATCCAGACAAAGGGTGTCGCTGAAAGGCTTATTCTTAAGTAAACTATATTGTTGCACCTGGTAGTCTTCCTTAAATTGAAGCTTTGGATGCTCCATCAGAGGGAGAGTGGCTAATGGTTCAACAATTGCTCCTGCTTGCGATGAAGAGGATGCTGCAAATTTGGATTTCCGTCGAACGGTAAGCTTTGTATGATTCGCCATTGAATACTTGAAAAGAAACAACAAACCAAATCAAAAACGCGCATCCTTACCACACGTAGTTCAAGAAGACAGAGGGAGATAAGATTAACAGTGAAGAATATTAACAGAATTCTCATTGAGACATTTAAACAAACATATAGAGTGCAGCTAGAAAACTAGTTCATGGAAAAGAAATAGCTTGCAAATGCATCCAACTAATTCTACAATAGACCCACTATATTACAATTAGCTTGAAACGTAGGCGTCCCAACACATAAAAGACGCTAAATGACCCAGAATTTTTTCTCATACTGCTAACCCTAACTAGCGTAATGGAATAATGATTAGTAGATTAGCAAACAAAATTCGGAATGGAGAGAGCATACATGAATATCTAACCAGATGAGGCATCATAAAGGCATTAAAATCAAGCAACACAAGGTAATGGTGTATGGTGCTTATAGAAGAACAAAATAAATTCGCAGATCAAATGCAAGTACCAATTCTCACAAGACTGAAATGTCTAGTAGCTAAACCTACCTAAACTATGAGGAAGATAAAGCAAAAGCAATAAGGAGAACTTACTTGGATATAAATTTGTAATGTCAGGAATTGTGATGTAAAGATGGAGAGAAGAGAGAATATGAAATAGAGATGTGTTGGTTTGTGAGTGTGTGAGAGAGTGTGTGTTTCAAATAAATTGAGCGTGTGCAAAATCGTATGGGGCTGGGTAGACACGGGCTGGGACACGACTGTGTCCCACGCTCGTGTAACTCTCTGATGGCGGGTCCTTACCTGGGCGGACACGGGCTGAGACACGACCGTGTCCCACGCCCGTGTAACTTTCTGTGTTCGAGCATGACTATTAATCGTACAAGGGCTGGGACACAACCGTATCCCACTCCCGTATAACTTTCTGAGTTCGATCATGAAGTCATACGGGCTGAGACACGATCGTATCCCACGCTCGTGTAACTTTCTATTGGCGCGCGTTAGAACTAGACGGATAAGGGCTAAGACACAACCGTGTCCCACACCCGTATAACTTTCTATGGGTGATCGAGAATACTGGGCAAACACGGGCTAGGACACAACCGTGTCCCATGCCCGTGTAACTATCTGTGGTGGCGCTTTGAAGCTGGGTGCACATGGGCTGGGACACAACTATGTCCTACGCCCGTGTAACTCTCTGATGGCGGGTCCTTACCTGGGCGGACACGGGCTGGGACACGATTGTATCCCACGCCCGTGTAACTTTCTGTATTCGGGCATGACTATTGATCGCACATGGGCTGGGACACAACTGTGTCCCACGCCCGTATAACTTCCTGAGTTTGATCGTAAAGTCTGGACGCATACAGGTTGGGACACGATCGTGTCCCACGCCCGTGTAACTTTCTATTGGCACACGTTAGAACTGGACGAACACGGGTTGAGACACAACCGTGTCCCACACCCGTATAACTTTCTATAGGCAGTCGGGAATACTGGGCAGACACAAGCTGGGACACAACTGTGTCCCACGCCCGTATAACTATCTGTGGTGACGCTTTGAAGCTGGGTACACATGGGCTGGGACACAACCGTGTCCTACGCCCGTGTAACTTTCTATGGTGCCGGATTAAAGGGGCCTGGATGGACACGGGTTGGGACATGACCGTGTCCCATGCCCGTGTAACTTTTTGTTCTATTTTTTTTTTTTAAAGCCTAAATTCATGAATTTAATTTAAAAATAAAGGAAACTTAAAGAAATAAAAGTACTTAAACTAGAAAAATAAGAAAAAGAAAACTAAAGAGAAGAATAAAAATGAAACTAAAAGGGAAAAGCCTATGACTAAAATTGAAACAAATAAAAGAAGCAAAGCAAAGCAAAGTTAGATAAAAGAAAAATAAAATGAAATAAACTTAAAGAACTAAAGTGTAAGCAAAGTTAGACATGGGTTGCCTCCCAAGAAGCGCTATAGTTAATGTCAATAGCTCGACGAGATATGTCTTCTCATTCATGATTCTTCATCCAAGTAGAGATAGGACTCCTCCTGTATCTCGCTTTCGAACCCTCCATACTAGTGTAAATTTACCCTTAGGCCATCGACCTTGCCAATTCCATTTCATTGGTGCATAACTTCCATAGTTTCTCTCCTTATCATGCCACTTATCAAATTCACGTAGCCTAAACTTCTTCATTTTGTCCGCTTTTAGCTTAGATGTGGTTGTCATTGGAAGTTTTGAACTTTTCACCACAAGGACATGTTCTAAATGGTTCCTTGATAGTTTTGGTTCCAAAGATGGTGGCTTCTCTTTGAAGGATCTTAACTTAAGATCTTTTGGCTTGTGGAGTGGATCAACCACCTTCTTGTCCACAATAGATTCATGAACTTCTATTTGAGCTACCACTTCTGCACAATTGGGGTTGGTCACCAGATTTTCATCTCTTTTTTGCAAGCAATACCTTGAGGAATCCTTAGCAAGCGTTTCCTGCACACATGTAGATATAACAACATTAATGGCATTAACATTGTGACATGTGTCCTCTAAGTTAAGAAATTTGTTCGTTGCCTCTGGAGTTTTAAAAACTATTTTATCATCCCCAACCCGTAATATCAACTTATGTTCACTAACATCAAAAACAACCCTAACGATGGCTAGGAAGGGTCGACCTAAAATGATTGGCACCTCAATATCTTCATCTATATCAAGTATAACAAAATCCATAGGAAAGATGAATTTGTCTACTTGCACTAAAACATCCTTTATGATGCCTTTAGGGTATGTGACAGACCTATTAGCTAATTGAAGACTCATGCGCATTAGTTTAGGTTCTCCTAACCCTAGCTTTTTGAACAATTTATATGGCATCAAATTTATACTGGCTCCTAAGTCTGCCAAAGCATTATCTATTAACAAATTGCCAAGCATACAAGGAATAGTGAAACTCCCTGGATCGTTTAATTTTTGTGGCAGCTTTTTCTGGAGAAGTGCCGAGCATTCCTCATTCAATGTGATAGTTGTAAGCTCCTCTAACTTCCTCTTATTCAATAGAAGATCCTTTAGAAATTTCGCATACTTTGGCGTCTGCAAGATAACATCAACAAGAGGTAAGTTAATGTGTAATTGTTTGAAAATATCAAACAATTTACCAAATTCCTTATTCGGATTAGTGTAACTTTGCGTAAGGCGCTGCAGGTAAGGGATGGGAGGCTTATACTCCTTCACTTTCGGTGATTCTATACTTTCTTTTTATTTTAGTGGCTTTGCATCTTCTTTACGGTTGACTTCCACTTCTTTCTCAACTACTTCCCCAACATCCTTCTTTTCCACTTGTAGTTTTCAACCACTTCTCCACTTGTAGTTTTCAACCACTTCTCAAGGTCACAGCATTAACATGTTCCATAGGATTGACCTCGGTATTCCTTGGGAGTGTTCCCTATGGTCTTTCAGAGATTAGCTTCGCAAGTTGACCAATTTGGTTCTCAAGGTTGTGATTAGATGCCTCTTGATTCCTCAATGATGATTCAATGTTGGATAAGCGAGCCTCATTGCCTTGAATATATTTTGTGAGAAGTTCTTCCATATTGGACTTCTTTTCTTGAGGAAAAGGAGGTGGGAATGGTCTCTGAAATCTAGGTGGGCCAAAGTTAGTCTTCTGCTGGCCTTGGTTTTGATTTCCCCATGAGAAATTGGAGTGATTCCTCCAGCCTCGATTATAAGTATTGCTGTAGGGGTTATTTTGTTGCTTGGGTGGATTTCCTGAATAATCTACCTGTTCCAGTTGTTCTTGTGCTCCATATCCCTACATACCAAAGTCACTTACATCCAGTTGTACTTGTTAAGGGCCAATAGAGAGTGCATCAATCTTCTTACTCAATAGGTCCACCTTGGTTACTAGAGTAGTAGTCAAGTCCACATCATAAATTCCCATAACCTTTTTCTTGGCTCTAGTGCTTTCCCACTGATAATTGTTCATCGTTATTCCTTCAATCAGATTTTGTGCTTGCTCAGGTGTCTTTGTGTTCAAAGTACCTCCTGCGGATGCATCAATCATCTATCTCGTAGATAAATTGAGACCATTATAGAAGGTCTGAATCTGCATCCATAGTGGGAGGCCATGATGTAGGCACCTCCTGAGCAAGTCCTTGAACCGCTCCCAAGTGTCATATAGAGTCTCCGCTTCCAATTGAGCAAAACAAGAAATATCATTCCGAAGTTTAGCGGTCTTTGCAGGTGGAAAATACTTCTCCAAAAATTTCTCTACCAATTCATTCCAAGTTGTGATTGAATTTCATGGTAGGGAGTTCAACCACTATTTTGCTCTATCACTCAAGGAGAAAGGAAATAGCCGTAGTCGAATGGCATCATCCGTGGCTCCGTTGATTTTAAATGTATCATAAATCTCTAGAAAGCTAGAGATGTAGGCATTAGGATCTTCATCTTGGAGACCATCAAACTGAACATATTGTTGCACCATTTGTATGATGTTAGGTGCAATTTGGAAGTTATTAGCCGCGACGGTTGGCCTTGCAATACTAGAGTCAGCTCCAATAAGTGTAGGCCATGAATAGTCAGACATGGTCCGATTTGCTTCATTACCATTGTTAGCCATATGTAGTGGATCTTCTTGCTCGATGAATTGAGTGTTGGTCTCTTCACCCTCTTCCTTAATCTCAACAATTGACTTGTCGTCTATAGTCGCCACAATTTATCTAGGTCGCAATCTCAAATTTTAAAGGGCAGTTCTCTCAATTTTAAGATCGAGTACCAAATCTTCCGGATTGCTTCGGGTCATGCACTACAAGGGCAAGAAATACTTTATCAATTGCAACTCTAGGTAATAAAAATAAATAATGAAAACAAAAGAAAAACAAAATGGTCAAAGTAATAAAGCAACTAGTGTTCTTAGTATCGAAAATCCTCGGCAACAGCACCAAAAACTTGATATCAGGCAAGTGTACCTATCAGTTTTAATATAACGGATGTGAGTTCGAGTCAATCCTTCAAAGACATCGAGTACTAATATTAACCTTAGCTCTATTATATAACCGGAAAATTGTGATAAGTTGAATGAATTAAAAATACTAAAATTAACAAACTAAACTAATTATGGGACTTGATTAAGTAATTTAGAAAGCAATAAAACTAAGAACGACTTCAAGAAGGTAATAACGTATTTAGGAATTATTTCCCCTAATGTTTAACATGTGACTGCTTAAAATATATTTAATTCAATTTCTATTATTCTTGACTGGAGGGATTCACAATTAAAGTTAATACCTTTCTCAAGCATATTAACCCTAATCCTAAATTATTTACCGGAATCTCTTCACTTAGTAATATAATTTAGAATTGCATTAATGTATAATGAATTCCCACACAAACAATCAACTTTCCGAAAGAAACATGTATCTTATCTCTAAGTATACATGTAATTCTCTCCAATTATGCCAAGATTTAATTACACATGTAATTTCTCAATCAACATGCATAATATCGTAGATTGATACCCTAGAAATATCAATTAACAATTAAATAACATAATTGAATCAAGAAAAAATAGAGACTTTATTGAAAATTATAAATCAACTCAAGAGTCACATGAAACCCTAGGTTCCATAATCCTAAATACACGAATTATAAGTTGTCATAATGAAACTAAAAACGAGTTCCATCAAAAACATAAAATAAAACATAAAAAACCCTTTTGATTGATGAAAAATCTCTCCAATCTTGAAGTTGGTGTTGCTTTCGTCTCTTTCTTCTCCTTCTCCTCAAGTCTCTTCACTTCTCTAGTGTCTCTCTTTTCTTTTGAAACCCTAATATGTCCTTTTATAATGTATTGTAAGGTTTCTGTTTTCGTCACCAGACACAGCTTGGGACATGGCCGTGTCTCCAGGTCGTGTAACTTTCTGACCCTAGCAAATTTTCCTGCATAGACACAGCCTAGGGAGATGGTCATATCCCAGACTGTGTAATTTCAAAACTTCATAACTCCTTCATTTGAACTTCAAATTAAGTGAAACTTGATTCCTTTTCTTTGTTTTCAATCCAAGAACGCGTTCAAACCTTGAAATCAAAATTTTACTCAATTACGTATCAAATTATTTAAAGAAAACCAAAAATATAAGGAAAATACTATAAAATCACCATGTAAAATGTGTTTAGAATAAAAGTTATCAATTATCGTAGCTCTAAAAGTTATTAGCCCCTACTATGTAATTATGGCTAGAGTAACAGCTATCGCACATGCTACCACTTAGTTTTCTGGATAGGCAGGAAAATTAAAGAGTTGCAACCTTTTGGCTAAAATACGATCTGTTGTGTTCTAATTGAAAATCAAAACTTCCTACATTACTCAACATTTAGGAAACTTAGTTTTTCATACTCCAACCCCACAAACAAAACATTGAGCTTTATTTACTCCCTTAGTCAAATTTTCGACCACAGGAGTTAAGGAAGGGGCAAATTTTGATAGTTGAATTTCATCCTTTGAATTCACTCAGTCATTGGACTAACAAAAAGTCGAGTAACTCTATTCTTAGCAAACATTGACTAAGACAGTTTTATATCTAGTTTAAACTTAAGAAAAGTGGTACGAATAGTTATTGTCTAGCATGGCTCCATTATATAACTGCCCATTATTCCTATATTTTAAGTATGTTCTTAATTATGAAATCTCCACATATCCTATGATCAATGATTAACTGATGTTTCAGACACCTAATATTTGCATATAAATACAAAGTAGAAGCATTATAAGAACTCTCTCATGATCTTTTATCCCATTACTTGGCATTTGGGAATCCTAAAGATTCCTTTTATAATGCATGTGTTTTTTATTGCTGCAAATGACACAACCTAGTAACACCATCATGTCATTAGTTATGTCCCCAAAGATTCACTAAATCTTTGCAAATCTTTTTTAAATCTTACCAAATCCGCTACTGACACAAATAGCGATATGGTCATATCCCCCAAGTCATGTCATTTTCTATGTATTGCTCTTCTTTACTAAAAAATCTTCCTTGCAACTAACATAATCATACCGTTGCCCATGTTACTTCTAAGCTTCATAACTTTTTCAATTTAACTCCGAATTAAGTGAAACTTGTTTTTATTTTCTCATTTTCTTCCAAAGAACATTAAAACCTAGAAATTAAAATTTTACTTAATTAAGTATTATTTGCTTAAAAAAACCAAAAATTCCAAGGAAAATCACTATATGAAATATAGTCAATTAACAGCTTATCAGTATCTTAGTAAACAACTATGTAGTTTCCACTCAATACTTGCACCTAAAAAATATATGGGGTAAGTCGAAACCTAGTGGGGAATACAACAATAACATGCACATGAGCGAACAATGATGATCTCGTTACATACACATGGAACAATTAACAAATATGCAACAAACATTAGTTTATTATCTTTATTTTAGGCCTACATGCAACATAGTTTAGAATTATATGAATCTAACTCAAAACTTAGAGTAACACATGACCCCAATCAAGCAAAATATATATAAGTACCTAATGTGTCTCCAAGGTCGGACACACAGAGGAGCACCACAACAAACAAACCAAAATAAATATGAAAAAGGTTAGCAATGTCCAGGTAATTACCGAATGGATATGACACACCACTCGATCCTACTTGGCCAACAATCCGTCGGATGTGACACACCAGTCCAAACTAAAGGGTCACTCGCCACTACTCCTTACTAAAGAGAATAAATAAGAGTTAAATAATAATGAGAACACTAAGGTTGCTCAAAGAGAATAATTCTGTATTGAAAGTTGGATGATTCCTTACGTATAAGGAAAGTAGGGGTTTATATACTTGCCCGCTAAGGTTATTTTACACATATGAAAAGATAAAAGGATATTTTACAATTACGTTACATTAATCATACTAAAAAGGGGTAAAATGGACAATGAATATCTCGTACAAAAAAGAAAGAATTATTCTGGAATGTTGTGTCAAAAGGTATGTGTCACTTTATGGCTATACGTCAAGAGTATGATACATAAGCAAAAGTAAGAAGTGCTAGGAATTAGGGGCCGACCTGATCTGGATTAGGTCAGGAGTCAATCGGCCTAGCAAAAAGGTCAGATGTCTTGAAGTTAGACGCCAGTAGGTCAAGTCGATAGCTCAGCTTAAGTCGGCTATGTTTAGGGCTGTCTTCTAGATTGGGACTTCGCTGTTGGGTAGGAGCATGTTGGATATACGTGAGGATCTGAGAGACAGGTCAGTAGGAGGTCGAATTGGGATAGAAGTCCCCATCTCAGCAATGGCTTAAAGCTAGTATTTTCCATGCGAGCTTTTGAAGTCCTTTAGCTTAGCTTCTTATGATTGGTTTAGGGAGTTGATTCCTATCATCTGCTTGGGGGTTAAAGAGATTTGTCCTCAAATCTGAAGTGGTTTCTGCTCATTCTTTTAAGGTGCTCACAGGGTCTTCTATTAGTCAATGGGGAATCAAATTAGACACATTGAAGGTAGGGGAGACACCATAGTCATCAAGCAACTTGATCTAGTAAGCATTACGATTGATCTTCTTTAGAACCTTGAATGGGTTGTTAACTTAAGGAGATAGTTTGCTTTGTCTTAAGTATAGAAATCGCTCTCGGTTGAGGTAAATCCATACTAAGTCCCTTGGTTGGAAAGAAATAGTTTGGCAGCCTCAGTTGCCAATCTCTTATTGTCTCTTATTGAACTTGGCAATCTTCTTTGTGACAGACTGGTGTAGTTCATGCAATTTTTTGGCTCAGTCCATTCTGGATTAACTTTCTTCAATAATTGCTGGGGTATCGATCATTTCCAAAGGAATGGTATGGATAAGGCCATAGATAACCTTGAATAGGATCTTCCCAATAGTGCTATGAATAGTTTGGTTATAGGCGAACTCCATAACTGGTAGGCACAATTCCCAATCCCTTAAGTTCTTTCCCACAATAGCTTTAAGCAAATTGCCTAGTATCCTATTCACCACTTTAGTCTGGCCATTTGTCTGAAGGTAGCTACTAGAGCTAAATACGAATTTAATCCTAAGTCTTCTCCAAAGAGTTTTCTAGAAATAGCTCAAAAATTTTATGTCTCAATCTGAGACAATAGTCTTTAGTACTCCATATAATTAGATAATTTACTGTAAAAATAGATCGATAATAGATAAAGCATCGTTAGTCCAATGGCATGGAATGAAGTGTGCCATCTTACTGAAGTGGTCCACTACAACAAAGATGGAATCTTTCCCTCTGGATGTCCAAGGCAACCCTAGGATAAAGTCCATGCTGAGGTCGGCCTAAGGTAAAGTTAGTGTTGACAGTAGCATATACTTTCCGTGGGTTTCTCTCTTCCCCTTAGCATGCTTGTACACTTCATAACTACTAACCACCTTAAGGACATCCTTAGCCAAACCAAGCCAACAAAAGTTCTCTTTCAACAGACTGGATGTCTTGTTTCCCTTGAAATGACCAGACAATCATCCCCTATGAGCTTCCCTAATCAACAACTCACGCATGGAATAGTTTGGTATGCATAACCATCGATCCTTAAACAGGTAGCCATCCTTGAGGTAATACCCCTTGACAACAATCTTGGCCTTGCACTATTCTCTAATGGGGCCGAAATGAGAATCATGAGCATTTTGTTCGGTAATCTATGAGAATCCCACTAATTTTGTTTGTAAAGTGGTTAGCAACATTTGCCGTCGTAATAAAGCATCGGCAACCGCATTTGTACTTCCTTTCTTATGTCAGATGATGTATAAGAAACTTTCCATAAACTCCAACCACTTGGCTTGCCTCCTCGAAAGCTTTTTTTGACTCCCCAGATGCTTTAAAGACTCGTGGTCTGTATAAATAACAAACTCCTATGGTAACAAGTAACATTGCTAAATAGTAAGAGCTTAGAAAAGGGAGTATAACTCCTTTTCGTATACAAAATATTACAGGTAGGACCATTAAGTTTCTCACTATAGAAGGCGACAAGTCGCCACTCCTGCATCAGATAGCACCAATTCCAACTTTCGCATTCCAATTTAAAGGGTTATCAAAATCTAGTAGTAAAAGGACAAGTGCCAAGGTGAGCTTTTCCTTGATCTCTTTGAAGCTCTGTTCAGCTCAGTCGTTCCACCTGCACCCTTCATTCTTCTTTGTCAACTCAATCAATGAGGTAGCTATTGTATTGAAGTCCTTGATAAATCACCTATAGAAAGAAGTTAGGCCATGGAAACTTCAAACCTCAGTGACATTCTTTTGCGTCGGCCATTCTAAAACAACTCATATATTTTCCTCATCTGCTCAAATTCTTTCCCCTGACACTACAAACCCTAAGAATATCACTTCTCTTTAGCAAAACATACATTTCTTTACATTCCCATACAACTTCTCAACTCGTAAAATGTCAAATACTTTGCAAAGATATTGAACATGGTTGTTCAGGTCAACACTATATACCAGTATGTCATCAAAATATACAATCACACATCTTCCGATCAGAGGGTGCATCACATGGTTCATTAACCTCATGAATAAGTCCGAATGGTATAATTAACCAGTCGTAGAGTCCGTACTTAGTCTTAAAAGGCAGTCTTCCACTCATCCCCTGGTCTCATACGAATCTAATGGTAGTCATTTCGTAGTTCAATCTTTGAAAATATCTTTGCACCATGAAACTTATCTAACATGTCATCGAGCCTCAATATCGGGTATCTGTACTTGATAGTAATTCTATTGATTGCCTGGCTGTTGATGCATATACACCATGATCCATCCTTCTTCAGGACGAGCAGAGCTGGTATAATACAAGGACTCATGCTCTCCTTCACATATCCTCACTCAATGAGTTCATCCACCTGTCTTTTCAGCTTGGCATCTTGCTCAAGTTTCATCATGTATGCAGGTCGGTTCGGTAGGACAATGCCTAGCTACAGATCGATGCAGTACTCTCTGCCTCAGACTGGTGGTAGTCCTCTAGGCAGCTCTTTCGGGAACAGGTCAAAAAACTCATTTAGCAAGCTTTGGATCTCTATAACATTCTCTAATTTCCTCATCTCTAACAATCTTCTAACTAAGAGGAACATGGGTTCATCAATTTTCTCAGTAGATCAAAGCTCCCTTCGGTTCATCACTAAAGCTTTCTTCTTACTAGCTCGAGTGAGTTAGTTATGAGCCTCATTCACTTGGGATGGGATTAGGTGTTACAACATAATCTTCCTTCCATCCTTAACAAAGGCATAGGTGCTCTTATACCAATCGTGAGTCATATGTCGATCAAACAACTAAGGTCGCCCAAGCAATAGATGTGAAGCTCCTATGAGAACCACAACACAAACTACTTCGTTCCTATACATGTTCCTAATACTAAACGATACGGTCACTTATTCAGTTACGTGCAAAGTACCTTTATTGTGAAGCTAATGTAGCTTGTAAGGTTAAGGATGCTTTGAGGTTGGTAGACCCAACCTATGCACAAAGGATTAAGCAACCACATTAGTACAGCTCCCTCTATCTACAATGATCGTACATAATTGGCCTTTGACTCTGCACTTATTATGGAACAAGTTTTCTCTCTAGTCCTCTTTAGAGTTTGGTAGGGAACTCAGTACTTGCCTCAAGACTAGGGCTATTACTTCTTCTTGGTCAGTGTAGACATAGGTCTCCTCTTCCTCCTCGGCTTCAGTCTCTCAAACCTCCTTCTCCTCCTCAGGTTCACTCTCATTGGTACTATCCACTACATCTCCTTAAAGCACCATGATGCATCGGTTCAAACATTCAGCGACCATATGTTCGAAGCTTAAGCACTTGAAGCACTTTACCTCAATAGTCTTTCGACTAGAAGTCTGTCCTTTCTCATACATTCTCAGGGGCGGCCTAGCCTCGGGTCGACTCGACTGTCTTGTTCCGCCAGACTAGTTTGCTCGGCGTTCATCAAGTTAGCACGATATGGGAGCTTAAGAAGATGTTTGCCTAAGACGACTCAAAACATTCCTCCTCTGCCTTTCAACCCTCTACATGATTTTGATGCCCTTATTTAATGCATATAATCTCTGTACTTCCATAATATTGCGAATATCGTACTTAAGCCTAGAAATCAACCTTGATATTGTACAAGCCTCTGGTTCTTCCACGTCGGCTCTGATCATAAGCATCTGGAATTCTCTAATATTGTCATCAATAGGTTGGCTTCCGTAGCAAAGCTCTTGCAATTTTGCAAACGTATCTTAGAAAGTAGGTTTCAGGCACAAATCTGCCTCTTAACAACCTTTTCATATCATCCCAAGTTCTGACACCTTGTCTCCCATCTCTAGCTTTGGCGGCATTTAGATTCTTCTACTACATGGTGGCATATCCAATAAATTCCAACACAGTAAGTTGGACCTTGACCGCATCCTTATACCCATAACACTTAAATACTTTTTCGACCTTCTCTTCTCACTCCAAGTATTCATCTACATCTCCACTTCCACCGAAGGGTGGGATTTGCACCTTAACATTGTCTAGCTCTCGAGGAGCTCGACGTCCTTATCCCTACGTTTGGTAATAATCAACTTCTTCTTCACCAAACTCTTCTACATCCATCTCCTCGTCATCTTCCCCAATTTCCTTTAACTCCAGTCTTCATCTAGTAGCTTTGTTAGCTACTCCTTTAGCTCATGGCAATCAAATTAGGTGATTAGTCTGATTGCCTTAGCCATAATGTCTCTCAGGGGTGCCATCTTATGGGTTTTGTTACTGAACACCTTGGGGTTATTGTCAATTAACTTACATTGTGGTGATTAGACTCTTAATAAGGTTTATGAGTCTGTCAAGTTTGTCATCAACAGACTCTAGGGTATTACTACCATTATGACCATGACCAAGTTGAGCACCACTACCTTAGTCACCAATAACTCCCTGAACACTGGAATCCGATATGGCGTAATACCTTATCGAACAGATTAATAAACTACTAACAGAATTGCTCTGTTGTCACAATGGAAAACAGAATATCAATGAAACCACTCTTATAAACACTCAAACACACTGTAGTAGCTATGGAAGAAACATAACAGCCACCAACAGTAAAGCGAACTAAAACTTCACTACAACTTCACACACTCCCTCGCAAAACCGTGCTTTGATATTAGCGAAGCTGATGCGTCTCCGAGGTTAGATACCCGGAGGAGCATCACAACAAATGAACCAAAATAAACAGGAAAAAGGTTAGTAAGGTCCAAGCAGCTACCAAATGGATATGATACACCACTCGATCATACTTGACCAACAATCCACCAATTGTGACACACCTTTTTGAACTGAAGAGTCACTCGTCATTACTCCTTACTAAAGGGAATAGATAAGAGTTAAATAATAGTGAGAACACTAAGGTTGCTCAAAGAGAATAATTCTGTATTGAAAGTTAGATGATTCCTTGTGTATAAGGAAAGTAGGGGTTTATATACTTGCCCACTGGGGTTATTTTACACGTATGAAAAGACAAAAGAATATTTTACAATTACGTTATATTAATCATACTAAAAAGGGGTAAAAAGGACAAAGAATATCTAGTACCGAAAAAGAAAGAATTATTTTGGAATGTTGTGTCAGAAGGTACGTATCACTTGATGGCTGTACATTAAGAGTATGATACACAAGCAAAAGCAAGAAGTGTTGGGAGTCAGGGGCCGACCTGATCCAGATCAAGTCG
This sequence comes from Lumnitzera littorea, assembly GCA_024138015.1. NCBI lineage: Eukaryota > Viridiplantae > Streptophyta > Magnoliopsida > Myrtales > Combretaceae > Lumnitzera > Lumnitzera littorea. The sequence continues at coordinate 94,394,002 of JAMXBB010000003.1, forward strand.
GGAGTCAATCAGCCTAGCAAAAAGGTCAGCTATCTTAAAGTCAAACGCCAGTGAGTCAAGTCGGTAGCTCGGCTCAGCTAGTTCAAGGCTATCTTCTAAATTAGGACTTCGCTATTAGGTAGGAGCATATTGGACACACGAGAAGATCTGAGAGACAGGTCAGCAGGTGGCTATAGCTTAGAGCTAGTATTTTCCACATGAACCCTTAAAGTCCTCTAGCTCAACTTCTTATGATCGGTCCAAGGGGTTGATTCCTATCAGTACTATATAGTGTTAGTGTTGTATTCTCCCCAAAACCTTAGGAATCGAGTAATAAGTCACGCTTAAGTTTATCCAAATCATTTTTGCATGAGACTCTATTTATAATAATGTCACGCAAGGATCATTGGGGTACCACTCCAAGGTTACTGGTCCTCTCACTCCCTTAAGCCTAAACAAGCACATACAATACATAAAATTAGATGCCAGATTATTAATTAAGTTTGGTTATAATATCCATGTTTAAATAACCATAAGAAGCAAACAATCCCATGCTTAACTTAAGTAACCTGTTTGATACCGTAACAGACTTTCCATTACCTATAATCAATGTAAGCAACTAACTTAGTTTCTATCCCTCTTCTTAACTTTTTTTTCCCTTAATAGTCAAATATCTTCACTCTTTACTTTATAAGGAACAAGATCAAGTTGATGAAAGATGTTTAAGAATTGTTTTGGTTGTTAAGATGAGTTTGGAAACACATTAGAAGAGTTTTAGAATTAAAAGACAAGGTTTGGGGGTAGAAAAGAAATGAAAGGAAAATGTTCTATGACATTCATAACACATGGCATCCAAAAGCTATAATGTGGTGTCTAGACACTAAAGTCATGGGATAAAACTCCTCTAGCATTTGAAAGCTAAAAGGTAAGGCATCCAAATGCCCACTATAATCTATAGATTTCTGCAGATTGCAACTCAAGACAAATCTTCCCTTTTAACCCAGCTTCAATCCCAAACACTAACTCTTACTTCTAAAGGATTTTTCTAAACCAAAACTCTTTTTGCTCCACTCTAAAACACTCCCCAAACTCCAATGCAAATTCATCCGTGCTTCACCATTAACTCAACCGAACAATGACTCTTTCAACAAAGATCCAATCATCAATAACACAAGGGTTTAAGATACAAAAATTACCTTAAGGTTTGTAATCAATGTTAGCACACTTAGATCTAGCATTAAAATCTATAAAACTTGATCCTTATCTCGTTTTTCGCCAACCCCTAAAGAGAAAAACGAATTTCTCAATCATGGATGGAAAAGCTCAACGTAAATTTAGACACTGACTTTAATTTTCTCCTTCAATCTTATGATTCCAAATTGCAGTTTTAGATATGATTGAGAGCTTAGGGTTATCTTTCCAAAGAGGCAATTACTCTCCTTCAATAGAGATGAAAATAACCTAAGGTTTTATTTTAACCCATATATAACCCCCTGTTCTTTTACTAAAATGTTCCCTCCCCCCCTTTCTTTCCATTCTTTTATTATTCTTAATGCCGAGCCACCAATTTCTTCTCTCTTCCCCCCTCTTTCTCTCTCTCTCTCTTTTATAATCTGGGGTATTACATACTTCTCTCTTTTAAACAAATTTTGTCCTCAAAAGTTCCTCGCTTCTGAATCTTGTATTTTAGTTACTCTTTGTTGACCACCATTGCTTTCTCATTGCCTCCTTGCATCTTCCACTTATCTAGGTGATTAGCATTTAATCTTTTCTACCTTTTTGTTTATTCTTTTTCGAATATCATCTTTTTCATTCCATCTTCATTCGCAATTTTAGCTCAAAGTGTTTCTCCTTAAGTTACACATTTGCAAATGTTTCTCCTTGATCTTAATGAAAAATCCTTTCCTTCCATCATCAAATCAAAAACCTTTTTTTTTTTTCCAACTCACCAAATTACTTAGGTCTTCTTGAATCCACTATAAGTTTCCTTACCTAATACTTTTATAAAATTTTCCTCCTTTCACTACATGATATTGCTCTTATAGACCTTAACACACTTGACCTCATTTGTGTCACACCTCGAAAAGTTTAGAAACTGATAGTCTCACCGTATATTCTAAACATATGTGATCAATGCAGTATCCATCGACTCCACAGATGTTCATTATACGTAAGACTCTCAAAATAATACCAAATATTTGAAGAAGGGAATATTTCACACTTTTTATTTTCTTTAATTACATTGTTTTAAGCTTTTGTTTAGCTGTTTCAAATTCGAATAAGAGATGGTTTCACATTGTCTTCTATATACTCCAATTAGCCTACCTAAACTATACTTGGCATGTTTAGACTCGGTTATTCTTATAAAAAGGATTATAAGGAAGTGAGCAAAACTACAGCTGAGCAAGTGGTAAGGGACATGCATTATATATAATACAAATAGAACAAGCAGGTCCTCTAGAGTGTAACGCAATACAATCATATCAAGTGTTATCTACATAACGTTGACCAGTACATTACGAGACTAGAGAAAATAAACCCACTCGAGCCTAGGTTTCGAAAAGTTTTACTTCTGCTCACCATTTAGTGAGCCTAAGTTTTCCTATCAATAGGAGGATGTCTAATGGACTCTTCATCCCCTCTATACCTAATTTCACACTATTTTAATTGATATTTTCAAACCTAAATGGTGAACTCCTCTCTTGTCACTTAGTTCAACAAGGTTGAAAGAAAAAAACTCCTTATTTCCCTGTCGTATGGGTGGTGTTGATGGGAAAAATGCAATGCATGTATAATTATTAGAGTCAGATATTACATTAGTCAAGTTATTTAGGTGATCGAGCAATGAATCAATATCATATTAGAATAATATAAATCCAAGCAAAAAAGATTATCAAACAGCATTATTACACTCACATTCATTACATGCGCATATACAACTAATCTACAATCACAAGCAATATAATAGCTTACTACCCCTTGTTAGCACATCAAAAACTGCAATGAGATAGGCTACTTATCTATTGGTAGGTCACTAAAATCCTCCAGATAATGATTGTCACATCCCTAAAAGAGAGTTATTTATTAGTTATATTCGCTATGCTCAAAGAGATTACTTTGACTTATAATTAAATAATTCTATTCTTCTTTAATTCATTAAAGAAAAAAGATGTTTTATGAATGTCTATTAAAGTGAAAATATTTATCTTTTATAGGAAAAAGAATAGGGTTATTATTATGCATAGTACGTATGTACTTTAAGAAGTTGGAATGTAAGTTAAGAGATCATTAAGTGCAATAAGAAATCATTAAGTGCGGTGATATAGGATAAATCAATACAAGTACAATGACTATTATATATTCTTAAAATAAAGTCAAAAGGGAACTTAAAAACATATAATGTATATAAATAATGAGTATTTTGAAAAAAAATACACTATATAGTTATAGTATAATTCATAATTTGGCAAAATTACAACTTAAATAGTAAAAAAATTAGGAAATAATTTAAAAAATGGTATGAATGGAATCAAAAGGCTACATTATGTATAGGAAAGTATGGGAACATTTTTGAGGATTTTATGAAGTCAATAAATAGGGTTTTGCAATTTTTTTTAAACTAGTATATTATAATAAAATAGGTAGAAATTTGCAAAAATTATAAAAAATACTAAACATGCTAAATTAATTCTAAAAAAATTTTTATAATTAGATATGTAAATAAAGAACTTATAATAGAAACGTGTTTTGAAAGGAGGGAAATTGAATGTGCAAAAATTTCTATACTATAAACCACTATAACCATGCAAACTACTACTTTCAACCACCCTCTTCCACTACTTAGTTATCGAGCTACCCTAAGAGCATCCCAATAGAAAGTGTGTACCTTCTTGTTAATTTTGGGAGCTAACAACATAGTGTGGAGAATTTTTTAAGGGAGGGGCAATGTTTATAGGGGGGGTGTTGCTGGTTGCTTTTTAATTTTTTTATTATTTTCTTAATGTACTAAAATTCCTAAAATTTGACCACATGTTGCAGCATGCATGATAGTTTTAAGGTAAATTTTTCACTAATTTTGGACACTTGAAGATATTTTTTGTAATTTATTGATTAAGTTATCTTATTTTCATATTTTCTGAAAATTTCCAATTTTTTTCCCAAACATGTTTCTTCACTTTTCCAAAAATTTTTAGATATTTTGGATTATTTTAGAATATTCTTAACACTTGTTAGAATGGTTTAGGTAATTTTTGGCATTTAGGGTATTTTTATGGGGTATTTTGTTATATTTTGATACTATACCTATTATTTTAATATTTTCCTTATATTTTCAGAGTATATTCTTATGACATGTTATGATAATATTTTCCATGCAATAGACATTATGTTTCTTACCTTTGTTTCATTATTTACATTAACAACTTACTATTTACTAATTCACTATTTACTATTTACGGCTAAGGGTAAATTAATCTCTTTATTTGTTAGTTTTTCATAAATTTTCTTATTGCTTATTTCTATATAACCTTATATTTTTAAGTTTTAAATTTGATTGTGCCTTCAACTCTTATTATTAGATCATAACATCTTATTATTACTTTCTAAGAAAATAATCAAGTGGTTATCACACTTTACCCTCCTTAAAATAGGTTTTGTCCTCAAAACCAGTTGGTTATACCTAATAGTTAAGAGAAGAAATAAGGTTATTTGAGTTACTAACCTTTACTAAAACAGCCAAAGGTACTTTTCTTGCATTGTGGCCTTTGGTCCCTAAGTGAGTGTGTTACTATCGTCATTCCTCTATTGTACTTTAATGTATTCTAAATCTCTGATTCATAGTTTTTGAATTGGAGACTCTAAAATCTGAACTAGTTTTTCTTTATATGTATAGTTACTCTTAAGTTCAATTGGTTCTAGTTTGGGAATTTTATTTAGATCCTTGATATACTTTCGAAGAAGTGATACATGGAACATATCATGGTGACTGGATAGATCGAGAGGTAATGTTAACCTATAAGCAACTTCATCAATTCGCTCTAACATCTCAAAAGGACCAATATATCATAGGCTGAGTTTCCCTTTATCCCAAATTGATAAATACCCTTAAATGGAGCAATCTTTACATAAAAATGATCTCCAAATACAAAATGCAAGGGTCTCCTTTTAAGATCAGCCCAACTTTTATATCGATCTTGTGATTCTTTCATCCATTGTCAAATTAATTATACTTTTTTCATTCATTTGATGAATCATATCAAGCTGTATGGTCATTTATTTTTCTCGCTCCTAGAAAAGGGGTGACTAACATTTCCTTCCAGAGCCATCTATATAGTCAATTGGTAACTATTATTGTATGCAAATTTAATCAATGGCAAGTGAGTATCAAAGTTACTAGAGAAGTCCATTGTACAAACTCGTAGCATATCTTCTAAAATTTGTATAACTCTATGAAGATTACCCATCAGTTTGAGAGTGATATGCAAAGCTGAAGCTAAGTTTAGTTCTCAAAGCTAAATGCAGACCAACTATCATTAAGAATTTCATCTTTGGACCATCCCAAAATCGAGAAGTAAATCTGGTATCTCGATCTGATACGATACTTAGGGGTACACCATGTAATCTTATTATTACTTGAATATAAATTCTGGCTATTTTATCAATGGCATAGCCTGTACACAATTGAAGGAAATGGGCACTTTTGGTTGATCTATCCACTACTACCCAAATAGAATTGTGATCCTGTTTAGTTTTGGGTAAAGCGGAGATGAAATCCATAATGATATGATCCCACTTCCAATGAGGACTTTGTAGAGGTTATAATAAGCCAATAGGACGTTAATGTTTAACTTTGATCTGTTGATAAGTTGTGTAATGAGCCACAAATTTAGTAATGCAACTTTTCATTCCTGGCCACCAAAATGTGTTTTTCAAGTCTTAATACATTTTATTTCTAGCAAGATGTATAGTGTACCCTATATAATAGGCTTCTTTTAAGATTTTGTTTATTAGATTTGAATCCTCTAGGATATAAATTCTTTGATGGTATATGAGAAGACATTGTTGATCCACACTAAAATCTTGTTATCAAAGAGCCATACTTTTGATAATTCTTTGATATTGCAAATTATTTTGCTATTTCTGTCTTATTTCCTCTAATATGGTTGGTCATATTTCTAAAACCATTAACTGAGCTTATGCTATTGCAAGAATTACGTCTAACTATAATCATTCGAATTCACAAATCAACTTATGTTGTGTGGTAATCAAAGTGGCCATTTGGCTATAACTTTTCCTACTATGAGCATCTGCCACAACATTAGTTTTTCATGAATGATAGTTAATACTTAAATCATGATCCTTTATTAGTTCCAATCATCTTCTCTACCTCAGATTCAATTCTTTTTGAGAAAAGATGTACTTAAGACTTTTATAATCGATATAAATATCACAGTGCTATCTATAGAGATAATGTCTCCAAATTTTTAAAGCAAATACCACAATAGCCAGTTTTAGATCGTGAGTAGGATAAATTTGCTCGTGAGGTTTAAGTTGTCGTGAGGCGTACACAACTCCTTGGTCATCTTGCGGATACGAAACACGATTGATTAACAAGAACTTCTAGGCCGAAATAAAGGATAAAAAGAAAAAGTTGCACAAAACAATATCGGAAAAGTTCAGTAGATGAAACTAGGAAATTGGTTGATTGAGTTGATTTTTTTGTACAAAACACCATGACTTGTGACCTTAACTTCGGCCGAACATTTTTACCCAACAAAAAACAAAAAGACCTTCGGTCGTACAAATTCTCCTCTGTGCAAGGTGGACATTGAACAAGGCCAAAACACTAAATTCCAATTTGTATTGAGTTTGACAAACATAAAATAAGTCTTTGATCAAGAATGCGAAGAATTTGAGACAAAACTCAGTAGACATGATACTGCAAAGAAATAAAATATACCATGATGCACTCGATGAGCAACAATTATTCAACATAAAGCATAATGTTCTCGGAAATCGAAGTTTGGCTCTTCCATAGATGAACGTATGTACTTGCAACTTGAAACTAGCAAACATTAAATAATAGTACGATAGGGAAACATTAAGCTTGATCAGAATGGTTCAAAATCTAATCGTCATTTATTTAGTTTCTCCATATTGAAATTTGGGAATGGATATTATCTACAGATTTGCGTAATCAAGAGAATGATAATGGATGTCTTTAAGAACCCTTATAAAGAAGATAATAGAAGGGACAATTGATAATTTTTATGAAAGGTATAGTCAATCTTGAATAAAGTAAAATTTTTTCTTCAAAAAACACGTACTTTTATATGCTCGTTGATGAGATCCTTGCACATTTTAGCCTGTAGAATTGATGCAATAACGTACAATTTCCAAATATGTTTTAAGAGGGTGAAGGATTTACATTCAAGCGCCTTTGTTATTGGAAGGGGGTGTGTGATATCATTTTTAGCTGTGTAAATATCACATCTCCTATTTCTCTATACAATGCGAGATAAGTAAATTTTCCATCTGCCTAGCCTTCGGACTTACTTTGTTTATTGTATGTTCAAACTAATCTTTTGGATGCTGTTCATGGTATTACGTGTCTAGATAAACACCATTGGGGAGAGGTAGATACCACTTCTCTTTCTAAAAATTTCAAAAAGACAAAACAAAAAATTAATAAATAACAATTCGACAAGTCTCTCGTGAAAATTACGATAAAGAAGAATGGAAATTGTGATATGCTGTCACGAGGTTGAGATATCGTATATGATAAGCGGTTGAATCAACAGGCTAATAGGCAATCGTAGAAAGATGAAGTTTGAATTAGACGCTTGCGCCAAAATAAATTTATATATAAAAAAAAAAAAAAAAAAACCTTTGAATTAGACTTTGGAACACTTAAAAGAATCTTGGAATATTCGAAATCAGTCAAAATTGGATACTATAATTTCCAACCAGTAACCTACGCATGCGCCCTGAAAGGAGGCCGTCTCCGTCGTCATCGCACCGACTGGTTGATTCTTCTATCTAGAGAACTTTCATTCTATGAGATTTATAGCCTGTAAAACTATTTAATAGGAGAATAATTTTTATATTTTTAATTAAATAAAAGTAAGAATCTCTTATTAAAGAATATTCTTATCCATCATGGGCTATCTATATTAAAACTCAATTACAATGTCCATATTGGTTAAATGCTACAATAAAATAATAATTTCATAAATCATATATTAATAATTTAAAAGAATATATTTTAAATAATTGATTAGTGTTAATTCATATAATCAAATAATCTAACACTCTCCAACTAGCATTAGTCAATTATCATAAATATGTGAATTATTAAGACGAAAATATCAATTATGATTAATGCATACACCAATTGACAGCTTAAGGAATATAAAGTTTAACATTGCAAATTTAATATACTACAAGATATATATCATAAATGTTAATATGTTCATATTTCACATAAAAGAATAATGGATAAAAGAAATGCAGTTAAATAAGATAAATGAACCATGTATAATATATTGACATTTGTCTTTACCAAAAAGCTTATATGAGTTACATGGTTATAAAAAACTCCAATAGTTAAGTAATATGTTCTCTATAACAAAAAACTCAACTCATGTCTGAAACTCCAGAATTTTCTCTTTAACAAATGGATATTTTATATCAAAATACTTTAAGTAAGAAAAGTTTCTATTATTTTGAGAGAAATGCATAGCAATAGTATTGTTGTAATATGTTAAAAGTGGTCTAAATATGCTTTTCAATTTGAAAACCATAAATCAAAATATTTTTAACCACATGGCTTGACAAGTTACCTCATAAGTAACATACTCTACTTTTATGGTAAAAGTAATTATGAGTATTTGTTTGACACTTTTCTATAAAGTAGCTCCCTCTGCTATTAGAAAAACAAAGCCAAAAGTAGACTTTGGGTCATTAGAGTAGCTTGCAAAATCTAGATCAACTAATGACCCAAAGTTGATCAAACTTGTTATAAATCAACATATTATACTTAGTGCCTTGCAAAAATTTCACAATCCGTTTTATGGCATACATCAAATTACTCACGACAAAAGCATATGGAAACTTTTTCATTTTAATTCTCTCTCTCTCTCTCTCTTTATTATGAGAACATTGAAATTTAGAGAGCTTCATACATTCTTGAATAGTGTAGCATATAGGAGCAAAAATGCATGTTAAATCGCTCAAGGACCTTTTAAATATACCCTCTCTAATATAAGTTAAGAATGCCATGTGAATTATCATGATAAATTTATATGCCTAGGACAACTAAAGCATCACCAAGGTTCTTCATGTCAAGGTCCTCCATGTCAAAGTAGTTATTCAACATCTATTTTGTTTCTATCAAAAGTTTAACATTACTAATAGCAAAAAGTATGTCATCAATATATAACAAAAATTATAAAATTACTCCCACTAGTCTTTAGGTAAATGCATTGATCTAAAGCACTTTTCTTAAAGAAAAGAGAAGTGACAAACTAATTAAAATTTAAATACCATTATCTAGAAGCTTGTTTTAGCAAAAGTGGACTTACTAGAAAGAGCTATTGGTTCTTGTTCTCTCAAAACTAAATCCAATAGAGATTTAGAGATTCCATCTAATTCTCGAAATTGGTACCATTTAAGATTTTGACAAAATTTAATTGCATAAGCAAAGAGCCTAGCTTCAAGTCAACAAAGAAAATATTTAATATGCACAAAGTTATCATGCAATTAGATAGCTAAATGATTTTATATGCACAACCAAACATGCTCTTAATATAAATTTCTTACTTATTATCATCCACCTAAGGATCCAGATTACAATAAATAAGCAATATAATGATACAATGTACAAATCTTAAGTAGCCAAGATTTTAATACCAATAAGATACCCAAAACAAAATTAACATAAGTATAGGGCTGATGGTACACTATATTAACAACAAATCACATTAATAATAGCACACCAATAAGATATAATTATTATTGATGCAACGTAAATTACAACTAAAAGAAATTGGATCATTTAATTCACACAAAAATTTGCATAATTATAGCCACATTTGTTAAGCTCACAACTATAAAAAATGACAAAAATCATGTGCAATGGAATATGACAATCTATATCATGCATAATAAGGCATTTAATCAACATAGAATATAATATTTAATTCATATAAGAACTTTAAAAAAATTAAGCCCATGACCATAACATGAATAATCAAAATAATGATATGTTAGAATATGAGGATCATGTTAATTCATAGACTTTACATTATATATCGCTTAATGACCTTACCAATTAGTCGATACCGGTGTGGTTGTTAAAATCGTGATTTTACTATTCATTTGAATGTATGAAATCAATAAAATCTTATAAAATCATATAAAACCGATAAAATCGTAAACTTATAGAATCATACAAGAAAATTCATAACTTTACTAAAAGTCTACACATAAATAATCTATATCCATTTTAACTAAAAAAAAACATTATAAAATCATAAACTAATAGAAACATATTTTTAATTTGCAATTTTAACAACCATAGGTACCGGTAATAGCAAATAAGATTTTTATTTAGTAGTTTATGTTGAACGATAGTTTTCAAAAAAGCTTTATAGAAAGCAGAAAATAATGAGGCTTTTTTTTTTTACTGAAAGAATTATAGTAAATTAAACAAAATGCTTGAATATAATCTAACAGCATATTTCTCTATCCTTAAAAAGAAGGATTTTATTACGAGACCGTAATATACTAAAGTAAACTTAATGTCTCATTTCAACTTCTTTTAATTTGCACCTTTCAAAATTTTAATGGTAGTAATATTTATAGTTTATGCCAAAATTAACTATAAATTACAATAAGAATACAATAAATTAATAAATTGGGTAAATAGTTCATTTCCTTTTAAAGAGAAAATCAAATGGTTTCATTTATTTCAAGAGTCAACCGTATTACTTAAGAACCCCCTTCAAGCTAGAATGCAACATACATTAGAATCTTCCAATGTGAAGCAAACCAATGAGATAAAAAACTTTTGAAAATTTCTTTCCTTTAGGAGATAGATTTTTTTAGAACTATATATCTCTACGTAATGCGTTACTTCATTCCAAAAATTGAAACACATGAATATACCAATTTGGTAGCAACAGCCCAAATCAACTTAAAATTATTTATAAAATAATTTTTTTTTCCAAATCATCATAGTGCATTTAATCATATATATGCACTTGAAATATAATCATATGTAGTGCCTTTTAGGGATGTGTAAGTAGATTAAACAGGTCAACACAACCTAACTCATTTTGGCCCGCAGATTAAACGGACCAAGCTTATTTGACTCGGTTTTTAAATGGACAAAAAAACCTCAATGCTAAACTGCTTAAAAACAAGTTAAACAAGCTGGCTCTTGAGCTAAAAACGTAAATATATTAAACGAGCTGACTCAAACCAATTCACTTTGTCCCAAGGGTTAAATGAGCTGAGCTCATTTGGCCTATTTCTTTAATGAGCTAAAAAATATTGCCCTAAACCTATTTAAAAAATGGGTTAAATGAACCTACCTAGGAGCCAAAACCCATTTGAACACCTCTAGTACTTTTATACATAAATGCACTCTAAAGTTAAATTGCATGCTTACCATAATTAATGTTTCTCACTTAAAATAAAAATGTTTAGAAATTACAAAGCAAATCAAAATTGATACTATTATTCAATCCATATCAATAAGTAAAATAACTCTATTACCATTAATATAAATCATAAAAGCTAAAAAAAAATATCAATAATATAGAATGATTTAGTTTCTATTGATATATATAAACTCATATAGTCATAAAAGTCACTAAGGAAACAAAGATCCATATCAATAAGTAAATAATTATATTACTACCAATGCATAAAATGATAGATTTCTTAGAATATCACATGAATCACCTCATAATCAAATATATGGAATTTAACTACTAATACATACTATATATGGACAAATAGCCACAAATCTCAAAAACTATCCATAGTACTTAAATTTTAGAATGTAAACATAAACCCCATATGAGCTAATAAGCACTCTAAGCAATAGCAATATACATAATTAAAATTCTTAATAAAAGAATAAAACCTTTATTAAATATATTAAACCAACATGGCAACATCATGTCACAAAGGCACATATCTATTTTTCAAGATAATAGATTAACCCATACTAATATATATCCAAAATTTCGACTCCATATAAATAATAAAAAATTAAGACTTTTAGAAAAATAAAACAATATGATTGAAAACAACAAAGTTATTGAAAGAATCATTCAAGCATATGCATAATCATATGGCTATGACAAAACATATAAATGCATAAGCAATTCATGAAATGAAAGTATATTTAATATGGATTTTTTTTAAACATCTTTTGTACCATTATGATGTGAAAAGAAAAAAATGAATTTATATAAAAGATTATGCCCATTGAGGTTCATATAAGTGCACAATCTTTTTGGATCTAAATATTGTTTAATCAAAACGCTACATCAATATCAAAAAATATTACTCACAACAATTCACACGCTATTAAAAAATAGGTGCATAAAGTAGAAATTAGATTGAACCACATTAGATTGCACAAAATCCAATTTCTTTCAATCATATTCCAAGTTCACTCGTAAATAAGTTATAAATAAGAATATGGATTAACGAAAACACGAAAGCTATTTATCAAAAATCACATGAATTTAAGGATATTTAAAGAAGATGTTTGGTATATTATACATGTATGAAGTAAAAAACCCTTGTTTGATTTGTTAATCGAAATTGAGGCCAACAAAATTAGGATTCATACATTCTTATTAAAATTATGAAAAATATAAGAGCAATAGCCATTATTTATATCTACGATTGCTCTAATGCCAATTGCTAGAAAATTACAATATAATATATATATATATATATATCTCCAAATCAAATTACATGTAGACACAAAATTTATAGCATGCGAATAATTATATATCTATAAGGCAAGAGTAAGGTCCGTGAACTTGAAATTGGAGAGGGATACATCTAGCACTAATGTTTTTTTATATAGGATTACAAAAAACTTAAAAGAAGACTACTCTCTTCCTAATAAGAAATTAGGTTAAGTTAAAATTGTTTAATGGAAGATTAGTATTTATATTCTTATTGGATGAGAGTAGCGACCTCTTATTAAACAATAAAATGAGTAGTCCTACCCATTACAGGCTATCCACATTAAAGCTCAATAAAGATGTCCACATTGGTTAAGTACAATTATTAAATAGTAATTTCATAAATGATATATAATAATTCAAAAAAATATATTTTTTAAATAATTATTAATGCAAATCCACATAATTAAATAATCTAACCATTTTTAGTTTCTTTTTCCTTTACATAAAGGGTGGTGTTTGATCATCCACCACCTTTGTTGTTGCAACCAAAATGCCACCTACCTCAAATTTGGGTAAAATAGTGGTTATGAGTTATGATTACAAAGGTAGCTATAGAATTTCTTATAAAATAGTATTGTTATGTCTCTAGCCACTAGAAAGGTGGCAGGCTAACCAACCCCCTCTAGTTTTAGCTAGACTTCATTCTTTTTTTCCCCCCTTGTATTTTTCTCAACCAAGAATGCCATTATAGGGCACTCAACCCATTTGACCTTATAAGAATCCTGTAGGATTTAACATTACAAGGGTTTTGGTTGAGTTCTATGAAGGGGTTTAAAACCTTATAGGTTTCTAGGTTAAGTTTTGATATTTACAAAAAACCTTATAGGAAAACCTGAACCTTGTAAAAAAATTATATACACTTAAAGTACTATATATACATAAATAATTGTGTTAATTATTACTTTATTATTTTGTCCTTCTCAAGATAAGAGTGGCAATCCACCTAGCATCCTTCAAGATGAATTAGAAGATCCCATTCCTCATCTTTTTAAAGTTATCATAAGGAGATTGGTCAAATGGCATGTCCTACCTCTAACCTGTGTTCCTAATAGTTGCATTGTGAATATCTATGAGGAAGGGGATTGTACACCTCCATACATTGGCAAGTGATTTTGTCCAACCACTCTATATAGTATCATATCTCAGCAAGTGTAGTATTATTTTTGGCTCAAGATTGAAAGCTATAGATGCTAGTGAATTTGCTAGCTTATTTGCAATTCGCCTAGGTAAATAAACTTACTATTTATAGATCTATCTTTGTGAATTTAGTTTAATTAAATGTGGGTTGCATTGCTTCTTTTTTATCTATTGTAGTTATCGTTGCTTCAATTCAACTAATGGGTCGAGTTCTTACCCAAGAAACCCCATAGGGTTGAGTTATAGGAATAAGATAAAAACGCTATAGGATTTAAGGCGGGTTCTAAGAAGCCCTATAAGATAAAAGGATTAAGTTTACTTTTTGCAAAACTCATTCCAAACCTATCTTGGTAAGAACCCTCATTCTCAACTTAATATTTTCATTTTTCAATTTTTTTTTTCAAAATATTTTATATTGATAACGAAATGTTGTTATGATGATGACAATGGAAGATTTTCTAATTTTACATAGGCCCAAGACTACACCAGGCAAGGATCAATCTAGAGACACTCCTACTATGACACTTTGCTTTGCATGGCATTTAACTCCTCTACTTAAGGCTAGTCAACTACTTTAACACCTTATAAAAACCCAACTAGAACTCATCACATCGAAGTATTGTCCACTTTAGCATAGTGTTCCCTACAATTTTCTCTTTTAGTATAGTTAGCTACTTATCAAGAGGTCACCCATCATTCCCTCCTAAGTACATTTAACTTTGGAGTTTTGATAAACTCCATACCTTACACTAAAAAAGAACCCAATGATTAAAGTTCCATCCCCTTCTATCTAAGGATGTCATAAATAGGAATTTAATGAACTTAAAAGAACAACATCAGCAAACCCTATATAATGGTGAAGACTCCTTAAGATAATGGTGCTGGTTAGCAAACAAAAGGAATGTAGAAAGGGTTATGTGTATGCTTTACAGTGAAGAACTGTATAAGAAGTAGAGGTAGCTAATTTAGTATATCATCTTCATGTGCTCTTTTAAGGTTAATTGCTACTAGGTAATCATTCTGACTATCTTTGTAGTGTCACCTTCTATAGCACCAAGCAATAATTTAGAGATCATAATTCATTTACCTCTTGACAATGAAGCTTAATATAGCTTCCCTGAACCAAATATGAGTTCTCATGTATGAATGAAAACAAAATTTAGAAGTCACATTAACAAACACATGCAATTGCGATATAGATGAAGTTAGAAAGTGGGTATAGGCTGTAAAGCCTTGATTTTTGAGCCAATAAAATTTTAAGTAGGAATGGAATAGGAAACATAATACTCAAAGTAATGTCATTAGGATAAACTTGATGAGATAAAAGAAGGTTGAACTTGAAATCCTAAATAAGATATGTATAGAGAATCTAAAGTGAGAGTAAGCTAATGAATTTTTTACGATACATGAAATTTCAAGGAAAGTTTTAAGATATCATTTAAGTTTGAATATAACTTGAAAAACATCTTTGAAACCTTAGAGATGTTAACTTTTTAAAGCTTGGAGAAAGCTAAATTGTATGCTTGGAGATATTGGGGAATCAAATAAGAGTGATGAAACTTGGATAAAAGGACCCCGAAACATTAAAGTTGTTTTGACAAAAATTATTAAACCCCTTTTTTACTAGAAACTTGACAAGTAAGATATTTAAGTGGCTTTTTAATGAATTTATTTAAGGCCAATGAGTTCCTTGAATCAATTGCATTTGGAAAAGACTTTAGAAAGGTATAGAAGTCTCTAGATCCTTGTAAATCAATTTAAGTAGATGGCTAGTTTCCTTCTCTTTTTCCTTCCATAAGAACAATAAACAAATAGCTTTAACCTCTTCAATTCCCCCTTCACGAGCTGGAACCAATAGCAGTAGCCTTTGAGGTAATCATTTTCCCTTGCACGAGTACCCTAGCATAGTGAAGTAGTGGCCATGTTTCCTTAGCAAACCAAACTTGACTAAAATTTTCTTCAACCACTCAATCTTACAGCAATTTAAGCATTAATTTCTTTATATATTTATATGTATTTTTTTTTTATTTTCCTTCTTACATTATGACATAGACTTAAGCACACGTTAGGTCATCCTATGACCTAGCCCAGTAGGGTTGGGCCTAAAACTAACCCCATTGTGATGGGTCTTAACCAATATATGGACCCATTAGGTTCGTGAGTCATCAATAGGTCATCCATCCAAACCTATGGACTTAATAGGTCTAATAAGATACAAACATTTTCTTTAAAAAGTTACTAAGGAAGATAAAATAAAATGGAAATATAATTAAAAATTAAATAACAATGAAAATTTAAACTAATTCTAGGTAAATCAGAAATTTTTTTTTTAAATTCACAGTATCTAATATGTAATTATTAACAACATAATAAAAAATATAGCTTAAAAACATGTCTGATTTGATATATATATATATATAAACTTTTACTTAAAAAAATCCCATTCCTTAGCAATGTAGGATTAGCTTTTGTCTTTTGATTTTCTTTGTGGGCTCTAAATTTTTAGGGAAAAGTACAAAATAGTCTTTAATGTTTACTATTTTTTGTATTTCAATTTTTATCGTTTTATTTTTTTATTTCAATCCTCAACATTTTAGATTTTGTTTAAATGAGTTCTTTCATTACTTTTTCTTTTAGTGAAGATACATGGCAATGTATGATTAGCCCAAGTGTAATTATTAACTAAAAAACTAAAAAATATAAATAATAAAAAGATAGAAAAATGCTTAAAATGATGAAATTTTATAAAAAAAATTATGTAAAAAAAAAAAATAGAATGATAGTATATATACACACTTCCCCTAAATATACATTCAAATATTAAAAAAAAAAAAGAAAAAGTACATAAAAATAAAGAAAGAATAGAAATTTGGCTACCCAAGAACAAAGTGGATAACAACCACTAAGTAAGTTGTTCAAACCTCTAAAGGGGGTTGCTGCCTATCCCTTACCCTTAAGTGGCTAGATTTCAACCAATTAAGGAAATAGATCACAACCTACTATATTAATTAAGTTATTTGACCCTTCAGGTGATCATGGGTGATTGCTTCATTTGAAAAAAATAGTAACATTGAAAAATGAAATTAGGTCACGCGACTTGATTTAATTTTTCCTTTTTCTTTTGTTTTTTTTTAAGAAGGAGAAGGTGAGTTGGGGGAAGAGGGTATGGGTAGTAGTGGTGTTGGGCAACCTAGGATAGTTACATACCAATAGGACGTGGGGGGTCACATAACTCCCCCTAATGGTTGGCAACCTACCTCAGGACACGACTCACTTCTTAAAGTGGGCGATGACTCACTTTTATACTTAGGTTAGAATCCAACCACCAAACGGCAAGAAGTGGTCGACAGCCTCTAGGGGAGTGTCGTACAACCCCTTCCCCATACCTACCTCTCTATACCCCTTACCCAACCCACCCCTAGAGGTATACAAGCAGGTTAAATAGACTAATCCGATTCCACTCATTTTGGCCTGTAAGTTAAACGGCCTGAGCTCATTTGGTCTACATTTAAACAGGTCAAAAATTTTAATCCTAACCCGTTTAAAAAGTAAGTTAAATGGGCCAGCCCATTAGCTAAAAGCATAATTATTAACAACACAATAAAAAATATAGCTTAAAAACATGTCTGATTTGATATATATATACTTTTACTCAAAAAAATCTCATTCCTTAGCAATTAGCTTTTATCTTTTGATTTTCTTTGTAAGCTCTAAATTTTTAGGGAAAAGTACAAAATAGTCTTTGATGTTTACTATTTTTTGTATTTCAGTTTTTATCGTTTTATTTTTTTTTTATTTCAGTCCTCAACATTTTAGATTTTGTTTAAATGAGTTCTTTCATGACTTTTTTCTTTTAATGAAGACACATGACAGCGTACAATTGGCCTAAGTGTAATTATTAACTAAAAAACTAAAAAAAATATAAATAATAAAAAGATAGAAAAAAACTTTAAAATGATGAAATTTTATAAAAAAGAAAAGAAAAAAAATATGTAAAAATAAAAAAACAATATGATAGTATATATACTTATATATATTATATTTAAAAAATCAAATAATAGTAAAAAAATAAAAAATACATAAAAATTAAAAAAAAAAAATAGAAATCCAACCACTGAACAATAGAGTAGCCAACAACTACTAAGCAAGTTGCTTGACCCTTTAAAGGGGGTTGCTGCCTATCCTTTACCCTTGAATAGTTAGATGGCTAGATTTCATTTTTTTGCAAAGCTTTTTAATATATTAATAAGAATATATATTATATTACATATATACTTTTCAAATATGTTTTTTTTTTTTTCATTTTTCTAACTTTTTATGTATTCTTATATATTTTTATTCTTTTTAAAATTATTTTATTATTTTTTATTTAAAAAACCACACGTGGAACAATGATACTCTAGCACATGTCCTTAGTAACGGAATCTAATAAAAAGATTTATTTGATAAAAGTTGAAAATGTTGAGAATTGAAATAAAAATTTTAAAATGTTAAGGATTAAAATAGAAAAATAGGTAAACGTTACAATTTTTTTTATACTTTTCCCAATTTTTTATCACGCAATACTATATGCTACAATTTAAGTTAGATGTAATGGTATATAAATAAGTGTATTCACTTAATAACTACCTCATAAATGAGCTAAACACTGCATGGCTCTTGAACTCTTTTTCTTCTAATTTAAAATTTTATTTATTTTGAGATTTAAATTTAGTTTAAAAAAAAAAAAAAAAACTGTGGGTTTCATTGCGACTGGTCCCAGCTCCATTTTCTTAGATCAAGGAACCGATGGGTGGAAGCCGGTTTTGAGTCGAGTTGGACCTGTTCCCAAGTCTATTATATTATAAAGTGATGTTCGAGATTCATAATTTATTCTTGGTTTATCCTATATATTATTTTTGAAACATGCAACGCAAGTTTACCTCTACTAGTGTGTAATGATAATATTTTCTTTGCATGTAATAACATTTAGTATATGTAAAACAAAACTTAATGAAAATGAGAATGGATAGAGATGTTATACGAAATTGTGCACCAATCTCCAACACGAAAAGCTTAAAAGTTCAAGAAGTGCAACAGATGTTGGAACATTTATTCTCGGAAAATATATATATATATAGCTTTTATGTACTCAAAAAATGATATCGACAAATCCGGTAATCTATTAATTTCCTTATAGTTGGGTGTGGAATACCGCATCCTTGTATTTATAACATAATCTAATTGACATCACTGCTTTTTCCTTTCCCATTTAGCTATAATAGGTAGGGCTCGGCAAGGAGAATAACCGTGAACTACATTAAATTAAACACAATTGGACCTAAATTAGGTTCGAATTATTCTTTTTAGGTTAGAAAAAATTATAAATAACCGGACCTTTTTTTAGATCCAAAAATATTATGAACCGAACCAAACTATAAGAAGCAAAAAGAAAAAAAAAAGGGCTATAATTTGGGAAAATAAGGGTATACATAAAATTTGATTGTTACATATGAGATTTTTATATTTGTATATGTTATAAATTTCAAGTAAATTGATTTTATTTTAATTAAAACTGGACCAAAATATATAATCATTTCACATAGTTATGCCATTATTATGACTGTGAAAATCTTAAACTACCTAATATGAAGTTTTAATATTGTAAGAGTATATTGGTAGTTCTAATTTTTGTTGACGTGATAAGTGTATTGCCACGTATTTGTTTAAAAATTATATTTCAGGGGGAAAATGTAGAGACTAGTAAGGTTCAAAATGTAAGTATTTCTTTTAAATATTTTTAAATTTTTCTTCTAACTGCGAATCAAACCATTTTTTTTTTTTTAAGTTCGAAAAAAACAAGAACTGAATAATAAGAGTATATTCGGATTATAAAAAGAACCCACTTTGATATTAAGTTCAGTTTTGTTAATAGTCAAATTTCACCCTAAAATATTACTCTACCATTTAAGTAACAAAAAGTCAACTAATTCTATTCTTGGCTTATGCTAACTAAGATTCAGTCCACTTGATGAGCCTTGAAGCCTGACTTGTTAATATCTTCGGTTTAAACTTAAAAAAGTGGCACAAATAGTTATGATTTAGTACAATTTCATTGTATAATCACCTACTATTTCTATATTTTAGACATGTACTTAATTACAAGGTCTCCACGTAGCTCACTACTAATAATTAACTGCTATCTCACTTGATGTTCGCTTATAAATAAAAAAAAAAGTATTATAAGAACTTTTTTAAGACCTTTAATTTTATATTCAATCAGTTATTTTTCTATCAAACACTTACTGACTTATATATTAAAGTACCCATATCAGACTATCTCCGACATCATTCAACCTTTGTATTTTTTAAGAAACAAAGTTTTACTTTAAAATCATTCAACAATAAATTCGGTATGAAGGAATAAATTGTATCAAATTGAACTGCATCCTCTGTTAATAATATGAAATTGGTCATGGTTGACGTTGGAAAATGCTGGAAACTCTAGAAATTTTGAAGGGACACAAATATTTAAGTGTTATTTTTCGGATAAACAACTTCATGTTTTCCGAAAAGGCAAAATAAAAATATCGTGGGGGTTCGGGTGCACTTGTGAAGCATAAAAGGTGAAACTTTAAATGGATCTTTTATGTTAAGTTGGATATGTCACGTTGGATCCCAATACGTATCCCACTTGTCCTCTCATACCTGTTTTATTGTGCATTGGTGACCTCCCGTTCTTCCATGGTCTGTATACTCCTGTAATGAATAGAAACAACAAACTTAGCAGTACGCTATCCCTACGGACGTACGTCATAAATATTGTCCCCACTCATAAGTTAAGATTGCCACTACCATAATTAGGACAAAAAGTAACATGTTACCAAACGTACGCTAGTGGTAAGGGTTTTAGTCCTTAATAGTCGATGAGGTTTCGAATTTTTCCTTTTTTATTATAATCGTTGAAAATATATATATATATAAATCCATTGCTCACCATTTTAACTTTAGGGGTTACCGCAACCACTTTTGTCTTAAATGCTGAAATCATTCGATTTTCCAAAAAAGTCCAATTTTATATTTTCGATGCATTTTTAAACATCTAGCAATTGTACGTGACATCTATAACACGTCTTTTTAATCATTTTCTTATTATATTTTCATTCTATTTTTGCCTTTTTATTTCATTATTAAACAAACCACATGAAAGTCATATAGAACCACTATTTTAATCACGTCAATTCGAGCAAAATTAGTATAGTATAAGTGTGAGAATGGTTTAATTTGATTCAATTTTCTTTCGGGGCCTAACTAGGTCATGAAGTATAATTTGATTTTTTATAATTTTAAACCAAACTATACAATACAGATAAGAAATTCGTTAAACCAAAAAATTCATCAATTTGATTTAGGAATCAAATCATATTTTATAATCTATTATATAACAAGTATTCTCATATGAAAAGTATTAAACTCATTTAATAATAATTATTATTAATATCATATAAGATATTAATAAAGTTAGAATCCATGCAACTAACAAACATCAAATGTCTATGGACAACTAATTTTATTCATAAAGCTAACATATAACATAAATTTTGAATTAACCTATATATATATAATTCATAAATTATAGTAAACAAAGGTTAAATATATGTATATATGTTAATAAATGTAGACTAATTCATTTAAATGATATGTTATAATAAAAGAAATTTTTTAATAACAAATAAAATACAATTTTTTAAATTGTTCGGTTCAATTTATCATTATAGATTAATTATAAATTTTTCTGTTTGGTTTGGTTTGGGAATTTTCTGAACCAAATTACAAAAAAAAAGTGTTATTTTTAGTTTGGTTTAACTCAATTTACAAATTGGTTCAATATGATTGGTTTTTTTTTTTTCCTCCCCCACAAGTCAAAATTTTAGATTCAAGAAACGTAACTAGGGCCTTTTATTTTTAGTAAAAAAAGGCTTTGATGGTTGTTTTAATATCAACTATTATAAGGAAAATACTTTTTAATTGTAAGGATATAAGTCTTAATCAACCATATATGTAGGCACTTGGACAAAGGAAAAGACACACTACATATGCCACATTTGATTTCCAGCTACTATGAGATTGGAAAGACATTGTAGTGGTAAATTGGATTTTTTTATAAATGACTAAGTGTCTCTTTTCTTTTTCTTTTTTTCGGCCATCAAAAGATTGAGGGTCTTGACAGTCGAAATAAAAGTTCAATAATGATTAGTAGGACACTTTTTGAAAATACAATAGCAGACAGTACAACTTACCCTAAAGTTTGCTATATCAGATGGCCACGTACTTCTATTTCTCAATGAAGACAATACATTCTAAGCCAAATTAATAATAACTCAAGATTACACACTAAAAATAGACGCTCTCCAATGTGTTTACAGAAATGTCATCGGGGATTTTAATGATATTGTTTTTTCTCATGAAAATGGGGTGGTGGTCTAAAAAAATTGGGTTTTGGATAATATGTCTTGCATGAACGACTATAGACTTATTGATATGGGTTTTATTGGACTAAAATTTACCCAGTCAAATAAGCAAAAATTCAGTAAGGTTGGTTAAAAACCTTTTAGATAGAAGTTGATGCAACAATGAATATAGAGACCTTTTCTCTAAATTAAAAATTTTTTATTTAAGGAAATCGTCTTTTGACCATAATGCTCTTCAATGTGTCTCTAGGATCAAACATACGAAAAGAACCATAACGTTAACGAACCAAAAGGAAAAAGAAAAGCTAACAAAAGGTCTAGCTAGCTATCAACTGGATATTATACACTAATCGATCATATTTGGCCTACAATTCATTGTATATAACTCATTGGTTTGAATTGAAGGGACACCCACTACTACTCTTTACTAAAAAGAATAGATAAGAGTTAAAGGGTATTGAGAACATTAGGGTTACTTAAAAAGAAACTTGAATAAATATTCTAATAATGAAGATTAATGGTGATACGGCCTAACATGAATGAACATACAACACCTAGTATTGCACAAACCAAAGGGGGTGGTCCGGACCGCGAGATGATTTGAAAAGCAAATGAGAGTCGTGAGTTGAGCAAGGGTTCTCGTGTACCAATGATGGATGTGATGCACTAATGTCTCATACGTGCTTAAGTCACACTTGATATAATACACAAGTGTGACTAAAGATCACTCACTACTAGTCCACGCTTAATGAGCTAGATAAAGAGTAGCTCAAGAGTAAGTAGCAGAATACTTAGCTTAAGAGGGTATGTCTGAAAATTCAAATATATCATCTGTTACAACCATTACAATATATAAGTATTTATAGGATTCAATTAAGGTAAATTCTTACTTAGAGTAAATTACAAAAAGGATTCTTACTAGTTAAAGGAAGGGGAATAATTTACAAGAGTATTAATATAATCATGTAAAAAGAATATCCGGTTACAGAAAAGACAGTATGAATGTTAGAAAAAGGCAGGATGTGCATCATTTTGCTCATTATGTGGTCCTAATGACAATGCTGGCTAAACAGGGGCGGGGTTAGATAAGGTCGACATCGGCAGTTCGACAATTAGGACAATAGGGACCGAACAGGCATGGGTTCTTAGGTGACTCATTTTTAGATCAGCCTCAAAGGGGTCGGCTCTTAACAGCTCACAGATTGGCTTTGGTATGATTGTGTTTAGCAACATCCTAATTCGATGCTTAGGCAAGTATGTTTTAAAGGGGTTGACTTGGCACGCCAACTAGTCTGCTCGACATCTTTCTAGATGTGGAGAGCAAAGTAACTCGATGGGTCAGATTATGGAATGTATTGCTTCTCAACATTCAACTCACCTTGAATAGTTTAGTAAACCATTTGAGCAAGCCTACAAGCTTAGGAGCATGTGATTGATCCGTGATCCCTATCAAATCATTTACATATATTTAGTGGGGGTTTATATACCCATCCCACTAAGGTTACTTTACATATATAAAAAGACAAATGGGTATTTTGCAAATAGGATACATAAAACATTCTAAAAATGGTAAAAGAGACAAAGAATATCTTATATGAAAAAGTAAAGAATCCTCCCAAAATGCTATAGTAGAAGATATGTGTCGCATGCTAGCTGGTTATCCTAAATTATAGTACAAGTTGGAAGAGATGAAGAAAAGAAGAGAGTTTGTAGTTAGGGGTCGACCTGATATGGATTAAGTTGGAGCTCGATCAACCATTCGCTGTGAAGCAATCAACTTGGGCTAGGATCGAACGTCAGTAGTCAGTGTGGTAAGCTCAAGAGTTTGGCTTAGACAATCATAGGGCTATTTATTCGAATATTCTGTCATGGTACAACTGTTCGTTTGGCCCAGCGCAAGTGACGACTCAATAGTCAGGTTGGTAGAGGAAGGAAACATAAAGGTTAGGATAGGAATTCTTGTCTTGAATGGGGTTTTGAACTAATATTCTCCAAGTGAGTCTCTAGAGTCCTCTAGCTTAATTATATGTGATCAGTCTTGGGAGTTGATTCCTATTATCTACCTAGGGGTTGTAAAAATTTATCCTCAAATCCAAAGTAGTCTTTGGCTCTTACTCTTTTGGGGCACTTATAAGGTCTTCTTCTACTGGTTGGTGAGGAATCAGGCTAGGCACATTGAAAATGGAGGAAACACCATAGTCATTAGGCGACTCAATTTGGTAGGGTTACGATTGATCTTCTTCAGAATCTTGAATGGATCATCATTTCAGGGAGATAACTTGTTCTCTCTCAAGTGTAGAAATTGTTCTTAGTTGAGGTAGATTCATACTAAGTCTCCACATCTACTTCCTCATTATCCTTTTCTATCTCTTTAACTCTAGCCTTCGTCTAGTAGTTCGGTCTACGACTCCTCCAACTCGTTGGGGTCAAACTGGGCAGTTGGTTTGGTTACCTTAGCCATAGCCTCTCTCTAAAACATTTTTAAGTAGGTTGCAACACGACATACCCTAGAGTTGTTGCCTATTAACTTACATTACGATGACCAAACTCTCAATAAGGTTAGTGAGTCTATCAAATTTTTCATCAACTGACCTAAGAGTGTTACTACTATTTTGACTACAACCAAGTTAATCACCATTACTTTAGTCTCCAATAACACCTTAAACACTTGATTCCAACATGGTATAATACTTTTCGAACAAGACTAACAACACAATACATAGGAAAAAAATGCTACCTTACTCCCTAAAGCTTCGACTAACATACTAACAACTTTACCACCTAATAGTTACTCACACAGGACAAAAATAAACTTGCTCTGTTTTCGTAGTAAAAAATAGAGTAAAATGGGAACCACGCTTACCAACACATAAATTTTCACTATACAGCTCACAACTCCAAACTTACTCCATATGAACACAGTAAAGTAGCTACGGAAGAAATACGGCAACCATAAACAACAAATACAAACCAAATCTTCACTATAACTTCACATACTCCCTCTCAAAACCTACCTAGATACTAGCAAAGTTAATGCATCTCCGATGTCAAACACATAGAGGAATACCACAATGTTAACAAATCAAAAGGAAAAAGAAAAGCTAGCAAAAGGTTTAGGCAGCTACCAACTGGATATAACTCACTAGACCAAACTGAAGGATCACTCGACATTACTCCTTACTAAAGGGAATAGATAAGAGTTGAAGGGTAATGGGAACACTAGGGTTACTCAAAGAGAAACTTGAATAAATATTCTGATAATGAAGATTGATCATCTGTATACATTTAGTAGGGGGTTGATATATCCATCCTTCCAAGGTTACTTTACATATATGAAAAAACAAAAGGGCATTTTGCAAATAGGATACATAAAACATGCTAAAAAGGGTAAAAGAGATAAAAAATATCCTGTACAAAAAAGTAAAGAATCCTTCTAAAATGCCGTGCTAGAAGACATGTGTCGTATGGTAGCTAGTCGTCTTAAATTATAGTTCAAGTTAGAAGAAATAAAGAAAAGAGAGAGTATGCAGTTAAGGACTGACCTGATCTGAATCAAGTTGGAGCTCGGTTAACCATTCACTATAGAGTAATCAACTTGGGCTAGGGTCGGATGTCAATGGTTGATATGGTAAACTCAAGAGTTTGACTCGGATAGTCATGGGGTTGTTTGTTTGAATACTTTATCATAGTACAACTATTCGATAAGCCTAACGCAGGTGACGGCTTAGTAGTCAAGTCAACAAAGGAAGGAAACATAGAGATCAGGATAGGAATTCTCATCTTGGAAGGGGCTTCAAACTAATATTCTCTAAGTCCTTAAAGTCCTCTAGCTTAGCTACGTATGATTGGTCCAAAGAGCCGATTCCTATCATCTTCTCCTTAAAACCCATCCCTATGATCTTACAACTTTTGAGAATAAAACTTTCGAGTTTCAACCATTATGGTTTTAGCATAAAGATTGCATTCTTATCTTAAAAAGCATTTGGTGACAAAACCATAACATTTATCTAAGTGCTACTCTTGACTTGCTAAAGAAATTGAGGATTTCAAATCAAGAGGCTTTTGGTTTTGTTCACTCTTAAAAAAGATCCATCCTTAACAAGTTAAGGGGTGTAGAAAATGCCTTAGCTATCTCTCCTAATCCTTTTCCAACATCTCTAAAGTACTCCCTTATAGACTCTCTAAATCATATTTTAGAGGGAAGTGAGTCCTTGGAAATGAAAGCCAAATCTAAGTGGCTCGTATAGTGTGAAAGGAACACTAAAGTGCCATTATGTCTTAGTTTTGACCAAAAGATCAAAAAATTGAATCATTAAACTTATGAATGATGTTAGCAATGGTCTTTTAACTTAAATCGAATCCATTCTCTAATCAACTCTTATTTTTAAGACTTTTCACTTCAACCCAACTATCTTGTGAACTCTAAAACCTCATATAGGAGGATCTTAGATATGGTTTCTCTCAATCTATAAAAGACCTTTTGGAGGCTCCTCTTCAAAAATATGAGATTTTTTAATGCTTTCAAAACAATAGAATCCTAGAAAACCCTAAGAAAGAGCAACCTTCAAGGCCTAGAGGAAAGATGACCTTCGTGCTTTCTTTTTTAAAAAAATGTTGGAATTTTATAGGAATCCCACTTAAGGATATGATATCAAATATTTTTTTCTTTATAGCAAAGTCTATACTAAATTATTAAAACACAAATTTACCTTATTCGTAAGGATGGCAATGCATCTCACATGAAGAACTTTAAGTGGGTTGACTATGTACTACCTTATGCAAGCTAGTCATAAAGATTCTTGTTAGAAGACTTAAGCCTCACCTTGACAATATGAACCAATACAAGCATGCTTTCCACCTAGTAGAAAGGAAGCTAATGATGTACTCCCAATAAATGAGATCTTGCACAACTACCATAAGAAACAAGGGAAACATGGCTAGATGATTATTAAATTAGATCTTCAAAAAGCTTTTGACTCTATTGAATGGGTTTTCATTTTTTGGGCACTAAAAGGTCTTGACTTACCTTAATGGTGGATAAACTTAATCATGAGTTGCATATCATCTTCCATTTTGAAAGTAATTGTAAATGGATAAGCTTTAACCCTTTTCTTGCCACATGGAATTAGACAAGGAGTTCATCTATCCCTTATCTCTTCATTATTTATATGGAATCGCTCAACAAGCCTATAAAAATAGAGGTCAAAGAAAGGGAGTAGGAAGCTCTCAAGCTTAAGAGCTATAGAATTAGTCCTTTACACATTGCATTTGTAAATGATATTACCTAGTATGGAATGGTAGATAAGAGAAATGAAGAAATCATTCTTCATACTTTAGATTTCTTCTCTTCCTTATCAGGCTTAAGGGTAAACAAGCAAAAACCTATTATCTTCTTTTCTAAAAATTTATCAAATAATTAAAAAGAATGATTATCAACTACCATAAGGAGCAATCCATTCTTTTAGAAAATATTTAGGTTATCCCCTAGAGAAAGGACTTAAGTCAAAATGAGCTAGCTAAACTTTATTTTGGAGAAAGATTGAAAAAACTTAGTAGTTAGAAAGTGAGACATTTAACCATAGTAAGGAGTAGTTGTAGCCAAAGCCATGCTTAAAGCCTTGCTGGCATATTACAAGCAAATGGACAAACTTCTTACCAAAATCATTTCCTAGCTAACTTACATTACCAATAATTTTTTATCAAATGGTGTTGTAGAAGGAAGGAAAGCTCATTTAGTGAGCTAAAAAAAGATCTCCAACACAAAGAGCTAGGAGGCCTTGGCCCTTCAAATTTAGAAGTTAAGAACCTAGTTTGCTTAATCAAAAGATTTTATGAAGTCATAAATAGAAAAGTGTAATGGACATAATTGATTAGAGCAAAGTAAAAAAAAGTTTTTCAAGAAGATAGACGTAAAAATTTGTAGTCTCTTTCCTACATTACAAAAGAAATAAATGAAAGTAGGATATTGCTTAATATAGTGCTAAGAACAAACACGATCGATTGATATCAAGGATGGATCGAAACCAAATATGGTTCAAAACTAGTTGAGAATGAAGTCGAACTTAAACTACTACAAGCTGCTCAATGGATATTATGCATCAATGAACACTCATTGATCAATTAGTAAAGTTGATATGACACACAACTTTGACTAAATCAATTTAGTCGCCAGAACTTGTGATGTACCTAGGAGCTTTATAATCACTAGGGCATACCATCAAGAATAGTAACAAAATGGGTCCTTCAAGATATTAAAGAAAAGGAGATGGACAACCTATAAAAAACAGTAGCTTCCGTAAGCTATTCGGAGGATATGATGCACTAACAAACACAACACGATCTAGTACTTCACTTGATACGATGCACAAGCTAATATTAAGGTCCATTCGCCATTAATCTCAAGATACTTAGCAAGATTCAATAAGAGTGTAAGGAAAACGTACTCAAAGAGGGATGTCTCACAAAAACAAGAATATTTATTTAGTGTAAGGTATATAATGATTTTCGACTATAAGGAAAAAGAGACTATTTATAGTAAGTCTCTACAAAAATAAAGAAACCTAAGCAATTACAATAAAGGATAATACAAAAATATTATTAGAGTACATTACCAAAAGGGTAAAAGGGACAAATAGAATAAAGGAATATAATACAATGTCAAAAAAAGGAATAACAAGTGGCATGCTGCACTTGGGTCCACGTTTTACAGTCTTAGGACACTTTGATTGAGCCATACTGATGTTGGGGATGCTACTGACAAAGGGGATTTAGAGTTGCTAAAATAGATAAAAGACATTGTTGTTTGGTAGGTTGAGTAAGTAAAGCTTAGCATGTAGGGGACTCGACCTAGACACTTATCAAGTCAACTTCAACACGTAGCTAGTTGGCCTCGACAATTGGCAGTTTAATATGTTAGGAGAGAAAAGTTCGACGCGTGGTCACCTTAGCCTCATTATTCAATAGATCAACCTCGGTAATCAACAGATTGGCCTCGACAGTTGATAGGTTATTAACTAAGCAAAGGTTAAGGCAAAGTAAGGTATGTTCGAGCTGGGGCTTCAAAGAGTTCACCCACTATTCTTTCACATACTGGTGCTTATCTTCGATAGGTTAACGAAAGAGAATCCTTCTGGCGGAGACATAAGCCTTAAAGATGGGTGCGAGTGAAGGGTCCAAAGGATAGCAGTCCATCACCTTACTTAAGGGTATGGATAAGGGTAATAGGCAAATGGCCTTATTAGTAACAAGTGCAATTTTCAAAAGAAAATGAGTATGTTCTATTACTGAAGGTAATGATTATGCGGCCACATTACAAGTGGGTATTTATATCCCTAACTATTTTAAGGTGAATAGAATAACAAGGAATTTACAAAAGGGAAGCTTTCCTTGAAAGAGTAAGATACAAGGAACAAATATGCATCAAAGGGGCAAATTTGTAAATCATACAGAAGGAATATCTTGAGGGGTATTCTTACATATTACAAATGTTAGAAGGCAACTATCATCATCTATTTAGACGAGTTTTTAGTATAGTAACATATTGGATTAGACCTTAAAAGAGTTTGGTAGTAGCTTAGCTAAGTCAAATTCTTAGCAAGCTGAGGTCAGATCGAAAATCATCTTATGTGAACTATGGTCTTATTTAGCTCAAAAGCAGGTTAACACTAATGAAGGTTAGCAATTCGGTAGATAGGTTGGAGGTCGATACAAGATGTTGAGAAGCACTTCGACTATGCTAATAGTTTAGGTCACCAAGTTGTTGGATGGAAGGTCCAAGCTAGCTTCAAGTTAGAACAAGTTTAGGTCCTTGATCAATATCATAGAATAAGGCTTAAAATAGTGGAGGTAAAGCAGTTTGGTGCTAAGCAATAAGATAGACTGCTCTAAGTATAGACGAATGAGAGAACCCACATGCTATACTCTCTTATCCTCTTACTCTAGCTCATGTGATAGGTCTAGGAGGCCGATCCCTATCATCCCCTCTGTTGGTTGGGATTTAGGATCAAAATCTAGGGGTCTTCTTGTTAGGCATCCTATTCGAGTATAGATAGACTCAAGTCAGCAATATTAAATACATTAGATACTCTAATATGCCCAATTGGTATGTTTTATCATTGATCTTTTAAAGTATTTTGAATGGTCCTTCAGCTCAGGTAGATAGCTTGTTTTTCCTCCAACCTATGAATTTTTCTTTACTCAAATGCAACCATACTAGGTCACTAGGCTAAAATTGCCTTCTCCTCCTCCTTTGTCCTCTCTACTTTAACCTTTGTGCAGTTTAATCCAACTGTTCGATCACTCCATAATAGATCTTATGGAGAGCTTGAGCTTGATCTCTTGCTTTAAGATCTTCCTAGTTGGGTGTAAGCATAGGTATGTGATCAAAAGGCAACTTGGAGTTAAATCTATAGGCGACTTTAAATGATGTTTTGCTCGTGATGCTATATGAAGAGATCAATTACAGGTAAGCTCAACCATAGGTAAACATACATCTTAAAGGGTCAAGTCTATCCACTGTAGCTTAAAGCAAGGATCCCAAAGTATGGTTAACAAAATCTCTCAGGTCGTTGATCTACGAGTAGTAAGACGTGTTGAAAAGTAATCTAGTTCCTAACCAATGCTAGAGATTCTTCTAAAAGAACCTCAAAAACTTTAGGTGTCTATCAAATACAATGTTCCTTGATGTTCCTGTAACTTGATGATCTCCTGCAAAAAGAGAAAAGAAATAGCTAAAACATCGTTAGTCTTTGTGTAAGGCATAAAGCAAATCATCTTACTGAATATGTCCATGACGACC
This sequence comes from Lumnitzera littorea, assembly GCA_024138015.1. Lineage (NCBI taxonomy): Eukaryota > Viridiplantae > Streptophyta > Magnoliopsida > Myrtales > Combretaceae > Lumnitzera > Lumnitzera littorea. Next base: position 94,425,360 of record JAMXBB010000003.1, read on the forward strand.
ATAATAGAATCTTTCCCATAGGCCGTTCTAGGTAAGCCAAAGACACAATTTATATTCAGTTCAACATAAGGTCGTGATAAGCTTTAAATTGGTTACATTTTATTTGGTGATTTTTTATGATTTTCTCTTGAAATTCAAGTTTATTTTTAGATAATAATACTTAATTAAGTAAAAATTTTTTAAAGTTTTGAAACGATCTACAGGAGAAAAAGAGAAGGTAGAAACAAGTTTCACTTAATTTGAAGCTAAAATAAGCAAGTTATGAAGGTTTGAAGATCATTACATTTGAATGACATGGCTATGTTGTTTACAAGAGATTTTGGACCAAATTTTCACTAACTACAGCTAGTGACATGATCGTATCCTTGGTCATGTCATTGATGGTTTAAAAAAAAAAGAAGAAGAAGAAGAAGACATGAAGGAATGGCAGTGAGTTACACAACCAGGAGACAAGGTCGTGTCGTTTGCACGGGCTTTATTTTTCTGTTTCCTATATAAATCTTCTTCAAGTTTTTCTTAGGACCTTTAGACGACTTTTGGAGAGTTCTTTAAGCCAATAACACTCAAGGAAGCAAAGGACCATCAAGACTTCAAGATTTAATTTTATTTATATTTCATGATTTTTTTCTTCTATAATTCATTATTTTTTGAGTCAAGATTATTGCTTTACGATGTGTAAGTAGTAGATCTTTGGTATTTAGGTCTTGTGAAACCTAAATCTACTCGTGTGACATAATTTTTTATTTGATCTAATTAAGTCTTTATTCTTTTCTTAATTCAACTATGTATACTTCATAATTTAGACTATTATTTCCACAAGTAATAATCTAAAATTTGATATCTTATAAAAAAAATCGAGAGATTTCTTATAAGATTGGATATAGGTATAGTTGACGAAGATTATTGAAATATTACAAATAATTTACAAGATCTTTTCGGAATCTTGAATTATAGTGTAGAGAATTCGTTATGTAATAATGCGATCTCAGGTTATGCTATTGAGAAGAGATTCGAATAGGTGATTTTAATATTAGGGTTAATTGACTTAAGAAAGTGATTAGCTTTAATAAAGAATTCTCCCAATCAAGAAGAACTAAAGAATAAATTAGATCATCTTTAAGAAAATCACATATTAAATATAGCAGAAACAAAGATCTAAATACGGTTTGCAAATCTTGATGTAGTATATAATTTTATTGCTTTCTTGGTTTAATTCTTAAACAATTCTTACTTAATGATAATTTATTATTTGCTGCAATCAATTTTAGATTTTTTAAATTCTCGAACTCAAATTTGTAGGTTAGATAATAGAGATCTAGTGAGTATTAGTAGTCAAAGTCCTTGAGAGGTTGATACTTGGACTTAATACGGTTACTATAAATTTGATAGGTATACTTGCCTAACATATCAAGTCGGGTCAAGATAGGTAGAGACATTGCTCTTCCTTACTCAATTCAGTTCTTTTCTCTTTTACAAGTTATACACCTTTCAATAACTCTATGCATATCCCTTCGCATCTTATGCTAAAGGAACCTAGCTCGTAACAACTCACAAGGTTGCTTCTCTCTAAAGTGACTAAAGAGTCCACCACCATATGCTTCCTTCACTAATAACTCCCTTATAGAACAAAGAGTTTGTTGCTTCAAAATAGGTAACCTTCTTCAACAAAATAGTTATCTATAATTTGTCCTTTTACGCATCATAGATCTAAAATTGGGATCTTAGGGATGCTACTCCTTAATGCTCACAAATCCCAGTAGTCTCATCTATAGGTTAGAAAGGAGTACATAACTTCTGGACAAGGTATTGGCTACTAAATTAGCTTTGTCACACCCATACTTAATTACAAAGGAAAATCCTTTCAAGAATTCTACTTGCTTCCATTGACGTTCAGAGAGTTTGCATTGGATCTTCAAGTATCTCATGGACTCGTAGTCAATGTAGATAATGAATTCCTGAGGTAATAAGCAATGTTGCCACACATGGAGAACTTAAATTAGGGTGTAGAGCTCCTTATCATATACTAAGTAGTTCAATTGAGCTCCTATAAGCTTTTCGCTATGGATTACAACAAGTCAACCTTCTTATGTAAGAGCAGCAATTATTCCAATCCCTGAAGCATCTCACTTAAGCTGAAAGATTTTATTGATGTCAAGTAGAGCCAAAGTGAGGTCGAGGCTAGCTTCCTTTTCACCTTAACGAAACTCCTCTTTTTCCCCCCATTTGAACTCTACATTCTTCTTAGTCAGATTGGTGAGGGGTGCTACAGTTGAACTAAAGTTCGTGAGAGAACCACATTAGCTAAAATTTGAACATCCTATTTCCAGAATTAGATAGATCATAAGGGTTGGTTATCTAAAAAGAGAACATTATGATCTAAAAGTCGTTTCCTTAAATGAAATACTTTGAAAAGGACGCTTCACTATTTAGCTATAACTACTATAATGCTAATTCTACTATGATATCATAATCCAACTAATAAGAATGAAGGCCATTAATTAAAGTAGGCCTTTTATTACAATAGTGTAATATGGTTGTAGATTAAGGCTTCAACACAAGCACTTAGTAGTTTGTATTAAGCTTACATGCCCTCCTTAAGATGTCGTTATGTACCTACTAAATGAATCTATAACCTTATCACAACTGTTTCGACATTCAACTCGTAACTCACTATACTTTTTGTCTCACTCCTCTTTTCCTCAACTACAAGAAACCCTAATAACCGCATCTCCTTTATTACAAATAAAATAAGAGATCATCAATCACATCATCTTTCATTTCCTCTTATTCCATGAAAAGTCCTTTTCATATTCATCAGGGAGAAATATTTACTTTAAGTAAAGTTATAAATTAATAATTGAAAGTACCTAAATTTTTAAAATATCTTATAATATTATTATCACGTTAACTTATTTCATATAATATCAATCAGTAACTATATATAATTATATTTTAAGAGGTTAATTTTAGCAAAGTAATTTAAAGAAATTTAATCCATGCTTGTACCTCATGTCCAATAGTTGGCTGATCAGCTGGCTTTGCTGCTTTTAGTTAATTTTTGGACAAGTCATCTAGGGAGAGGAGAGGACTTCTGCGTCTATAATTAAGGTTTCAATTCTAACATCATAGATCATAGACTTCTATCTATTTTCTGTAGAACATCGTCAGTGCACTTAATATGTGGAAAAAAGGATATGTTCAGGAATCTACCCTTTAATAAATAACTAGTTATGACCGCAAGAAGAAAAAAACACCTTGCATCAGTATGTTTTGTACTTTTCTAGTTCCTACTTCTCTTGGCTTTAAAAATATCCAGATAATTACAACAATCTGACGACTATAGATTACATTTATTTTTTTCTAACTTTTGACGTTTTATCTTCTTAAAACATCTTAAAATATATAAATAACCAAGAAAAATTATTAGAACCTTAAAATTGTTGCTAAGAAAATCATAAATAGCAATGGCATTTAGATTTCAACAACAATTTTGTATACGTGTATATCTTTTAGAAGTTATAAAAAGATAAAAGTTACATATCTATTATATTAAAGTATCTATAGGGAATAATATTATACCTTTTAAAGTTTATATCTAAGGCAGTTATATAAAGAAAAAGTGGTAAAAAGAAATTATCTAGGTGGCTATATAAATGCATGTATTCCTTTTCCTAAATAAAAAATATTTTTACAACACCAAGATAAACTTTCAACTCGTAAAACTTGTTATATCTTCAGTCCTCTTCAGTAACTCATGTAATTTATTTCGTTACAAAACTAAGACAACCTATCTTACTAAAAAATACACTTAACATATATGAAAGTCTTTAGGGGAATAAATATACCCCATAGGACCCTTGTGTTTAATAATTTATCTATCATCTAGTTTTTTAGAACCATACCCTCTAGTTATTGATTTTAAAGTTATAACATTAGCCTTTATACAATTGGTCAAATAATACGCTTACAAAAAATACACTTAACATATATACCAGCCTTTAGGGGTAGAAAATAGAATGTATTTTTTTATCATATATACCAACAAATGGCTTTAGTTTCGAATCCTAACCCTTTGATTGCGGAGATGCTTCTAGTACACGAAGAATATTCTTTAAGTACTCAAATGTAGAAAAATGCTATTCTTCCTCATTACGTCATTCAATGGAAAATACTGTACAAATAGTACATTCACGTACCAAAATTCTCAAATTGTGTGCATGTCTTCAAGATAAGGAGAAATTATCTTGTAAAAATATTGATGATGCTATATAGCTTCTTGTTGTTTGTTTTTTTTTTTTTTCACCCATTTTATTTCAATGGGTATAAGTACATTTGAAATCCTTAATTTGTTTGTGCATTTTTCATCTTTTTTTTAACCTTTATCAGTGAATGATTGAGTTATGGCTCCCTATAAACAAGACACTTTATTATGCCATGCCAAAGATATTGAAAAAATATGATTTGTTAATGTTTACAAATGAATTGAGGCTTGCAAAAGTACTTATGTTCAATACTTCTCTAATGCATTTATCCCTAGCTGAGTTAATGAACAATTTATTCCTTCTTGGTCAAGAGCTAATCGTTTTTGCCACGGTATTGAAGTTTTCCTTGAATCAAAAGCGTTTTAAAAACAATATTCTTCATAGTCAAAGAGGCATATTCATTATTATTATTAACCAATTATCTATAATCCATCATTCAAAACATCATGACTAATAATTTGAAAATTTAAAAAACAATTTAACTTTTTCCAAAACCAAAAGAATATTAGTTTTGTCTAATAAGAAAACATAAATTAAATTTCATCTAGAAGTTGTTACATAAAAATTGTATTCTTAAACAAGCTAAAACTAGAATCAAAATTTAATAAATAGTTCCTATGAAGTTGGCATCAATTTCAACATCCTCTCCTACTCATAATTTCATTTTATATTTGCTTGGTTTCTTTTCTTTATCAACCCCATTTTCTTGATTCTTCTTTTCCAATCAAGATCTAAATTTTAATATATTTATTTCTCTTATGACCCTTTAATTACAAAAGAAATACTAAACATCATTCTTAAGCAGCTTTAGAACCTCTCACATTAGTAATCCAATTGATATTTTTCCTCTTGGATTCTTGAACTTTCTTAGGAGTATGATAAAAATATTTTCCTTACCTACTTTATATCTTAGGTAAATTTGGTTTAGATAATGAAGGTACCCTTAACCTTTTTTTTCTTTAGCTTTTTTTTTTTTTTTTCAACAGTACAATTGAAAACAAGATCACTAATGCTCTAAGTCAAATTAAGAAGATTATAAGTAGTTTTGATTTAACCAAATTTAGGTAGTAGAAAAAAATTAAGGGCATGGCTAACAATAAACTTATTAGAATGAAAAATTTTAAAGTTTTTTGAGTCTCAACTAAATATGGACCATTTTGAGGATATACTCTCTAACCACTCCGATTTTCATATTTCATAGGCTTCCTATCTCAACGTTATTAGGCTTTAGGACATTTTATCCATAGGTATAAAAGATTTCGTTAGCATTATTAGTCTTAAATAAACCATTAGTCATGTACTTCGATATAAACCATTTCATGACAATAGGATTCAATCAGTTGGATTTTTCCCATCCAGCATGTGATTCCTTTTATTCAATAAAACTCTTACTAGTGGGTTTAGCAAACTCATTTTCATGTAAGACTAAGTCAATATCTACAATACCAAAGCAAATTTAATGTTTTGTTTCCACTTATTACAATTAGTAACAATCAAAATCTTAGTAGTAGTAATATTTATCATTCATGCCAAAATTAAATGTAAATCACAATGAGATTGCAATAAGTCAATAAATTGGATAATTGATTAATTTTTTTTTAAAGAAAACCTAAAAGACTTTAATCATCTCAGGAGTCTAGTGCATCACTTATAAATCCCCTTTGGGTAGGAATACAATGTGCATTAGGATCTCTTTACATGTACTATACCAATCAGAATATACAAACTTTTGAAAATTCCTCCTTTGAGAGGTAAATTTTCTAAGCTCATGTATCTCTATATAATACTTCACTCTCTTATTATTTAAGGTATCATGTACATAATATAAAATATGTCATATGACCAAACTTTAAAGGATACTAAATTGCATATGAGAATCTTATTTTATGGTCAAGTTTTGTATCCACAATTTAATATGTACTAAATTCAATATGAGTTTTCTCTCAAATGTAAGCTTAATCCATCATAACCAAAAGATCACTTTTTTCATTGATTAAATGAGATTCAATTTTTTTAGTTTAATTTCCAAACTTAACAATTAAAAACATTTTTTTCCCTTTTTTTAATCAAAAGATATACTTTTTCCAATATGATAAAAAGGATTGTTCACAAACATAAATAAAACTCAATCTTTTTTGAATAAAAATATCCGCTTTTAAAATAAAACTTATCGCTATATCAAGCAAAGATACACATAATAAGAAAAATAACACTTTGTTTTCAAAATTACCACAATTAAAAATATATATCTTTTTTGAAAATATTGCAAGTATGATAAACTAATAATTCAAGGATCTCATTCACAAGGAGCAATAGTATTTCGATATGCAATTTTGAACATTGATAAACTCACTTTAAATAATTTATTTTCAGTATTTAAGCCAACAACAAAAGGATTGGAATTGCTTATCATCATATCAATGAAAGAAAATAATTACTAATAACTATCATTTCTCTTTTCTTGATAATTAATGTCATATTATGTAATATGGAACCAATAAAATAATAAAGTATCCACATTTATTATGATCCACTATAAGTAGGAGAGGAAATCCAAAGTTCACCAATAAAACAAACACCAAACATATAAATTCTCTTCTATATCAATTCAACAATCAAACACTATATTTGATATCAATTTATAATAAATCTTATCTACAATGTTAGTGATCATGACAAGCTAATAACTTGAAAGTGAATTTAGATTTTATTATAAATCATCAGGTCTTGATCTATATTGCTTTCTTAATTATTTTACAGAACAATTTTAATGAATTCATTTCTCACAATAATTATGGAAAAAGGCCAAAATTTAACATTGTCAATTGAGTTATTGCCCTATTTTTTTAGCTAATTGACGATTGGTTATTAAATAAGAACCAATAACATTGCAATCTTAAGAATATGAAATAAAACTTGTAGCTATGAAAACAAACTTATGTCCAAATCAAGGAAAAAAACAAAAACATAACTTTTGGCTATGAGTGACTCATGAAAATAATAATAATGATAATAATAAACTATTTTTGCAATCTTGAGAAAAGGAGGGGTGTGAGCAAACATACATTATTATATATTTGTACGGCTAAAAGGATTCATAAATGATTTATTAAGAGAAAGCATACAAAATCAAAATAATTAGGATTCTAAATCCATATATGTTAGCTTTGACACCACATGTAAGAATTTCTTTAGATCACATATATGAATTTAGAATATCTCAAATTAATTATAATTATGTTATACATACCTGTATTGATCGCAACTATGATTATATGTGTGTATGACTAGATCTTTCTCTCCTTCTCCTGGTGGCTTTTAATAGGACTAGCTAATTAGGTTTTCTTGTTAAAATTAAAGAGTGATGAAGGGATCTAGCCTATTTATAATAATCTAATAAGGCCCTTTTATTACTAGCTAATTATTAGGCTCAAGGCTTACACTAAACCATCTAACTACATCTTTAAGTAAGGTATGAATGGGTTTAACACATAAGTGAATCAAACAAATAAATTAGCCCTATGAATGTTCTCATCAAACTATAATAATTCAACCTTAACTGCAAACAATTAAAGGAAGCCTAATAAATTGGAAATCTTTTCAACATAGAAACACTTTTAATAAAAGTGAGAAAGCACGACAAGCCATTAGATTTAAACCATGGGATTGAGTAAAATGTAGGTGGTGTGTCATGATTCTTGATGTTAAACTCATGTTATAAGCCACTCAATAAGTGTGCATTAACCACAATCTTTGATGGGACATCAAACCGAGGTTACGAGTGAGGTAAATCCATCAAACAGGTCCACTTGCTAATATTTACTCTTTATGCTTTATTGGTATGTTGTGGTGAAAGGGTTTACTAGCATGGTCACAATGGATTTGGAAGTGATAGATTACTAACCTCTGGCCCACTTATTCGTGCACACCTAAGAAGCTGCCAGTCCCTCGCCAAAAGAATTATCTCTCATCAACCTACCAAGGACGAAATACAATACACAGCAGAATGGTGGCTAATCTCCTTGAGAGCTCCAGGTAGGTACACCCTACTCTACTCTAACTCTTGTGCTAATACTGACTACTCTCTTGCCAAAAACTCTTTGCTAAATGATGAAGGCTTTGGCCCTGCACACTAAGTCTTGCTTAGACCTTCAGTTGTCGATAGCTTCCTACTGAATGTCGAGACATAGGCTCCTACTGGCTAAATACTTCTTTTTCGGCCTACTACCAATACTTACAGTATTCCTTACCCGTCTCTACAACCTAGAGCCGCGACGTCATGATCCAACTCAGCTACTGTGCCCAAAGATTCCTTAGTACGGGACCATTAACGAGTTGCCACCTATCCTTTTTACTTGACTCTATACTATTTTCCCTTTTTGTCATTTATCATATTTACTCTTTTCCCTTTTTGTAATTTTTCTTAATTGTAACATTGTCCTAAGGATTTACTATAAATAATCCTTTCTCTTTGTAGCTGCATTAACTTACATTCCTTACAAACATTTTTTAATATACTTGGTCCTTACGAGACATTCCTCTCTAAGTCCATTTCTACACTCTTATATAGTCTTGTCGAGTAGCTTAAGATTAGTAGCCGGTTGACCTTAACATTAGCTTGTGAGTTACATCAAGTGAAGTACCAAGTCGTGTTGTGTTTGTAGGTGAATTATATCCTCTGAGCAACTTCACGTCAATTATTGCATTTAGTTCACTAACCTTACCATTCCATTTTCTTCGATACTTCAAAAGACCCATTTGGTTCTCGTCTCCTACAGTAAGTCCTAGTAATAACTGAGCTCTTAGGTACATCATATAAGCTCAATCTCGAGTAGGCGGCCAAGTTGAAGAAATAGGTGGACGAGTTGATGGATCATAGATATGTTCATGAGAGTATGAGCCCCTATGTCATACCAGCTATACAAATGTTAAAGAAGGATGTGTCGTAGAGAATGTGTATTGACAGTTGAGCCATCAATAAAATTACTATTAAATACCGATACTCGATCCCATGACTTGATGACATGTTTGATGAGTTACATAGTGCTCGCATCTTTTCAAAGATTGACTTGAAAAGTAGCTATCATCAAATACAAATGAGACTTGGAGATGAGTGGAAAACTACTTTAAAAACAAAGGATGGTCTATTTGAGTGGTTGGTAATGTCGTTTGGTCTAACAAATGTGTCAAGTACTTTTATGCAACTCATGAATCATATACTAAGGTTACTAATTGGAAAATGTGTTATGGCCTATTTCGACGATATTCTAGTCTACAATGCCAATCTCATCTCCCATAGAGAGCATTTACAATTGGTATTTGACATTCTCTATGCCAAGAGATTATTCGGCAACTTGAAGAAATGTGTGTTCTACCAAAGCAAAGTCATATTCCTCAAATATGTTGTTTCAGAGGGAGGAGTCCGAGTTGATGACAAGAAAATCCAAACTATTCTTGAATGGCTTGTACCGATTAATGTTGCCAAAGTCAGGAGCTTTTATGGTCTAGCTTCGCTCTATCGGAGATTCATTCAAAACTTCAATTCCAAAACAGCACCATTAACAGAGCTGACTAGGAAGAACTCTAAGTTTGAGTAATCAGAGAAAGCTTAGAAGAGTTTTGAAGAGATAAAGTCTAAATTGACATTTGCTTTAGTATTTGCCTCGTCGAATTTTGAGAAAGTTTTTAAGGTTGAATGTGATGCGTTTGGTGTTGACATTGGTGTTGTCCTTTTGCAGGAGCGCCAACCCATTGCTTATTTCAACAAGAAACTCAAAGGAGCTATACTAAATTACTCGACATATGACAAGGAGTTTTATGCCCTCATCCGAACACTATAAAACTGGCAGCATTACTTGTTGCCAAGAGAATTCATCATCTACTCAGATCATGAATCTATCAAATACCTTCAAGGGTAACAAAAAATTTCTCAATGTCATGCTAAATGGGTAAAGTTCTTGGAGTCTTTCTACTACGTCATCCGATATAAGAAAGGCAGTACCAACATTATAGCTGATGCCCTTTCTTGTTGCCATATCCTCATTATGACAATGTAAGCTAAGGTACTTGAATTTGGCACTCTGCCTGATCAGTATGAGCATGATCCATATTTTAGGCCCTTAGTGACCAAGTGCAACGTTAGAGGGGTTATAGATGGGTTCTACTTAAGTCAGAGGTTCCTAATGATGTCAAGTGGTTTGGTTAGGGAGCTACTCGTCCGAAAGGCTTATGCTGGAGGCTTAGCCAACCATTTCGAAGAAAAGAGGTTGGCTAAAATATTGAAAGAACATTTCTACTAACTTAGGATAATGAAGGATGTGCGCCGAGTTCTTGAGAGGTGCGAGGTGTGTAAACATGCAAAAGGAAGGAGAGAGCCCTATGAATAGTACACACACCTGCCTATACCCAAGCAGCCATGGACCGACCTAAGCATGGATTTCATGCTCAGCTTTCCTTGAACACTGAGAAGACATGACTCAATTACGGTGGTAGTCGATTAGTTTAGCAAAATGAGCTACTTCATTCCCTGCTATAGAATTAATGACCTTGAATATTGAGAAGACATGGCTCAATTATGGTAGTGGTCAATCAGTTTAGCAAGATGGGCCACTTCATTCCTTACTACAAAATTAATGATGCTTTATTTGTCGCTAACCTCTTTTTGCAGGAAATTGAGTGACTATATGGAGTGCCGAGAAGTATTGTATCTGACCATGACTCAAAGTTCATGAGCTTCTTTTCAAGGACCTTCTGGAAGAAGCCAGTTACTAAGCTTATGTTCAGTATTTCTTACCACCCCTAGATAGACTACTAGACCAAAGTTGTGAGCAGGATAGTCAACAACCTCCTATGAGCGGTTATAGAGAAGAATTTACATGACCGGGATCTATGCCTACTCGTCATTAAGTTTGCTTGCAACCACTTACCTTACAGCTCGATAAGAAGGTCATCGTTTAAGGTCATTTATGGACTTAGCCTAAATTTATTAATAATAATTAATGAGTTACTTATTAATAATAATATTTATTGACTTATAGTAATATTTATTTCTAATAATATTTATTAACTAGAGGATGGTTTGCTCTTTATGTGTGTGTAAAATTTTTTTTTAAAAATAAAATCTCTTAATGAAATAAAATCTCATGAAAACTTTTAAAAACCAATAAACATATGTAATTATCATTTTAAAATTGATTTATTTATTTCATTTGTATTCTATATGTGATGTATAGACATATGTACTCTAATATAATCTACATCACCCTTCTAAATCTATGAGTTAAATTGTAAATATACAAATTTGAAAAAAGTGAATTTACATGAATCTTTATTTGTTGAAGTCAATCAAATGGTAAGAAAAGTCATGAGTAGGGGTTTATTAGTGCTAGAATTGAACCTTTTAGCTACCTTAAGATGGGCATGGGCCAGCATGCTTAAAAGCTCAAAGCGAAAGGTTTTGATAAAAAAACAGCAAAAAGGTCATATGCAATAGTGCCTCCCTGCCCTATCTTCGAAGAAAGAGGACCTACTAGATCCTAGCAACCTAACAAACTCTAACATCCTCTTATAGATACAAGATACTCCCTCTAAGAGAATTGAATTCTCTAGATCTAGCCTCTATAGTCCAATCCTCTCTCATTAGTGGGTTTTTCTCAACTAACCCTTGTTAACTTAAGTATCGAAGCAAAGCATATACACCAAATATATCTTCGACACCCCTAACTGCTCACTTTTATTAGTCTTGTAATTATAGGTTAAATCATGTCCTACTCTACTCAACAAATACTTGAGGCTCCCCTATTAAGAATACCATTAGCAAGGTTAATAAGTAAATTAAACTAAAAGGTTAAGATGAATGTGAGAGAGAGTTAACTCCCTTATTTTTACTTAGGTTGCTTGGAATTAAGGAAACTAAAATGTAAATATTGATCTTAGTAATATAGATAACAAAACCTAAGCAATAACCCACTTCATAAAATAAAATTACTAAAATATTCTTCTTAACTGTCTTATCTTTTATCTCTACAATAAGTTGCACGGTAATTTATAAAAATTGAGGAGGAGACTTTGATTGTTTTATTTTCCTAAATCATGTAAGACACCAAGTATCACGACCCAAATAGTACCTTTGTTATGGTAGATTGCCATACGTTGTACACCATACAAAGGTCAACAATTAGCCCCCTTATCAATTATTGGCCTTTCATATGATGTACAAAGCTTCCTCTACTCCTAGTTATTATTAGTCACATAGACAAATAGTATCATAGCATAACAATCATCTTTACTAAATGATTAGATATATCACCAAATTAAAGGTATGGAACTTAATGCTCCCAAAATAATAACAATAGAAATAAGTAGTCCAAATGGCCACTAAAGATCTAGCTACATAATATAAAGAAATTTGCAAAGCTCCTAACCAACACTAAACAATTCCCTCCTTCACTTCGTGTATCTCACAATCCCATCCTTACTTGAGACTAACCTCAAGCATCTTGTGGCTTAGCTCAACAAAGAGATGGCCTTTCAACAAAAGGAATCTAAGGGGGTGTAAGCTTACGCTTAATAAGTTAATCCCTCTAACACACCTTACAAGTAATGTATTTATAATCAATCATATGAATGCATGTAACAAGTAGTATGCTAAACAATATACGTAGTAGCTTAGGAATTACATGCAACTCAGAAATTTTACCCGCCTTTTATAGTCATGGTTGGAGATTATTAACCGACATAAACCATCAACTAAGTCCTAACACTTGAGTTTTTATCCATGATTGCACCTGTTGTGCTTGATATTAGGCAAGTGCACCTATCAATTTTAATATAGTGGATATGAGTCCGAGTCGATCCCTCAGAGATTTCGAGTACTAATATTAACCTTAGCTCTATTATCTAACCGGAAAATTGTGATGAGTTGAATAAATTAAAAATACTGAAATTAACAAACTAAACTAATTATGAGACTTGATTAAGCAATTTAGAAAGCAATAAAACTAAGAACGACTTCAAGTATGCAATAACGTATTTAGGAATTATTTCCCCTAGTATTTAACATGTAACCGCTTAAAATATATTCAATTCAATTTCTATTATTCTTGACTAGAAGGATTCACAATTAAAGCTAATACCTTTCTCAAGCATATTAACCCTAATCCTAAATTATTTACCGAAATCTCTTCACTTAATAATATAACTTAGAATTGCATTAATGTATAATGAATTCCCACACAAACAATCAACTTTCCGGAAGAAACATGTATCTTATCTCTAAGTATACATGTAGTTCTCTCCAATTATGCATAAATCTAATTACACATACAATTTCTCAATCATCATGCATAATATCATATATTGATATTCTAGAATTATCAATCAACAATTAAACAACATAATTGAATCAAAAAAAGATAGAAACTTTATTGAAATTTATAAATCAACCCAAGAGTCACATGAAACCCTAGGTTCCATAATCCTAAATACACGAATTATAAGCTATCATAATGAATCTAAAAACGAGTTCCATCAAAAACATTAAATAAAGCATGAAAAACCCCTTTGATTGATGAACAATCTCTCCAATCTTGAAGTTGGTGTTGCTCTCGCCTTTTTCTTCTCCTTCTCCTCAAGTCTTTTCTCTTCTCTCGTGTCTCGTTTGTCTTCTCTAATGTCTCTCTCCTTTTGAAACCCTCAGATATCCTTTTATATATGTATTATAAGGATTCTGTTTTTGTCACCAGACACGGCCTGAGACATGGCCGTATCCCCAGGTCGTGTAATTTTCTGCACCTGGCAAATTTTCCTGGATGAACACAGTCTGGGGACATGGCCATGTCCTAGACTGTATAACTTCAAAACTTCATGACTTCTTCATTTGAACTTTGATTTGAGTGAAACTTGATTCCTTTTCTTCGTTTTCGATCCAAGAATGCGTTTAAACCTTGAAATCAAAATTTTTACTCAATTAAGTATCAATTTCTTTAAAGAAAACCAAAAATGTAAGTGAAATACTATAAAATCACCATGTGAAATATGTTTAAAATCAGAGTTATCAAATTTCCCCACACTTGAGCATTTGCTTGTCCTCAAGCAAATAAATCAAAACAAAACGTTCGGGACAAGAAACGCTAAACAAAATTTATCACTATTTAGGAAACCGGTGAATGAATACACTTGACCCGTAGAAAAGCAAGAAAATCATTCTCAACTAACTTGCAATAATAAAGTCAACCAATTTCATCTAACCATATTTGAATGCTCCAACAATACTTAATACTAGAATTTACTAGTTAATTTATGAAAATCAAAGTTTACCCGAGCCATTTAACCAAGTATTCTTAAACTAGAAATTAGATTTAACATCTCGCCAACCAAGAAAGAGTCATAAAAATTTTGTCCATTTGACTAAAGTGTATACAATTCTCTCTTCCATCTCACTAAGTACCATAATCTAAAACAAACACATTTTACATCCACTCATCCTCTGATCATCCCCCTAATTCATGATTTTGTTGAGAGGCCTTTTAAATTTACTTTATTTAAGCACAATTGTGTTGGTAGAGGGAAAGAATCTCGCTCTTCTGACGGACCCAAACCGATCCATACCAACTTATTTCTTATATTGATAGTAGGAAAGAACCTTGCTCTTCTGACGGACCAAGGCCGATCCATATCAACTTTTTTTTTTTTCATTAGAATTGGCATTGGGATTCAATCTCGCTCTTCTGACGGACCAAGACGAATCCTTACCAATTTTTCTATTCATACACTTGTTATTACTTTTGACCTCCAATCATTGTGATTTTTCAGGGGTTTCTCAAAAGAAGAATTTCATTTGTTTGTTTGCTAAAAATTATAGGACTCTTAAAAATTTCTAAGAGAAAGGTATACATAAAAGTAAATTTTAAAAATAACCATGACTAACTCTCAACTAGTGAGGTTGCTCCAATCTCAAGTCTTAAAGTCCTAAGCTAAATAACTCGTAACTTTGCCCTCCACAAATTTGACTAATCAATTCTAGTAAAGTATAATAAGATCAATAATAATCAAGATGACACAGTTAATTTGGCTTAATACCAGTTAATCACCTATTGCAAGTTAACTTAAAAATTAATTGGGTCAAATATGAATAATTAGTCTCCTCAACAATAACAAATTCATATGTATCCCTTCCCTACACTTAATAACGTACATTGTCCTCAATGGACGACTAAGAAAGCATAGCAGCAAGAAATAAAAAAAGAAAAATCATCATAGTGAAAAAGGAAACATATGTACTGAAAAGAAACTAATACTTCCCTACCAGTCGAAAAGAAGTGCAAAATGAAGAAACATCATCATTATATATATCGAAGTTCACAAGCCTTGACCAACAAAAGACAACACAAAAAATTATAAACTAAGAAGAGGAATCGGAAGCCGTCTCTTCATCCTCCTCATCAAATGGTGCCTCAGCCATCGTAGCATCATCATCGTCTTCACTGCCCTCAACATCCTCATCACTTCCTCCAGCCACCTCGTCATCACTACCCTCATCAGCCTCTTCCTCACCACCCTCATCATCCTCTTCCTCTTCCTCACTCTCCTCTTCATGGGTAGCCGACTCTTTCATTTTAAGAAATTTTTCCATTTTGTCCTGGCGGATATGAAGTTTATCCACACTTTCTCTTATATAACGAACCTCAGACAACAACAAATCAAATTTATCTTCAAAGTTGGCTGAAGACGTCTGACCTCGAGATGTGCTGCTGCGAGAGTGTCGACCTTGACGTCTTGTTGGTAAGAGGTTCATGAGTCGAAATGAATTGAGGCGCATAGGAGTAACGTGGTTGACCAAGGTAAGTAAGGGCCAAACAACAACCTTAGTCCGCATGGCCTGCACAAGTAAGGTGATATAGGGGCCACAGCAAATATGCCCCTTCTTCCGTGTAGTAGTGACTTGGTGGCTAAAAAGTTCAGCGATTTCAATGGCGAGATTGATGAGATGTTTATGAATGACACTGTATAGATAGAGGCAATCCTTGTTGGAAACCACCCCGGTGCTGAGGCCTCTAGCAGTCAATGTATGTGAAAAGAGCCAGTGAAGAACCCAATATTGAGGCCTGACTAATTGAGAGGCCATACTCCTTGCTGGATCATAGGCATCGCCAACAGTAATCTCATTCCAAAATGACCCTGCTGTGACACCACGGGGAAAACGACACCAGAGACATTAGAATTCTTCCGTCCATATATATCTCTCTTCATATAGACCAAGATATCTGCCCAGTTGAGCGATGGACATGTGGAATGGGTGGCCACTCAAGGTGAAATGTAATTTGCATTTTGGGCCCATGCTAGTAGCATTTTCTTTATCAAGTTTATAAGTGCACAAAAACTCCAAGGTCAGCTCTTTATAAATTGGAGCTTCAAAGGATAAAAAGCGCTCCCAAATGGTACCATCCAAGAGCTCCTTCATTTCTGTGGTTAGCTCTAATTGAACGAGAACATCCCAATCCAGCTGAAGGGTCTCACTAAAAGGCTTATTATGAAGTAATTGATATCGTTGCACCTGGTAGTCTTTCTTAAATTGGAGCATTGGGTGCTCCATCGGGGGAAGAGTGGCTAGTGGTTCAACTATTGCTCCTGATTGTGATGAAGAGGATGCTGCAAATTTTGATTTCCGACAAACGGTAAGCTTAGCTCGATTCACCATTTGAATACCTAAAAAGAATTAACAACCCAAATCAAACATACATATCCTTGTCGCACATAGTTGAAGAAGGCAGAGGAAAATAACAGCAATAGTGAAGAATGTGAACAGAATTCTCATTAGGGCATTTAAATAAACATGTGGAGTGCAGCTAGAAAACTAGTTGGTGGAAAAGAAATAAATGGCAAACGCATCTAACTAATTCTACTATACTACAATTAACATTGAAATACATGCATCCCAACATATAAAAGATGCTAAATGACCTAGAATTGTTTTCTCCTATTGCTAACCCTAACTAGCATGAATGAATAAGGATGAGCAAATTAGCCAACAAAATTCGAAATTGAGAGAGCACAATGAATATCTAACTAAATGAGGCATCATAAATGTATATAAGATCAAGAAACACAAGGCAATAGTGCATGGCATTAATGAAATAACAAAATAAGTGTGCAGACCAAGTGTAAAAATCAGCGCACACAAGAGTAAAATTGCAAGTAGCCAAACTGCCTAATCATGAGGAAGATAGAACAAAATCAATAAGGAAACTTACTTGGATTAAGATTCGGAATGCAAGAATTGTAGAGAGAAGAGGGAGAATATAAGAGAGATATATTGGATTGTGAGTGTATAAGAGAGTGTGTTTAATTTAAATAAATTAGGCGTGTGCAAAATTGTGTAAGTTTGGGTCGACACGGGCTAGGACACGACCGTGTCCCTTACCCGTGTAACATTCTGTGTGTGTTGTGTGGAGGCTGGATGCACACGAGCTAGGATACGACCGTGTCCCATGCCCGTGTAACTTTCTGTTCTCGTGCATGAAAACTAGACAGACACGGGCTGGGACACGACCATGTCCCATGCCCATGTAACTATCTGAGGTCTACCGTGAAGTCTAAACGCACATGGGCTGGGACATGACCATGTCCCTCGCCCGTGTAACTTTCTATGCCCACGAAGTAAAATCGAAATATGGGTAGACACGGGCTAGGACACGACCGTGTCCCATGCCCATGTAACTTTTTACAAGTGGGCAGATTAAAGGCCTGGATGGACACGGGTTGGGACATGACTGTGTAACTTTTTTCTCTTTTTTTTTTTTATGTAATTTAAAGATAAAGGAAACTTAAAGAAATAAAAGTAATAAAACTAAAGAGAAAAAGCAAAAATAAAACTAAAAGGGAAAAGGCTATGATGAAAATATAAGAAGTAAAGCAAAGTTAGATAAAAGGAAAATAAAATGAAGAAAACTTAAAGAACTAAAGTATAAGCAAAGTTAGACATAGGTTGCCTCCCAAGAAGCACTTTAGTTAACGTCGATAGCTCGACGGGATACGTCTTGTCATGTTAGTTCTGTCAGATGGAGATAAAACTCCTCTCATCCAACATGCTCTAAGTTTCCACTTAAGTATAACTTCAACCATTGCCCATTTACCTTAAATGTGCCCTTCTCCAGGTGTATAACTTCAACAGTCCCATACGGGAAAACTCGTGTAATTGTAAATGATCTAGATCACCTAGATTTCAACTTACCTAGGAATAAACGAAGGCGAGAATTATACAAAAGAACATGATCACCTTCTTTAAATTGTCAACCTTGTTTGATTCGCTGATTGTGGTACTTTTTGGCCCTTTCTTTGTATAGTTTGGAGTTCTCGTATGCATTCGTTCGCCATTCCTCTAGCTCGTTCAGTTGAAGTTTCCTGTGAGAACCTGCAAGCTCAAAATCAACATTAGCACTCTTAATTGCCCAATAAGCGTTATGTTCAATCTCTACCGGTAAATGACAAGCCTTGCCATATACAAGTCGGTAGGGTGTGGTCCCTAGTGGTGTTTTGTAAGTGGTTTTATATGCCCATAGAGCATCATCCAACTTTTCTAACCAATCTTTCCTATGATACTCTACGGTTTTTTCAAGAATTCACTTAAGGTCGCAATTGGCAACTTCCACTTGGCCACTGCTTTAGGGGTGGTACGGGGTGGCTATCCTATGTGTAACGCCATAGCATTTCAATACTTAGTCGAGTTGAGCATTACAAAAATGTGTTCCCCTATCACTTATAATTGTCCTAGGGATGCCAAATCGAGAAAATACGCCTTTCAAGAATTTTTTTACTACCCTAGCATCATTAGTAGGTAGGGCTTTAGCTTCCACCCACTTAGAGACATAGTCAATAGCTACTATGATATATTTGTTTCCATTAGAGTTCGGAAAAAGACCCATGAAATCGATCCCCCACACATCAAATACCTGAACCTCGATGATGGGTTTTTGTGGCATTTCATCCCTACGGGATATATTCCCCACTCGTTGGCAACGATCATAACTCTCAACATATCTCTAGGCATCTTTGAATAAGGTAGGCCAATAAAATCCTACCTCTAGGACCTTATGAGCTGTCCTATTGGCACTATGATGCCCACCCGTAGGCCCCGAATGACAGTGGCTCAAAATTCTCCAACCTTCGAGATGTGGTACACACCTTCAAATGACATGATCTACACATACTTTAAACAGGTAAGGATCATCCTAAAAATAATGTTTCACATCAGAAAAGAATTTCTTCTTTTGCTGGTGTGGAAGTCCCTTCAGTATAATCCTAGCAGCTAAAAAATTAGCAATATCCGTGAACCAAGGAATTTTCATATCACTTACCTAGGTGATGGCATAGAGTTGCTCCTCAAGGAATTCATCCTTGATTTCATTCTCGTTGAGCATTTCCAAGTTTGGATTCTCCAACCGAGATAAGTGATCTGCTGCTAAATTCTCAGCGCCTTTTTTATCTTTGATCTCCACATCAAACTCTTGTAGCAACAAGATCCACCTAATCAGTCTTGGTTTTGCATCCGGTTTTGCTAACAAGTACTTAAGGGCAGAATGATCAGTATAAACAATCACCTTAGATAGAAGCAAATAAAAGCGAAACTTATCAAAGGCAAAAACAACTACTAGCAACTCTTTTTCTGTAGTAGTGTAGTTCTCCTGAGCATTCGTAAAAGTTTTGCTAGCATAGTGAATTGGTTGAAATTGCTTGTCCCGCCTTTGCCCCAGCACTACCCCAACTGCATGATCACTTACATCACACATAAGCTCAAAGGGGAGTGCCCAATTGGGTATTACCATGATTGGAGCATTGGTAAGTTTCTCTTTAAGGATATTGAAAACTTTCAAACACTCCTGAGAGAAAACATAAGGCACATCCTTCTCTAATAACTTAGTCAAAGGGCGGGCAATTTTCGAAAAATCCTTGATAAATCGCCTATAAAAACCTACATGTCCTAAAAAGCTCCTTATGGCCTTAACTGAAGTTGGAGATGGGAGTCTTACAATCGCATCCACTTTAGCAGTATCCACCTCAATTCCTCGATAAGAGATCTTATGGCCCAGCACAATACTCTCTTGTACCATGAAGTGGCACTTCTCCTAGTTGAGGACAAGATTGGTCTCTTCACACCTGGTAAGCACCCTGTCCAAATTATTCAAACAAAGGTCAAATAAGTTGCCAAAAACTGAAAAATCATCCATAAATACCTCTATTATGTCCTCAATCAAATCATCAAAAATAGCTAACATGCATCGCTGGAATGTAGCCGGTGCATTGCAAAGACCAAAAGGCATTCTGCGATAAGCAAAGGTGCCATAAGGACAAGTGAAAGTGGTCTTCTCTTGATCTTCCAGTGCAATAGGTATCTGAAAATAACCAGATAAGCCATCCAGAAAACAATAAAACATATGTCCAGCTAGTCGTTCTATCATTTGATCAATAAAAGGTAAGGGGAAATGGTCCTTACGTGTAGCATCGTTTAACTTTCAATAATCGATACATATACGCCAACCTGTTACCGTTCTCATTAGGATCAATTCATTCTTTTCATTAGGGACTACTGTCATCCCACTTTTTTTTTTAACTACTTGCACTGGATGCACCCATGAACTATCAGAGATAGGATATATCATACCTGCATCAAAGAGTTTAATAACTTCCTTTTTTACTACCTCTTTCATGTTTAGATTCAAGCGTCTCTGGGACTGCACAACCGGCTTGTGGTTTTCTTCCATTAAAATCTTATGAGTACAAAAGGAGGGATTGATACCTCGAATATCGGATATTTTCTAAGCAATGGCCCTCTTATGCTCCTTGAGTACTTTCAGCAACCTTTCCCTCTGTTCTTTTTCCAAATTGGATGCTATAATTACCGGTAATTTGGAGTCCTTCTCTAAGAAGGCATATTCCAAGTAGTCAAGTAATTGCTTTAGCTCCAATACTGGTGGCTCCTCAATCGAAGGTTTTAACTGTGCTTCCTTCCTTTTTTCAAACTCTTCAAACCCTTTCTCAATAGAGATAGGTTTATTTGCCTCCAGTTGGGCTACCACCTCGGATTTAACAGGATCTTCCAAAGCTTCCTCCATGCTTAATTGCAAGCAACTCTCCAACAGATCTTTAAGAAGGACTTCCTGCATATAACTTGAAACAAAAGTGTCAGTAACATCCAAAAGGTAGCAAGTATCATCCTGATTGACAAACTTTTTCATAGCCTCCAAAATTTTAAACATGATCTCTTCATGTCCTACTCGAAGAATGAGCTTGCCACCACTAACATTAATGATAGCCCTAGCAGTAGCTAAGAATGGTCTACCTAGAATAAAGGGTAACTCAAAATCGTTATCCATATCCAATATCACAAAATCAACTGGAAAAATGAATTTACCCACTTGGACCAATACATCCTCAAATATACCTGTAGGATACGTCACAGATCTATCAGCTAATTGCAAACTCATGCATGTAAGCTTAGGTTCCCCTAATCCTAGTTTCTTGAAAAATTTATAAGGCATTAAATTGATGCTAGCACCCAAATCAGCTAAAGCTTTGTCAATTAACAGATTACCAATATGACAAGGAATTGTAAAACTTCCTGGGTCTTTTAGCTTCTTGGGCAACTTGTTCTGTACGATCGCTGAACATTTTTCATCCAAGATGACTGTAGAAAGCTCCTCGAGCTTCCTCTTGTTGGATAACAAATCTTTCAAGAACTTAGCGTACTTTGGCATCTGTGATAGGGCATCAACGAGAGGTAAGTTAATATGCAATTGTTTAAAGAGGTCAAGGAACTTACTGAATTGTTGGTCATTGCGATCTTTCTTGAGTCTTTAGGGATAAGGGATAGGTGGTTGATATTCCTTCACCTTTGATGACTCTACATCTTCTGTTGCTTTCGTCCCCTCCTTGCTCTTGCTAGTCTCCTCGTTAACCTTCCTCTCAGCATGCAACTCCTTCCCATTTCGAAGTGTCACTGCCTTAACATGTTCCTTTGGATTGGGTTCTGTATTTCCCGGTAGCGATCCCTGCAATCTTTTAGAGATTAGCTTCGCAAGTTGACCAATTTGGTTCTCAATGTTGCAATTTGAAGCCTCTTGATTCCTTAGCGAGGATTCAATGTTGGATAAGCGAGCTTTATTGCCTTGAATGTATTTTGTAAGAAGTTCTTCCATACTGGACTTCTTTTCTTGAGAGAGAGGAGGTGGGAATGGTCTTTGAAATCCAGGTAGGCCAAAGTTAGTCTTCTGTTGGCCTTGGTTTTGATTTCCCCATGAGAAATTTGGGTGATTCCTCCATCCTGGATTGTAAGTGTTGCTGTAGGGGTTATTTTGTTGCTTAGGTAGATTTCCTAGATAATCTACCTGTTCCAATTGTTCTTGTGCTCCATACCCCTGCATCCCAAAATCACGTACATCCGATTGCACTTGTTGAGGGCCAACTGAGAGTGCATCAATCTTCTTACTCAATAGGTCCACCTTGGCTGCCAAAGTAGTGGTCAAGTCCACCTCATAAATTCCTATGGCCTTTTGCTTGGCTCTAGTGGTTTCCTACTGATAATTGTTCATCGCTATTCCTTCAATCAGGTTTTATGCTTACTTAGGTGTCTTTGTGTTCAAAGTACCTCCTGCGGATACATCAATCATCTGTCTAGTAGATAAATTGAGACCATTGTAGAAGGTCTGAATCTACATCCCTAGTGGGAGGCCATGATGTAGACACCTCCTGAGCAAGTCCTTAAACCGCTCCCAAGTATCATATAGCATCTCCGCTTCTAATTGAGCAAAACAAGAAATATCATTCCAAAGTTTAGCGGTCTTTGCAAGTGGGAAATACTTTTCCAAAAATTTTTCTACCAATTCATTCCAAGTTATGATTGAATTTCTTGGTAAGAAGTTCAACCACTGTTTTGCTCTACCCCTCAAGGAGAAAGGAAATAGCCGCAGTCGGATGGCATCATCTGTGGCTCCGTTGATTTTAAATGTATCACAAATCTCTAGAAAGCTAGAGATGTGGGCATTAAGATCTTCATCTTGGAGACCGTCAAACTAAACATATTGTTGCACCATTTGTATGATGTTAGGTGCAATTTGGAAGTTATTAGCCGCGACGATTGGCCTTACGATGCTAGAGTCAGCTCCAATAAGCTCCAATAAGTGTAGGCCTTGAATAGTCGAACATGGTCTGATTTGCTTCATTCCCATTGTTAGCCATGTGTAATGGATCTTCTTGCTCGATGAATTGAGTGTTGGCCCCTTCCCCTTCTTCCTTGATATCAACGATTGACTCGTCGTCTATGGTCGCCACAATTTGTTTAGGTCGCAATCTCAAATTTTGAAGGGCAGTTCTCTCAATTTTAGGATCAAGTTCTACTAAATCTTCCGAATTGCTTCGGGTCATGCACTACAGGGGCAAGAAATATAAAATCAATTGCAGATTGAGGTAATAAAAGTAAACAATGAAAACAAAAGAAAAAAAAGAAAAAAATGGTCAAAGTAATAAAGCAACTAGCGTTCTTAATATCGAAAATCCTCGACAACGACACCAAAAACTTGATATCAAGCAAGTGCACCTATCAATTTTAATATAGTGGATGTGAGTTCGAGCCGATCCCTCAGAGATTTCGAGTACTAATATTAACCTTAACTCTATTATCTAACCGGAAAATTGTGATGAGTTGAATAAATTAAAAATACTGAAATTAACAAACTAAACTAATTATGAGACTTGATTAAGCAATTTAGAAAGCAATAAAACTAAGAACGACTTCAAGTATGCAATAACGTATTTAGGAATTATTTCCCCTAGTGTTTAACATGTGACCGCTTAAAATATATTCAATTCAATTTCTATTATTCTTGACCGGAAGAATTCACAATTAAAACTAATACCTTTCTCAAGCATATTAACCCTAATCCTAAATTATTTACCGGAATCTCTTCACATAGTAATATAACTTAGAATTGCATTAATGTATAATGAATTCCCACACAAACAATCAACTTTTCGGAAGAAACATGTATCTTATCTCTAAGTATACATATAGTTCTCTCCAATTATGCCTAGATCTAATTACACATGCAATTTCTCAATCATCATGCATAATATCATATATTAATATTCTAGAATTATCAATCAACAATTAAACAACATAATTGAATCAAGAAAAGATAGAAACTTTATTGAAATTTATAAATCAACCCAAGAGTCACATGAAACCCTAGGTTCCATAATCCTAAATACATGAATTATAAGCTATCATAATGAATCTAAAAACGAGTTCCATCAAAAATATTAAATAAAGCATGAAAAACCCCTTTGATTGATGAACAATCTCTCCAATCTTGAAGTTGGTGTTGCTCTCGCCTTTTTCTTCTCCTTCTCCTCAAGTCTCTTCTCTTCTCTCGTGTCTCGTTCGTCTTCTCTAATGTCTCTCTCCTTTTGAAACCCTCAGATATCCTTTTATATATGTATTATAAGGATTCTATTTTTGTCACCAGACACAGCCTGGGACATGGCCGTATCCCCAGGTCGTGTAACTTTCTGCACCTGGCAAATTTTTCTAGATGGACACAGTCTAGGGACATGGCCATGTCCTAGACTGTGTAACTTCAAAACTTCATAACTTCTTCATTTGAACTTTGATTTGAGTAAAACTTGATTCCTTTTCTTCGTTTTCAATCCAAGAATGCGTTCAAACCTTGAAATCAAAATTTTACTCAATTAAGTATCAATTTCTTTAAAGAAAACCAAAAATGTAAGTGAAATACTATAAAATCACCATATGAAATATGTTTAAAATCAGAGTTATCAGTGCTTAAATCAACTTATATACATATACTCGTATATACATAAACATACTTTACTAAATATAAAATAAGGTCCTTTTGAAATTCTCAAGTCTAGCGATATGGTGGCCTCCACAATCCGCAATTCGCAATCACATGCTTTAAGTGGAAGTTACAAGACATGGCCCTTAGCTAAACAGTTAGTGTCCCCTAGCACCTAATAAGCCTGCTAACCAAGATAGAGACTCAATAATATGGAAAATGTGCCTAAATAATTCCCTTCAAGAGCTTCTGCATCTTTGAGCCCCTTCCTACCTTCCTCATGAGGTGGCAATTGGCATAAGTTATGATGAGATGTCATGCATGCATGACTTATTTTTATATTTATAGCCAAATGATAACTTTTGTTTAATTACTTAGGTAATCAAGCAGTTTCATATCATAACAATGATATACGAATCAATCATACAAGTACTCTCAGTTCATATAATACTATTAAGTCAGCAAACAATCAAGAGTCCATACACAAGCATTCCCCATAGCCCTCATGCACCCGATTTAATCATATTGTTACTTCATTGCAACTAAACTACAAACAAAAGCAAGCGTTAAGTTATTAGGAGTCACTTACTCTATCATAGTTGCTAGTTGTAAGAATCTAGAGGTAGGTCGTCTCTAAGATCAAAGTCCCTTGAGCAACATAAGAGTTATAACATAAGGATTTGATGTATTATAATGTTAACTTAAAGTTCTATTAAAGTTATATTTTTTACTTAACCTTAAATTTTCCCAATTAGTTAAATCTTCAATTACGTATAGCTTTCTCATTTTAAATCCAATTTTCATGATCTTCTAGTTGATTTCCATCATTTTCAAGTGTACTTTCACGTGGTATGATTAGATTTGGGAGATGGAATCCACAATTCTAATTATTGGTCAAAACAATAGCATCCCTAAGGTTTAGGTCTCCTTTTGGGCTTAAATTTGTTATTGGGCCTTATGCTACTTTGTGAAATTATTAAGGCTTGGGCTTGAGACTTCTTTTTAGGATTAAATACTTTCTTAAATTTAGTTTTTCATTTTTCATTTTTTGCCTTATTACTATCTTGCACTTCTTGAACTTCTAAGTAGCTTATATGATCAAAGATGGGCTTATTTCATGTCTTAACAATACTCATTACTTTGTTAGGCTTGGGGGATTTAATGTAGGCTTTTTAAAGACTTTAAGACATCTCTTTCTTAGGCTCAACTTGCTGGTCAAAAGTTTTCATAAGGCCTGGTTAAGAGTTTTGGGTTTGTCTTATGCATTTTAGGCTCAATTTTGAGTTCTAGGCTCTTAATACTTATCCTACTAGTCTTAGTTGGTCCTCTCACTTTATTTACTACCTTTTTAAGTGTTTTTAAGTGGATTTAATACAATTTACAGATCTGTTGTTTTTAAGTGGATTTAATACAATTTACAGATCTGTTCAGTTTGGAATAATAGCTTCTAACTTCATTTTTCAACTTAACTATTTGTTTTCTTAAGCTTAAGTACCATACCAAGGCCTTACATTACTCGTATTTCAACTTATACTTGTTTTTCCCTTTATAAGTGGATTATATATCATAATATTAAGTGGAAAAACATAGAGCATATTGACCCTTAGACGCAATGCTTATAAGGTAGGCCTTTAAATGATGATTTCTTCACTATAACTTCATAAGATGGTTTTTCCATCACCTAAGGTTAATTTGATGCATGAGAAACTTAATATAAGTGAGGATAACACTTAGCTATGCCACCTACATTCCACGTCCAGCACTTTAAATGGATGTTCATGAGCTTAATTTTATGGTTTTTCTCAAGTCACAAGGCTATATTATGAGTAATATACAAGTATATTAAGAGGAAAACAAATTTAGGCTATTTATGTTCTAATACTTGTGAAGAAACTCCAAGAAGTTCATACTTACCCTAGCTAAGAGAACTTCTAAGGTACATGATATTTCTACATAAACAAGAAATGATGTCCTACACATGGTGCACTAAAGATATTTAAGGATAAAGCTTACTTCGCTAAGTGTAGGGATGGTTGTTAATGCCTCCACTAGCCCTCTTTAGCTCTTTGTTTTTGTCCTTCCCCCCTTATGACCCCTAACTCCTTGAACCCTATGTTCTTAAGTGTTTGTTGGTGCTCCAAAATCTCCTCAAATGGTAGTGTCTAGGATGGTTTTAGTATGTCTTCTTGGATGGGTGAAATGTTAAGTAAACAAGTAGTGAGTGGCGTAAGCTTTATATGTGTTTATGGGGCATTGGAGTAGTGTGTGTAGGGAGTTTTTCTTTTCTTTGTTTTCAAGTGGAGTTTATATTGAAAAGAAAAGGAAACAAGTGAAGGTTTTAGGGGGTTTCTTAGCCGGTTTAGCTTAAGGTTTTCTAGTCTCAATCTTGTCATTTTTTTTATGTGTTTAAGTGATGTAAAGTACAGAGGATGTAACGATTTGCTTAGGCTTTTGAAGTGGTTATTAAATGTGACATAACAGGTAAGAAAAAAAGGAGAAAAGATGGAAGATGGCATGCCTTACTCCTCCCTTTCAACCGATGGTCTAAGGGTAATAGGGGATAGGATGTGGTCTTGTTAACTTCACTTTTAGTTTATTCCGAAAATGGGTAAGTCACCTTTTTCCTTAAATGATATAGCTTATAAAGAATGGAAATTGTCTTGTCTAACACATGGGAGTTTGCTAAGGGTTTAAGTTAACTAATTCCATACCCTTGATTTGGCTTGTTTAAACTTAGTTTGGGAGGGAAATTGGATAGGGAATGACCAGTCTTATTCCTCATATGTGGCTTTCTAATTTCTACCCTTAAATGACTTAATTGACTACCCTATTTAAGTGACTAAGCTAAGGTTTAGTTAATAAATATTTCCTCTCTTCAAATTAGTTTTCATACTAGGTTATAAGTAACTTAGGATCAATCCAAGCTTGGTTAAGTTTAGGCTTCCGATGTAGGGTTCTTAAGTATTCGACTTAATAGTTAAATTTTCGATCAATCATTTAGGGTTTGGATAAGATTGAAAGTTCTCATTATATGTTAGGGTTTAGGGTTTTAGTAAGTTAGGGTTTATTGTTACGTTTTAGGGTTTTCAAATGTTTGAGTTAATATTAAGGTTCTTCATCTTTTCATTTTAGGGTTTTCATGAACTCAAAAGTATTCTGCTATACTTAGGAGTTTAAGGTTTTGGATAACTTCTTGGATCAATATCAACTTTAAAGTTCCCATGTTAAATTATAACTATGAAGTCAATTATTATGAGTACGACTTTCATATCAAGCTTGATTCTTAATTTGGTTGCTCTTTAGGAATAATCAAAAGGTGTTTCCAATTACTTAATTTATTACTTAGAAATTGTAAGGTTTACATTAAGAGATGCCTTGCTCTCTTTCTTCACATATATATATATTTAGATAATTTATTAGTCAAATAATTAATTAGTAATAATATTAGATTAAAAATTAATGATATTTTTTATAACAATATTTCATTATTAATAATGGGAACATAGGTTTCTACATTGTGCTTATTAATTGCATAAATATTAGCAATTAAATAAATCTATTTATAATAATCCACAACCAATTAATTATGTCATTAAATCAATAAAATAATTATTTCAATATTAATAAAAAATATTAATGATATAATTATACTATTGAAAATAAATTGGTAGCTTCGTAGTGAATCTATGTTTAAATAGTTTAGAAATTGCATAAACACTCCATTATAATTGTTACATGTACTCTTAACTCACTTAACTTTAAGATTGAATATTGGAAACATGAAAAAAAAAAAAGAAATACTTTATAATACTAATACTAATAATAATAATAATAATAAAGTTAACTATAACAAAAGATAAAATGATTATATTAGGGTATGAAAGAAAGGGTAAGTGACTAACATTATAAGAATGTGAAATATAGTTTGCTTTACATGGTTGAGTAGGTTTTGCATGAGTATTGAAAGCCATATGGTAATTCTAGTTCTAATTTTCTATAATCTAGTCTTATCAAGGTTCAAGTTCGTTTGCCTTAAAGCATATTACATTTGAAGTAGATCTTCTAATGCTACTTTCTTTAAAGTTGAAAATCAATTATTAAGATTACATAGATCTTCAAAATATATTGTGGCATCTTTATGACATAATTTTTCTTGGGAGAGTCAAGGGTTTGGAGGAATGAGTTAGGGTTGAACTAAACCGGCCTCATGGCTAAGTCAAGTCAAATTATGTTAAGTCATATGGATCAACTCAAGTTTGACAAACTACCATTAATTTTATAAGCAAAATCTTGAGAGGATAAATTTATGAAACTTTAGATAAAGTAACTTTAGAAGACTTAAAATACTATTGCATTTTTCATTCCTTTATTACTTGCCATTTTCTTCCTAAAATGCTATTATTGACCCCATTCTCTTAACTCTTATCTCCTTTGCTTTTTGTAGTTGCTTATTTGGTTTATTTTGTTGAATTATTCTTTCCAATGGATGTTCTATTATTTAGTAAAAGTACTATAATTGATTTAATTATTATTATTTATTTTGAATAATTGGACCTAAACCTTATAATAAGCTGCAATTTTATAAGATCATTCCTTGATAAATTGTATGGAGTTATATTATTAAATCAATCATATGCCTTCATGAGAAATTAACAAGTTGAAGAATATATTAGTTATAAATATAAACAAAATTGATAAGTCATTAGATGACTTATCTCATTGATTTTATATTATAAAAGTGTAATAAAATCAATTAAAGGATATAGATTTTAAGATAGTTTCTACATATTAAGATAAGGTAAGCTTTAGTTTTAAAATTTTGGAAACCAAAATCTATGCATAAGATTATAAGTAGGGTTGCATACCCTTCTTATTACTCACCTCATCTAAAAGCACATTTTAAGATGTTTGAGAATTTAAACGCTTAAGTTGAAAATAAAATATTAATCATTTATAAAACGATATTTAAAATTTTACTTGAGATAAAACTTTCCATTGAACATTTGAAAATATCTTATATAAGTTGTATAGAGGAATCTATCTTCTCAATAATTAGCTTTTTCCAATAATAACTATCTCATATAATAGCTATTGACTTTAGTGAATTAAATGATACCTTACATGAATCTGTATCTTTATTAAGGAAATGGATTCTTTTTATTTAATTTTCCTACATTTATCTCCATTTAATACTCTGTGATGCTGCCATATGTAATCAATGTTGAGATTGAAAGGAAGAAGATGATATCATGATAACATCATATGACATTTCAAAAATCAAGATAATCTCAACCATTAATTTGTAAATGGAGGAAAATTGAGTAAAAGTGAATAGAGATGATTCAAATCCCTTCATTCATCAGTTCCTTTCTAAAACCAAGAAACTTAATTTTCTTATTTATACTTATGTTTATTTATATTATTAAAGCAAATGAATTGATTTTGGCGTTCATGTATCTATATATGTATATATATATATATATATATTATTAAAAGCTCTTAAAAGCTTAAATAACCACCATCCTTAAATATATATAATTACCCTCTATTTGTTATTATTGAACAAAAACACTAATAACAAAATAAACTATTTAAATTATAAATAATAGATAAATTCGTTTACTTACTCTTCTTCTCTCTCTCTCTCTCTCTCTCTCTCTCTCAACATTTCTCTACTTAACTTTGAATGCAATTTTTTCTCTCTTTCTTACTCTCCACCACTTTTCCACTTTCTTCTATTAACTGCACCTCATATCTTTTTTCTACTCTCTCTCCAATAACTTACACATCTCCATATAAATAATGGCCAACTTTTCCTTATTTTTAAATATCTTATAAATTTCATGTTTTTATTTTTTGTTTTACATCTTAATTGATAAAACACCAAAAAGATAAAAAAAACAATAAAAAAACTTTGTTATATTTATTTTTTCTCTAAAATGCATTATATGTTATAAGTAATGTAAATTAAAATTTTAGTTAAGAAATTTGTAAAAATGAATGTTCTCGATATTGACAATAGCATAATTATATATTTATCTTTTCTCTAAATGCATCATATATAATTATATCTAATATACGATTTCAACAGCGAATATTTACCCACGATCTATTTAGGCTAAAAGCCTTATTAAAGAAAAAAGGAATATTAATTTTTCATATATCCTTTGGTTTTTATATACATCAATTTATTTTATGACTATTAATTTTTTATTTCTTTGACACACAATGTGATAATAATATAATTATATATTTTTCTTTTCCTTAAAATGCATATGTCGCTAGCAATGTAGATTGATATTTTAGTTTAAAGAATATATGAAAGTAAATGCTCTCAATATCGATAATAACATATTTATATCTTTACCTTTTCCCTAAATTGCATTATATGTAATATACAATTAATATATATATATATTTTTTCATTTCTTCAATGCACAATAAGATAATAATAAAATCACATATTTTTTTCCTTAAAATATATTATTTATTATAAGCAATGTAGATAAATATTTTAGTTTAAGAAATCTATGAAAGTGAATGTTCTCAATATAGATAATAACATAATCATATATTAATTATTTTATTGTATTTGTATTTGTATTTGCAAAATGAAATTGTATGATGAAGACTTTTAGTTTTTTTAATGTAAATTGTGAAAACATATTCATAAGACTACTAAATCAATAGCTGTGCTGAAATATGGATTGAGTAATTTTTTCTTTAACTAGAGGAACATTTGTGTTGCAAAAAAAAAAAAAAAATAGAGCTTAAAAATAACAGATTTAAATGAAAATACTTTATATAGTCAATAAATTCCAAAAGTTTCTAAAAATTGATTATTGACATTGAAAATTTCATAATCTAATGAAAACAAAATTTTAGAGGACTTTAATTTAATTTTTTTTTAGCACACGGATCGTAGATGTACATCCACTAGTATATATTTATATTGTTAAAATAAATAGAGTTTTAAATAACCACCAAAATAATTTTTTAATTGTTTTTACTTATTTAACCTTTTAAATAAAATTTTGATTATTGATAAATGATTTTTTAAATATATTTGATTATAAATATAGAACACTTCAGGGATTTTAAGTAAAAATATAACACTTCCCTTCCCCCGCAACCCCTCCACCCCCTTCACTATTCTCTTTCTTTCTCTCTCTCTTCCAATATACCCTACTACTTCCTATTCCTATCTCTCTTTTTTTCAACATTCCTACTACTCCTTATTCCTCTCCCCACTACTCTCATCTCTCTCTTTTCCTCATCTATTATTATTTTATAGTAATATTATAAGGAGATTCTACAATCTAGTTCTTTATTTTGACGGGATCAGTACCACCCATCATCTCACCATTCATTTCATGTTTTTAAATTTGAATAACAGTTTATTCAATGATTCAGATTTAAAGGTAATTAAATCAAATGTGAGATAAATAACGACACCAGTCCTGTAAGAAAAAGGACGGGATCTTAGAAAAATCATAATATTAAAATATATTTATTATACTTCACAACAACTTTATTCATTTTGTGCACACATACAACCTGGGTATGTCGTCAGTTAGTATTATTAAAACCTTACAAACTTAAGTAACTGCCGGTTAGGGTTAATAATATGGGATCTAAACACGATAGACCCGAATACAATGCAATTTAAACAAGTTAGTATATGAAAAAATTTGACATGAGTCAAACTTGTTTAGATACAATGAAATTCGTATCCAGGTTTGGGTCCAAACACCAGACCCGTTTATAAACCTATTTAAATAAGCAGGTCTTATAAGTAGAGAAATAATAAAATACCATACCAAAAGATTAAAAAATAAATAACAAGTCTTTTCTTTTCTTTTCTTTTCTTTCAACTTAGATAAATCTAGGGTTTTAACTTTCATTATTCCTATTTTCGATCACTCTTCGACATAACTTCTTTTTTGTCTATTCGTCTCAACTTTTCGATTTCAATTAGTAGGACAAAGAGATCCTCTTCATCAACTTGAAATGTAAGTCTTTGGACTTTTCGTTTGATTTTTTTTTTTCCTTTTCCTTTTCCTTTTCCTTTAACTTTTGTTTTGTCTATTCTTCTTTTAATATTCTTTTATGGTGAGAATGAGAATTGTATGTTTAGGGCTAGAACCTTCATGGCAAATCACTTTGATGAGCATTCCCATGGAAAGTGTAGGTTAACTTACGTTTATCAAATAGCTAATAGCTATTAAGATTTTTATGATGTATTGAATTCTTATTATGAAGTTTTGTTTTTATTTAAAATACTTTCATAATCACCATATTCAATTAATAAAAAACTAAGCTAAGCAAAGCAAAAACCTTGCTTAGGATTGCCATACTCTACTAGAAATGCCACAACACTAGGATTGTTTATATTGTAAGAACCATGACAAATGCCAAGTTGGAAGAAAGTGCTACTCCTCAATTTTTTTTTAAGATATTACACTTATACCATCCTAAATTAGTAGATTACTACTATAGGATCCATATTAATGAATATCTAAAGTAAAAAAGATATAGATAAATATCAAGATCACAGTTAAAAAATAAATAAAAATAAACACATGTTTTTACAATATTTGAATTTGAATTCATAAATTAGATTATGTATTATTTGATCTAGCCATATTAAAATCGGAATAGTGAAAAAAAAATAATTGGTAAATCTTATGAAAGAGTGAAATAAGTATAATTGTTTAATATATATATATATATATATATATATAGTGCTTATGTCATTGTTACCTCGCCTATTAATATTGATGAAAAAGAAATTTAATCAACTTTTTAACTTTTTGGGAGTTTGGTTGTTTAATTTTTCAACCATTATCTAATTTGTTTGCATCATGATGTTATTAGGTTTTGTTATACAATTTATAATGAATTTTTCGTTAAAAAAGAAAAAACTAAATTAAATATAACAAAACTTAAATATAAATTGAATAATAATAAACATATGTTTGCTTTTATAATTGGTTCATATTTCATTAAACACATTCATTTGTCTTTAGCTTTATATAATGAACGTCAAAAAATACATGCACTCCATAATTTAATTTAGATAGTGAATATCAGTAAATACGTGCACTCTATAAAAACCTTTTGTATGTTTTTGGAATCTATACAATTTTTTTCTATCAAAATTGTAAAAACATATATATAAGTTTAATATAAAGTTAGGATAAAATACAAAAAAGTTAACCATTAAAAATGTAAAGAATAATTTTTTTTCGATTTATTTATAAGTTTTTAAACGATATATAAGTCCAACTCAGATACGTTTATTAAATGGGTAAAGTTTAAGTTTTCTTACATGATTAATAAATAGATCGTGTTACACGTTAAGATTTTCTATATACGAATACGTAGGGACACTTTATAACAACAAAAATTGCCAACCTTACTACTAGTTATAACTCAATTTTAAAATTACCTATTTATTCTCTATTTAATAATATATAACAATAAAAATAACTTTTATATTAATTGCAGATTAATTTAATAAAGGTATATTTGTCAATTACCCGTATTACATTTGCCACTAGTCTCCCGACTTTTTCTCTTCTAGTCTCCTAGTAACTTCTTTTCCTTCCCATGTTTTGCACTACATGTTCTTCGTGCCATAACTTATACTATTTTAGCCATAACTTCTCATTCTTTTTGCCAAAGATGAATATATTTCATGTTCAAGCCCATTTTTTTCTCCATTAATTTTATATATTTCTTTAAATCATTTTCATTCATAAATGTAGGAAGATTTACGAATAGAAGTTTCATTAATTCTCTCCTAATGTAATGAGTCAGGTTATGTTATTATATGTGTGTGTGTGTGTTTGTGTGTGTGTGTGTGTTGTTGGTTTAGTTCTTCCATATTATTGAAAATAAACATAGACATTGCCTTGTGTCAGTTATTTCCTCTATTAATATAACCTTTTTTTTTTTTAATTTTACAAAGAACATTGCGACTTTTTTTATAAAGCAAATCAATTGTGATTAGTTTTTCTTTATTACATTGTTTTATCAATGTCTATTTTTTTTATTGTACACACACTTTTTGTACATATTGTGTACTCTCTCTCTCTTTTTTCTTTTTTATATTATTTGATTCATTAGTCATGATAGTGATATGATTTAGTCAATTAATGTGTTACAAATTCTTCTATATTGTTTTATTTATCTTTTGCATAAGCAACACGGGTGCATATCCGCTAATATTATTAAAGCTTCAAGGACTTTATGGAATTGCTACTTCCTAAAATTATTATTTAGGTCTCAATCCAATAATATATAATAGAAAGAACAACACTAAATTATATTCTTAAAACTATAAAATATCTTATAAAATTGATATATTTGTCAACCTACTCAATTTTCTTTCCTTATTTCTTCTCATTCTCTCTTCCTATTAATATCTCTCTCTCTCTCCATTTTTATCATTTTTCCTTAATCTCCCACTTTAGCCCTAACAACATCTATCACTTGGAGATGGATTAATTTCATATATAGACAAATCCATTAAACTCTCAATATACTTTATCTTAATATCATGAAAATTAATTTATCATTAAGTCTCTCATTTCTCCTTCTCATATATACCATTTCTATTAACACATTTATATAATTTTTTTAAGGTGATAACATATTTCCTTAGAGAAAAATTTATATGTTAAATATTTTAACTTTTTTTCCATATTTCTAATACTTATTATTATATTTAATTAACTACATGATTTCATTGTAATATTAATATTTCAAGTATTTGATGTTATTAAACTTGCATATGCATAGTAAACGTGACATTCGCTAGTATTATTTAAGCCCTAAAAGCATTATTAACAACCTTTTAATGTCTTTAGAAATCATTTAATAAAACATCATTAACAACCTTTTAAGGTCTTTAGAAATTATTTAATGAAACATCATTAACAACTTTTTAGTGTCTTTAAAGATTATTTAGTAGATTATATATTCAATCTCAAAACTGTTGGTGTATAGTTTAATGGCATTACTACTAGTTTCTCATTAAGATAAATCAGAGTTCAAATTTTCCCTCTGCATAATTGGTAAAAAGAAAGAAAAAAAAAAAGCCTTAGAGTTTTTTTTTTTTTTTCAACCATAAGGTTTACTATTTCTTTCAAAAACGATAATTTTCCGACCAAGTACCATCTACTCTTTACATTTATCTCAATAACTACCTAAAAAATAATAATTACTCAAAATACCCACTAGTTTTTCCATGTTTCCATTATACTCACTGTGACTGTTTTTAATATATTAAATTGTAGGGTTCGAATTTTAGATTTAGATATATGTCAACCATGTAAGGGTTTGTGGTCTTAATTAAAAGGTAGGAATCAACTATATTTATAATTATAGCTTATTAGAGTTTAAGTAACCATTTTTAACAGCTTACTATTTAAACCTCCAATTTATTATTATAAAACAAAAAATCTAATACTTACATTAATTTTACAAAATTACCAACAATCTATAATATGAATAAATTTGAAATTTTACTAAAGCTCCCTTCGACACCAAATTTTTCTTAATCTATTATCTCTATTAATCTCTCCGTTTACTTCTTATCCTTGTCTCCATCTTTTTCTCTCCCTGCGTCTACCCACTCTCCTCTTTCTACCGAAACCACTCTCTCTTTAACTGCTTTCTTCTCCATCGATCCCTTCCCCTTTTTTTTAAATGAAAACTTCATCAACTTCCCTTTTAGAATGACAAAAAGGGAATCCTTTTATAATTTTTCTCAAAGGAAATCAAAAGTACCTAAAACCTTTTCCTTTCTCTCAGTTAAATTTTATCTATAATCTCTCTTTTTCTCTCCCATGTTACTTTCTTTTTTTTTTTTTTTCTATTTGCTCTAACAATGTTTAAATTAACGGATCAATCCTTCACTATAATACGTCTTTCTTCAATCTTCATTTTCTTAGAGCATATTTATTTATTTGCTTATGCTTTAAGTTACGTGCAGATAGATGTAATCTCGATTTGCATTGTTTTGTTCGGTAGTTTTTTTTTTTTTTTTTTTTTTTGGTATTTTGCCATATACGTTTATAATATATTGTTGTAGTTGTGTATTACTTGCTTTACATTACCAATGTTTTATAAAATCATTAGTTGTATATGTCTAAACACCATTCAATTAAGGTGGTGATTCAATATTTATTATATTCTAAATTTTATTATATTGCTTTATTTCGATTGCGTGTCTACTAATTTGTTATAAAATACTTCTATAAGTCTTTGATTTAAAAAAAAAAACGATCAACATTTCATTTTTCTACAAATAAGATAGGTTTTTAAAGCTTTTCTTTTAGTTTTCAATTTTAAATTTTTAGTACCATCTTTATCATAATTATAAGAAAATACAAAACAAATATGTCCCGATAAAAAGAAATAAATCAAATTATTTTTTTAAATACTAAATTTTAAATAGATATAGATTAAATATAATAGATATAAATAAGATACAGATAAAATATCAATTAAATATAATAGATATAAATAAGATATCAATTAAATATAAATTTTAAATGAATATAGATTAAATATAATAGATATAGATAAGATATCAATTAAATACAAATAATAAAAGTTATCATTTAATGCACTATATTTAAAAATAAATAAATAAATAAATCTTAGGGAGAAGAGAGGATAAAGAAGGACGATGGTTTTATGCAATTAAATTTCAATAATAAATCTTAAGAAAGGAATTGAGGAAAAATAAAATAAAATAAAGGTTGAAGGGAAGAAAGAAAAAAGCTTTTTAGTTTTTTCTTCTCTTTTCGGTCTATAAAAGGTCTAGATCGCCAATTGATTTCGCAGTTTGCTTCTCTTCCTCCTCTCTTGTCCGTTGTCTTGTCTCCCCATCTTCTCCTCCCACTTCTCTCTCACTCATTATCAAATAATTCAATCTAGTTCGTTACTTTTCGGTGTGAAAATCACAGGGTCTCCAACTTTTTTCGTAAAACACAACCTTTTCAGGAGATTAGTATTTGTTATTCCAGAAAACTGTAGTCTTTCCGGGGGGAAAAAAGAAAAAACAAAAGCAGATCCTTGTTTCTTCAATCGGGTGTGTTTTATCTTAACTTCCATATAAATAATAGTAACAAAAAAGAAGAAGAGAGAGGGAGTTGATCAATGGCTGGTAGGAACTTGGAGAAGTTGGCATCAATAGATGCACAGTTGAGATTACTAGCACCTGGGAAAGTGTCCGAGGATGATAAACTAGTTGAATATGATGCTTTGCTATTGGATCGATTTCTCGATATTCTTCAGGATTTACATGGAGAGGAGATTAGAGAAACGGTATTGATTTTCTGATACCCTTTTGCAAGTTTTTTGAATTTAGCTGTTTCATGTTTGCAATTATGTGAAAGATTGTGGATATTGATGAAACATCATGTGTTTCTCAGCAAAGCTTTGAGCTTTCTATGTGATTCTCTTTATTTGTGCTTGAGTGATTCTGTTTCAGTTTTGTTCTATGCTACTCTTTTGACTAATTGGTTTTTAGATTTCTTTTTTCCTTTTTAATGCATTATGTGAAAGATGGTCAATTTGTGTTGAAACATCGTAGGACTTTTGCGCAACATTTTGAACTTTTTAAGGCATTGTGTTTATTTGTGTTGAAACATCATGTTAAGGTCGCTTTCTTTATATTTTTGTTATGAGCTTGATGAAAACTGATGGTTAAGGCGAAAACATACTTGAGATCTCTGTTATGCTATATTGCTATTAGGAATCTTTATTTACCCTGCCATAACAATGGAAAATAGACAGTTCAAGGAACATAGTTAGGCGGCCCCGATTGATTCAAGCGTATGGAGAACTATAGTCGTTGATAATTCATAGATTGCTTTGTTGTCAAGTTATTTTGAATATTGCATGAGGAATTGCACGAGCGTTTATCTAGTTTTAGATCAAAATTAAGAAAGAGGACCTAAAGGCTAGTAATGAGAATTTGTGAGGTGACCAAGGATCATTGTTGTAACGTGGTGTTAATTCTTCTTTCCCCTTTTGAGTTTTTCAAGTTTTATTGATCGGAAAAGTTGGAGCCAGATTTGCAATTCATTAAGTTTTG
This sequence comes from Lumnitzera littorea, assembly GCA_024138015.1. Classification (NCBI taxonomy): domain Eukaryota; kingdom Viridiplantae; phylum Streptophyta; class Magnoliopsida; order Myrtales; family Combretaceae; genus Lumnitzera; species Lumnitzera littorea. The sequence goes on from JAMXBB010000003.1 coordinate 94,464,581, forward strand.
GGGATGAAATTGCAATAGATGGCAGCTTTCTTGTATGTGAATTAGTTTGTTAATTTAGAGTAAAAAATTTGACAATTTGGTGTTTGATTAGGTTCAAGAGTGCTACGAGTGTGCGGCTGAGTACGAGGGGAAGCATGATCCACAGAAGTTGGAGGAGCTTGGGAACGTGCTGACAAGTCTGGATCCTGGGGATTCAATTGTTGTTACTAAATCATTTGCTCATATGCTTAACTTAGCTAACCTAGCTGAAGAAGTTCAGATAGCTTACAGAAGGAGGATTAAGTTAAAGAAGGGAGATTTTGCTGATGAAGCATCGGCAACAACTGAGTCAGATATTGAAGAAACCCTAAAAAGGCTAGTTGGGCAGCTTAAGAAGTCTCCTGGAGAAGTTTTTGATGCTTTGAAAAATCAGACAGTAGATCTGGTCTTAACTGCACATCCAACCCAATCTGTGCGAAGATCTTTGCTCCAAAAGCATGCAAGGTCTTTCCTTTTGTCCAACTCTTTCTCTTCAGTCTCTTATGACTTTCTTAATGATGTAGTGGAAGTTATTGTTGGCAACTATTTAACATTGACTGTGCTGTCACACATGTTTTAATAGCCTACAACAACAGAATGTGCTGACTTCTTTCTTAATATGCTCTTAGGATCCGGGATTGTTTGACTCAGTTGAATGCAAAAGACATTACACCTGATGATAAGCAGGAACTTGATGAGGCTCTACAGAGGGAGGTAAGCATATACTGGTTTTGGATTAGTATTGCATTGGAATTTTCTACTTTAAGATTTCAGTTCTATTCCATGATGCCGGTTTCTACTTTTTCCATATTATTTGCATCTTTCATCATCATTTTAATGTACTGAATGACCGTGTCTCTGCAGATGAGAACTTGTTCTCAATCCTCATATAGCAACATGCTCTCTGTGTGTGTGGATAGGGTGTGTGTGCATGTGTGTGAGTAAATACAACGATCTTTTTGCATTGTTCTTTCATCCACATTCCAAAATCCTTGACCACTTGAGTGCATTTAAAAATTTGCTTTTTAGCTTATTGAGGATGCATGACCATGCTGTGTGTAGAAGCTTCCACCAATCCAATTAAGGAATGAAATATTTCCTCGCTTGTGCAGATTCAAGCTGCATTTCGAACAGATGAAATTCGAAGGACACCCCCAACTCCACAAGATGAGATGAGGGCTGGAATGAGTTACTTCCACGAAACAATATGGAAAGGTGTTCCTAAGTTTCTGCGGCGTGTTGACACAGCATTGAAGAACATAGGAATAAATGAACGAGTTCCTTACAATGCCCCCCTTATTCAATTTTCTTCTTGGATGGGAGGAGATCGTGATGGTATGTATGATCTTCATTTTTTTGTGAAATGCTCTTGTTCCGCTTTGATGATTAACATGCATTGTGGTTAACAACTATTGCTTAGTTTATTGATATAATTATACATAAAAATGGAGATTTTTTCTTTTCTATTATTTTGACAAATTATATTTCAGCATGTGAAACATGAATTTTCATATAAATTCTAAGCTCCTGCTCAAGGATCTTTCTTTAGTTGGTTTCTATTTGTGTTTTTGCATTGCAATGTGCATAAATTGCTGATGCTGCGCATAAGTTCACTATTTACTTATGCTTGAGCAGCTTTTGAATTTACATGCATCTGCATCCACAATATTTGGAGTGTTTTAAGAGATGAGTTTACTGATTTGCCAATATTTCATGGTGCATTGCATCAAATTGGAACTAGGTGCTTCAAGGCCTTGATATAAGGCTAGTATCTTCAGTAGGATTTCAGGGTGGTGAAAAGATGTATGAAGAGGAATGGACAATATGCCTACACATGTATTTAATAGCTTTCCATTTCTCTATTCTTTTTCAAAATGGCCTTAAGTTAAAGATATTGCCCCTTTTCTCTTTTCTGATTGAATTAATAAGCAAACCCCATTAACAATGCCTAGATGGTTCGTCTTGCAGGAAACCCTAGGGTAACTCCTGAAGTAACGAGAGATGTGTGCTTATTGGCCAGAATGATGGCTGCTAACATGTACTTTTCCCAGATCGAGGATCTGATGTTTGAGGTACTAAAACTAAATGGGTCCTCTAATGTGTAAATTGTTGATCCCCTGCTTTTCTTTTTCCCAATCTCATTGGATCAGAGCTTAATACAATTACTTTTGGCAGTTGTCCATGTGGCGTTGCAGCGATGAGTTACGTGCTCGTGCTGATGAACTTCATAGGTCATCCAAGAGAGATGTGAAACATTACATAGGTATGAGGGTGATAAATTTGAGATTTTTATTTCCCCTTATTTTTTAATGCTAGAGACTTATCCATAAATAAATTGGAGAGCAATCTAAAACTATCATTTCTTTCTTTTTTATGTAAATAAAAAACTACAATTCCTTTGCTGTCATATCAATTCCAAATTTGATCCTTGTCAATGCAGAGTTTTGGAAACAAATACCACCAAATGAGCCCTATCGAGTTATTCTTGGTGATGTGAGAGACAAGTTATATAATACACGTGAGCGGGCACGACAATTGCTAGCCAATGGGATCTCTGAAGTTCCAGAAGACTGGACTTACACCAATGTTGAGCAGGTCTGGACATTGACTGTGGTTTTGTCAATCACTCTCACAGTTTAATATCTCAAGAATAATGTCAATTAATATTTAGGATAAGATAGGGATAAAAAATTTAAAAAAAAAAAAAAAAAGAAGAGAGAGAATATAAGTACTTTCTATATGTTATACTTGGTTATTAGAATAAAATGTGGCATCCTGTTATACAAGCATCATAATATTCTTGTATGCCATGTTAAGGTCTATTTGCATGCTTTACTCGTACATAATTCAGCTTGTGATGGTAACTAATAATCAGTTTGTTTCGACTAGTTGATTTGCTTTGAGAGATCCTCACCCTTTTAGCCATATGGATGCATACCTGAACAGAGATAGATGTATTATTACGAGTAACTTTCTGTTAAAGCTTGATTACTTGAAGATGATTGTCATGTGGCTGGTATCTTTTATTTTTTTTGCTCAAATTAGTTGTTGCTTGAGGAATATCTTCAAGGTGTTTTTTTTAAAAAAAAAAATCTTTTCAGCTATTGGATTTTAGATAAAGACCATGGAATGGCGAATAGTGGAAAGGATTTTGTCTTGTTCCCATATAGTCTTATAAAGGATTGGTTTACAGGCCTTAACATGTTGCATGGAAGAGTCTCAGCTATAACACGCTTTCATTTGCTGATGTAGAATTTGACATGATTTTTATCACTTAGGTCATCAAGGATATAATAGCTGGTGCCAGAGTTTGTGACTTAAACTCTAGCTTTTCCCCTGACTTATAATGCATTTTGCTAATTTTCTTTTCATACTGCAGTTCTTGGAGCCTCTTGAACTCTGCTACCGTTCACTCTGTGCATGTGGTGATCATGCAATAGCTGATGGAAGCCTTCTTGATTTCTTACGACAAGTGTCTACCTTCGGACTTTCCTTGGTAAGGCTTGACATAAGGCAGGAATCTGACAGGCATACTGATGTTATTGATGCTATCACAAAGCACCTGGGCATTGGGTCATACCGAGAATGGTCTGAAGAACGCAGACAGGAGTGGTTGTTATCTGAACTGAGTGGCAAGCGCCCTCTTTTTGGCCCTGATCTCCCCAAAACTGAAGAAATTGCTGATGTGCTGGACACATTTCATGTTATTGCTGAACTTCCCACAGACAACTTTGGTGCCTACATTATTTCAATGGCAACAGCCCCATCTGATGTGCTTGCTGTTGAGCTCTTACAGCGTGAATGTCGTGTGAAGCAGCCATTGAGGGTTGTTCCATTATTTGAAAAGCTTGCTGACCTTGAAGCTGCTCCTGCTGCCGTTGCTCGTCTTTTCTCAATAGACTGGTACAGGAATCGTATTAATGGAAAGCAAGAGGTCATGATTGGGTACTCTGACTCAGGGAAAGACGCTGGTCGTCTGTCTGCAGCATGGCAGCTATACAAGGCACAGGAAGAGCTTGTTAAGGTGGCAAAGAACTATGGTGTTAAGCTGACAATGTTTCATGGTCGAGGAGGAACTGTTGGAAGAGGAGGTGGTCCCACACATCTTGCCATATTGTCTCAGCCCCCTGACACAATCCATGGCTCACTTCGTGTGACAGTTCAAGGTGAAGTTATTGAACAGTCATTCGGAGAGCAGCACTTGTGCTTTAGAACCCTTCAGCGTTTTACTGCTGCCACACTTGAGCACGGAATGCATCTCCCTGTCTCTCCAAAGCCAGAATGGCGGGAACTTATGGATGAGATGGCAGTGGTTGCAACAAAAGAATACCGTTCCATAGTTTTCCAAGAACCACGTTTTGTTGAGTACTTCCGCCTTGTAAGTAGCTTGCTTTCTCTTTCTATTTTTGTTTCAATTTTGCTTTGAGTCGTGTAATTAAAGAATTCATGTAATGCATCACTCTATGTGTTGCACAGTTAGATATACCTCAGGTAGATTTTGCAAAATCTTTAACAGAAATCTCCAATTTCTTGCATTAGAGCAGCAACATTTGTACCACGACTTTCTTTATTCAGTGTAAGCCCCCTTTTGATTACCTTTAAGTAAAAGACTGGTATTTTCTTTATTGGTTAGAATTCCTTGGAGAAAGTGCATGATTTAGATGCTGTATTTTTGGATGTTCTTTGGAATTTTGAAACTATAAAAAGGAAATCTGGGAAATGCCGTTATGAATTTCTTTTTTTCCTCTCTCTCTCTCTCTCTAACTTGTTCGTGTTGCAGGCAACACCTGAATTAGAGTATGGTAGGATGAACATTGGAAGTCGTCCATCGAAAAGGAAACCAAGTGGAGGCATTGAGTCACTTCGTGCAATCCCATGGATTTTTGCGTGGACTCAGACAAGGTTTCATTTACCTGTCTGGCTTGGCTTTGGGGCAGCATTTAAACATGTGATTGAAAAGGACATCAGGAATCTCCACATGCTTCAGGAGATGTACAACCAATGGCCATTTTTCAGGGTGACAATCGATTTGGTTGAAATGGTGTTCGCCAAAGGAGACCCTGGAATTGCTGCTTTATACGACAAGCTTCTTGTGTCCGAAGAGTTATGGTCATTTGGAGAGCGATTGAGGGCCAATTATGTGGAAACTAAGAATCTTCTTCTCCAGGTAATATTATGCAAAACTGAAAGGGAATTAGAATTTGTTAAAGCTACAATTGATAATATCAAGGGAATAGAATGACTATGGATTGGTTTAAAAACCAAGGATTTGTGATAAGACAAACCTTATTTGTTTTCTGTAGATTGCTGGTCATAAAGATCTACTCGAGGGGGATCCTTACTTGAAACAGAGGCTGCGTCTTCGTGACTCGTATATCACCACTCTCAATGTCAGCCAGGCATACACGCTGAAGCGAATCCGTGACCCCAACTTCAGTGTGACAGTGCGGCCACATTTGTCGAGAGAATATATGGAGTCAACTAGCAAGTCGTCTGCAGAACTCATGAAGCTCAACCCAACAAGTGAATACGCTCCAGGTCTAGAAGATACTCTGATATTGACCATGAAGGGTATTGCTGCTGGAATGCAGAATACAGGTTAAGGAGTGGTCGTTGTATGATACTACTGTATGAATCGTCTGAAGAAATAATAATAAGGCAAAGCTTTTGACTGCGAAGAGAGCCTGGTTAAAAGACCTTGAAAATCTGTATTTTGTACTTTCCTTGGCTATAAATATGAGAATCTTTTGGCTTATAATAGTCCTTGCTATTGGCTGTATTTCAATGTTTTGTTTCCAGCAGTATTTACTAACTTTCTTCTTCTCCTCACAAAAAGGACTTTACCGGACAGGTTTCATTATGTCCTGAACATCATCCCGTTTGTTTAACAACAAGAAGGCACAAAGATTAGCTTTTAATACACAAAGATTACAAAATATAAACGAGAACATGCCTTAAATTTGCCAATATTTGTCCTTTAGGATAGATAAGCTCGCAAGCTTAATTGAAATATATTCAAGGAGTCGATTTAAATTCAGCTTCCTCGAGTTTGTTTTAGATTCATACTTCAATATCGACATAATCTGAAGGACATATCAGTTAACAGTGAAAAAAGAGGGGTAAAACAACTGCCTCAAACAAAACAAATTTACTTATGAAAAAGTATCACGCTTGAACTTTCCACGAACCAAATTGTTTCACTTCACAAATATGGCTGTATGTTTGAGTCCAATCTAGACCTATCTCACACTGAAAAAAAAAAAAAACAGCAAAAGCAATCAGAAAATCACATATTCTTATGCTGATTTTAGAACCTTTTCCGCAGAACTGGAGAATCAAAAGGGCAGAAAATAAGTTATTGGGTTCATTTGCAGAAATGTGACTCCTTAGATATGCCATTGCTGGAAAGATCATCTGCAACATGATCAAGGGAAATCGTGTTAGAAATGGCAGCCAGTATCAATGGGGGAAGTTGAATGCAACTTTATTGCATATTAGTTATACAAAGAAAACATTATGAATGTCTTACACAATTTGCATATGACAAAGAACTTCCAGGCTGAAGCAAACAGCATATACAAACTTGGATAAAAATGTGCAAGTAAGCTGAAATAAAAAATCATGCCATACCTAGACTTGGAGTTCGAGCACCATAAGGTGCCTTTCCTGCATCTTTGGAATATGCTGATTCACTTAACTTTGATTTCTTTTAGTTACTACGGTAAGTGCATCCTCGATAGCTTGAGTAAATGTAGCAATTTTATATGTGAAGAACCCAACTAGCATTGGTATCAACTCTAACTGCATAGCCCCATATTCTGGAACAAGGATCCTGCAAAACATTGGACATGTCAAGAATAAGTACTTAGATGGCTTTAGCCACAAAAGCTCACATCTACTCAATAAATCACATTATCTTGAAAGGTGAATTCATAAATTCTAAGGTGCTTGCAAAGGTAAACTTACGCATTCCATCGATTGTAGATCATGACTAAAACTACAGGAACAAGAAGCCTTGGCTGTCCTACTGCTCCCCTGTAAGAAAATCTCTAGCGAGTCAAACACATCCATTTTTCTACACACAACCAGAAATAGTGAAATTTCAAAATAATGAAGCATACTGTAAATTTTTTAGAAAAGGGTCATTTTGTGAATGATGCAAATCCAAAATTGAGCATGGAGCATGATAGCATTTGTCTGTAACACAACTTGGTCTTACGAAAGATATTTTGCCACAAAAATAATCAGGAAGAAATAGACCGCCTAAATTTGCCCCCAACAACTTCAATACTAACTCTTGAATTATTCATCATTGATCTAGTATGAATTCAGGCATTGGCATATTGAGGCAACGAGTGTGAAAATCTGAGACATGTGCATCCAGCTATCTTCCATTCATAATAATAATAATAAACTCAAGATGGTGGCATGCCTTGTCTCATAATGTCAAACCAAAGGAAATGATAGGTTTGCTTTTAGGAAACTTTTCCTGGAAGGTAATGATGCAATTTATGAACAAGTTTGGTGCTTGACTACACAGCAGTAGACCGACAGATTATCACCACACCACCACCTGAACAGGGAGCTTATCTTTTTTCCTATGACAGACTTTTCAAAATTCGGTCAGTTCATATCAATGTAAAGTCCAGAGAATGCTTTGAAATGGAAATCAAGAAACAGTTTCTGCTCATAAAAACAAAAAAGGCTTGTATTGTGCATGAAGTTCTTTCGGTATTTGACAGTTGACCTAGCTAATACCATATGAAGAGTGCAAAATCAAGTTCAGATTACCCATTTAAGAAAAACATTTTGAACAAAATTACCAAGACTTGCAATAGAAAGATGACTAGATCTAACAATGTGACTGTAAAAAGAAATTTGAGTATTCATGCATAAGGACAATATCTGCAGAGCACAATCAGACATTCTTCTAGAACATACTTATCAGAGTAATAAGGTAACTAAATAACCTCATCCTCCGAATAGGTGCATACTGTAGTAAATGACACAAAGGAAAGCTCATTAACCAATTCTAGCTCAAATCTTGAGTGAAGAAAACATAGATTGCATACTTGATTACACTTCGAGCCCCACTGGCAGAATCAGCCATAGAATCCACACTGCTTCCGAGCATGCGTATGTAGATCAAGGAACCAAGTAAACCAGCACCAAAGCTGACAATGGAAAGGGCAAACATACATGCAATTAGCACGATTTTCAACAACCACTTACTACATTCTGACTATTGCATACACACCCTTTTCTTGAACACAGTTTTGAAGCAGCTTAGATTCACTAGCCAGCAGTGACAAAAGGTGGTGAGAAGCATATGAACTGCAACTCTAATATATGAACAAATCAGGAATAGTTCATGCACACTGAACTCTAAGTGCTGGATATAATCTTTATGATTATTTAATGCTATATCCACTGAGGGTGAATCTTGATGCAACAGTTAAGTAGCTCCTTGATGACCTGTAGTTCACGGGACAAAGGCATGAAGATAGCCACTTTGCATAAATGTAACTGCAACACTGCATACTTATGCATTCACCTTCTCTAGTGGTTGTTGTGTAGTGATAATAGTAAGAGTCACCAAACACACCAACTCAACAATTTAACAATTGACTTCTAGAAGAGTAAAAGAGATCTCTATATGTTTCATGTGCTTCTCTATTCTTCTTACTTTGTTGCCAATACTTCCTTAACGGAAAAACTGTGACAAGGTCAAATTGCCATCAAGAATGTCTGCAGGCATATGATTTGAACTTAACAAGGAAGACCATTTTTACACATTGTAAACTTTTTTATTTGAATTTCCCTCTCATCGCTACCTCTACACAATTATGTATCTTGGAAATGAGCGAAATATAACTCTCTACATTAAAATTATGTCAAAGGCTTTAATCATTACCTCGCAGCAATTTCAGGAGAATAAGAAACATATGCTGAGACAACACCCACACCTCCTATACCCAGAGTGAGGAGTTGCAACTTCTTCTTTAACTGGTTAAAAAGCAAATTGCATGTGCATAAAAACAACAAGCCACCACCTTTACAAAGAAGGCAGAAACCAAAGTAATAAGGCAACAAAAAATTTATGTACCTTAAAGTACTGCTCCCTTGACTGAGCAGCCAACACTGCTGGGTCCCCCCAAGGCTGCCTTGACTCACGGACCAACACATCCTGACCCAAAACAATATGTGACGTTAAACATTATAGGAAGAGAAGTGAACTAACGTATTCCTCCATGATAAAAAAGATTACATAATCAAGTCATTAAACAGAAGAATAATATCAACAAACAGAAAAACCATGAGAAAAGCGATTCTAAAAATAAAAAGTTAGGTGACTGAATAGGGTGGTCTTGGAATATACTCACGCTGCCTCCAGTTGCGGCCTTAGCTGCTTTGTCCCACTTCTCTTGCTCACGCTGTGTAGGGGCCAACCTCCATCTGCGGGAAGCACTGCCATTGCTCTGATTTCCATTGTTCATGAGTAAAAAGGCATGCACAATAAACATCAGGGGGGTCTGATATGAAAATACAGGATAACGAGGAATCCCTTTCATCTTACTTGTTTAGGAGTTTCCACCAATGGCTCCACAACATATTTTGAAGGGGCTGTCAGCTCTTTGGTCAGATCAACTTCCAGACTGCAATGAGGTAGTTTGAATGGTTTTAAATCAATATCTTATTGACCATGAAAAACTATATGCTGATCACCTTTAGAAAGAGACTACCAACCTGTCAAGGGACATCACTCGGTTCAAGCTCAAAAACCCCAAAGACTCTTTCTGCACATGCCAAAAGCTTTCAATAGTCAATACCATGACAAAAAGGATGCTAAAACAAATGTATTAAGATCTAAAGCTATACCTTGTTGGGTACTTAATAAACATGGGAATCTGCATTCCTATTATAGACTCAGGTTAAGTAATTTTCTTGAAATGCATCATTTTCCTCAACCTATGTTGCTTAGTGCAATAATAATTTTCGATTTTTTAACTCCTTTCACAAACCATCACTATTTCAGAAAGATCACAAGAAACAAAAAAATCAAGTCCAAATGAGGTTACATTATCAAAGTTAGTGTATTCAACTGATCAGGCTAAGCAACAGAGGCTTACTATTAAAGAAGTGTTGGGCCCAAGGAGCAGGAATAAATTTCGAGGGCTCATGCTGGTGAATCACTAATTTTCTAAAGTATAAAGCAGCTTGTCATTGGCACTCATCTAGTTTGTTATTATTGATTCTACTCACGATCTGCCATCATCAAGTTAGATTGTTCCCATCATCAATGGAGAGGTCTCTTCCAAGATGTTATAAGATGAAGATTTCACATCTTTTCCCCAAAAGATGTCCTTATTTTGGAGAATGTCGCCCTAAGAAATTCTTTCCCTAAATGAACTTATAAGAACATATTTTCCATCTTTGGGCAAAAAAGTTTTTCACTGGAAATGATTACCCAAGAAAGAGTTTTCTACTGGAAACATCTTTGGCCTCCAAACAATTTTCCTAGTGGACACCAAGAACAATAATTTTGTCTGGCCTATAAATGCCACTATCAGCTGACATCCTTTGTTCAACTGAAAAAGGCCTATGCTCAGTGTCAATATACCTCTAATATATTTCTTTTTTTGGTTAAAATATACCTCTAATATGTCCACCATTCATGACATATTCTGCTGCTACACACCAGCAACATGCATTTACTATCCAAAAGTATTCAAAATAGTCACTGCAAATCGCTACAAGAATATCCAGTACAAAAGGTCATCAGATGTAGGAGCCAGAAATGACTTCCATGAATGGTGGCTTTCTGAAATGACTATCTTAGGCTGTCACTAAAGCCATATTAGTTTCACTACATCTTCAGAACAAACTATAACACTATGTTTAGCTACATGAAAATCTATGGAATTCAATGGAAACGGAAAGACATTATGTGTTTAGGTAACTTAAAAAAAGTAGAAAGAAGATGAACATAAGAGAAATATGCAGAAAGAATTCTACTTTAAAGCTCTAACTTTTTCTCTCCAAATTCGGGAAGAAACTCATGGAAATGGATGGAAATCCTGTAAAAATACTAAAATATCCTAATTGTTCATCATCTTCTTCATCAATGTTAGATCCCTTCTCTCTTCTGTTTCTCTCTCCCCCTCTCTTCTCTTCTCTTCTCTTCACAGTCAGAATATGAATATGATGGTTTCAATTCTTTTCTCTCTCTCTCCCCTCTCTGTGATTGAAAGCTGATGGGTATTTGCTCTCTCACTCTCTTCCTCTTCTCTCTCTTCCTCTCTAAGAATCATTATTATCTCTCTTAGGGTAATTTAGACAATTTAAAAAAATATTTTACAGCTTTCCTTTCGCTTCCACTTTTTATGACCAAACAACAAAAAAAACTTATACTTCCTTTCAATTCTTTTCCTTTCCATAGCTTTCCTACAATTTCTGCTGTATATAAGACTCCCAAACAGAGTGTAAAACTTTCAAATTAGAAGTCATTTTTCAAGCTTTAGGGATAGGTTTTCGGTTGGGTGAAATTTGTTGTCACTTTTCAGTTAATTTAAGCATTATTCAATAAAAAAGAAGCCTAGTACCAGGAGATCAGCGGAACAAATTAATGCCTTTCCTAATCAAATCAACCAACTTGGGCAACAGGCATATCCAAACAAGGATAGAGAAGTTGCTACTTGCCAGAATATGATCATCACTTCTTGTACTAAAATTTCAAACTTCTCTTAAAAAGCACCTTCCTTCTAACCATATCCACGCTTAAACACCATGAATTTCATCCATACACCAAAAAATATAGAAGAGAACAAGAACATATAGGTCATCCATAGACATGCATGATTGCCAAGCAAAAACCAAACTTTCCAAGAGCACAAAGTTAATCCATGCATGAATAATCTATAGGGTCCTCTTAATGAATCGCTAGCCCAAAACAACAAGTATGTAAAAGTTGAAAAGTTTCATATTTTAGCCTTAGACAAGCGGTCTCGGCACCCATTATCATTCTCCTAATCTATAGGCAATAACCAAACCTTGAAACAACAACACATAATTCATGAACAAGACAAGCATAAATCATATTAAAAGAACCAAACTGTATCCTCCATACCTTAACAGGAGAAGCCTGAATGGTAGAAATATCATCTGGGTTATCATCAATCATCCTTTTAAACTGACCCACAAAGTCCTTGTTCCAAATGAACTCATCAGAAGTCAAAGGGTCTTCTTCCTCACCACCCCAATATTTCCTAAGTTTCGAAGTTGTGGGTGGTCCTCCGTACTCCCCAGGGGCAACCCCAGTCGACCATTTCAATGGCTTCTTATTGGGGAGTACGATTTTGGTAGGCCTTGTGTTTGGGTTTGAGTTTGTGTCTGATGAGATTGGTATAGAAGAAGATGTGACTGAGGGAATGTAGTTTAGAATTATCGCCATTGCTGGACTTGGGAAGTTATGGAGAACAAAAAGGATGAATTATTGGTGCAGATTGATGGGCTTTTGGGATCACTTGCAACGGTAGAACTGTTGGCAAAGAAAATCTGAGTGCACGGTAGTGGGAAGTTTTGTGTTCGTTAACATTCCACATCAGTTTTCCATTAGTGTGGGTGAGTCCAATGATATTGTTGGAAGGAGGGGGCTGGGGGTAAAGAAAAAGACCAAAAGAAAGAAAAAGAGAAGGGAGGATGGATGGCAAAAATTTTGTTTCGACAGCGAGGAATCGCGATAGATGTTGGGAAAAGGAAATAAAAAATAAGAAAAAACAGTTAAAAATACGGCAACTACAAAAATATTTTTAAAAATATAATATATAAATTCGAATTTTGTAAAACCAAACTTACATATCCCTAAATTTGGCTTTTAAAACTCATGAAGATCAACTTTTAAGAAGCTGATTTTTATGGTATGATAAGGTTTGGCATTTATAAAGTTGAATTTAACTAAAATGGTTAAATTCAGTTTTTCAAAAACTATTTACATTAGCATCAACACTAGACCCAATCTCACATTTCATCCATGAATCTGGATACAAATATATTACATAATACATCCAATCTAGAAATATATTACAATGCCCATGAATATATCTACTACACAATATATCTTAGCCATATATTCAAGCTTTTCCACTCATAAATCCACTACACAATGCCTTTGAAAACTCCATTACTTAGCAAAATTTCAACTCTAGCCAAAATTAACCAACAAACACAAAACAAAAGAGAGATTGAATAATCGAATAAATAAGCATCCAAAGTTTCACTAACTAAATATAGTATGTGTGTATTTATATACAATATTTGTCTACAATCTATAAACAAGTACATATCAGCATGTCCATTTAAGGGTGTCTCCCTTACAAGTGCCTATAGGTACGTATCTCATCTTACTCATCTGTTTGAGAACTAGGCTGAGGTTATATCAACTGATCACAATTTAGCTGTGTAATTTGGGAGCCGTCCTAACCTAATGAGCTTAAAGAGTAAGGCATTTACATAAGTTTAGGGGAAGGGTCGACCTATGTAAGCCCTTCACTCATGTCTCAAGCCTGATCTACAAGTCGTCTCTTAAAGGGTATTGGGAGTATCTACAAAGGACTGTTGGAATTCTCTCTTATTATAGGTGTTTGATACTAGACTAAAGGTTGTAAAGGAGATTCAAGAGGGGTTAAGGGTGCTAAGATGAGTAATGTTATGACAAATAGTGCTCGAGCGATTGTCACCCCCTGAAGCGGCAGAGTCGTAATAGCCCCGCTGTATAAACCATCCTAAGATAGAAGTTTGCCTTATAACCGCATTCTTAGATCTGATCTACACAAGGCGTCCACGACTAACTCGCTTTAAAGTAACAATTTTTAATTTAAATAAATCATTTACCTAAAAAAGTGAGAAAATATATATATACAATATAATTCAGTTATTGCAATTAAAGTTTACAATAATTTTCCATAATATATTTCCTAGTTATTACATTATTCAGAAATGAAAAATAATTCTAAAATAAAAACTTAGACCTTAAAATTATGTATTTATTCTTCAATGTTTTTCCTCACTCTCCAGGATCCAGCAGTTGCTAGCTTCAGAGTAATTGGTTACCGCTTTTTAGCCAGCACGTGCACGACATCTATAGGGATGTGAGCAACCACAGCTTAGTAAGTTAAGATGGAAAACTTAAAACTATACTAAAAACACAATAAGGTTTTCAATCAACTCATTAGGTGCAATACATGTGTAAGCAAATGCCATCGCATGACGTTGTCCGGCTCGTCGTGAGATTAGAGAAATTGCACCCGCTCTAATCCGGGTTGAAGAGTTGCCATTAATGCAATAGCTCACGACCAAAACCAGGCTTGTGCAATAGAGACCTCGCTCCTCCCGCGGCTGCCTTTGAACCATTGACTTCACCATCACCGCGACCTCCTCTCCTGTCACTTAGTTCAATTGAGGATGAAGAAGGGACCATTATACAATCCTGCACTATCCCTTTCGAAGGGGTCGGTATTTGGCCGAAGAGTCTTAAGTTCCCCTAACGGGTTGCCATACATGCCCGATTAGGATTACTGGTCGTATGTTTGATTAAGTCTAGTTTAGGGTGATCAATCATTTCATACAAATCATACAACACGTGCTAGAGCAACAAACAGAATCATAGCATCACCCATAATCAAGCACATGTACACATCCAACTATCTAACAAGCACGACCAAGCATAATCTTAAGCCTCCAAAATACAGCATCGTATTAATCTCAACTTACCTCTACTCCTTGCTCACTCACTCGAAGTCATCGCCGATCATCCTTATAACACAAACGTGGTTTTAGTTTTTCATATAACTATTATAGGTTCATTTTATTCTATAACGCTTATTATTATGTTTTATTTAGGGTTTAATATGCTTAATTATCTAGGTCTTAAGTCTTTTACAATTATTCTAGGTTTGGGGTTAGGTTCGGGTTCGGTTTCCGCATCGATTTCTAAATTAGGTTCTAGTTCGATTTCTAAGTAGTGTTTTATATTCTAACCCTAGAAATTCGTTTCAACCCATAATATGAAATTAATCACATTACTTCCCGATCTCCTAAATACCATCATTACCCTTATTCAATATTTATTTTACCCGATACACTTAAATCCATATTAGTGTACCGAATTCACTCCTAATGTGAGAAATTTTTACATTTTTCATATAATTACATAAATTCAAGTTTCCTATCAGATTTATTATACATTTTTATTATTATCAAAATATCACTTTTATTATAATATTTTCTATTTATTATATTTCTAAAAATTACATATTATGTATTATTACCTTTTATGTATATAATACACTTCTAATATTTCTATCACTCTAATTATCATCTCTAAACATTAATTATCATTTTAAAATGTCTAAATTCATCCTAAATCAGATTTTACTCCAATTTCCCTAATTTATAAAATTAACTATTTTTCTCTATTACTCGTTTACTACATAATCAACCTAATAATTACATTTAACACCCTAATTGCTACAAGTATCATACTCCATCAGATTTCAACATCCTAAAACATGTAATTATTCACTAAATCAGTAATTAATCATCTAATTACTTTATTAGCCCTAAATTACCCATTTTATGCCTCATTTTAAGGCCTAAAAATAATCTAAAATTTCGAAAATTAATTTTTAAAAACGGGCTTCATAGCATTGTTCTATATCATCTAAGTAATTTACATAAAAATTTTGAGCTCGAAACTATACTTCTAAGGTTATTTATTTCTAAACCGAAATATGCTCGGTTTTGTACTATTTTTTAAGGACCATATATTACGAGATATATTTTCATCAAAATAATATTTTTCCTAAAAACTACATACAAAAATATTTCAGAATAACAAAATTCATAATTTTCTAATAATATTTACTATTTTTACAAAATTATACAAGAATCGAGCTAGAAATCGGACTCATCGATTTAGGTGACTCCGACCATCGCCGGCTACCGTGGCCTTATCAACTGGTCTGGGCGCTACCACCACAGTATGGTGGTGGTGGCCGTCCACTCCCAACTACTCGTCTGGTGTAGGTTCCCTTTAAAAGCCCCAATTACACAATTTTTCCTAATTTTTTTCTAACCCGAATTTTTCTCTCAATTTTTGCCTCTCCCTAATTTTCTTTGATTCCAATCTGTCCAAATGAGCTTCTGAATTTTTTTCCCTATTTATAGAGCTTTAGGGAATTTATTGTGCATTAAATTGGACAAGACAATTGCCTTATCCTTTAATTTTTTGCTTTTGTGTTGTCTTAATTTAATTGGCCGAATTTTTTCTTATTTTCTTCAGCCGCCACAACCCAATTCTGGATCCTTCCTTATTTTTCCTTATTTTTCTTGATTTTTCCTTAATTAATTATGGATTTTCTTTAAGTATTTAGTATTATTGTAGCACATTTCGCGTATTTTAAGTAATTACGCGTATTTATACTTACATGTAAATTCATATATAGTATAAATAAATATTCTTAAATATTATTTAGGTCATTTTATTATTTTTAGTATACATATAATTTATCTCTAGCGATTCGTTAATTATCGGAATGCATTTTACGCATTTTCGATAAATAACGAGTTATATATTTAAAATTTGAAATTTTATAATCTTTTATTTTATTTCTTATTTTCTTAAATTCAAACTTACAAAATCATTTTTACTAATATTTCTAGATTTACCTTATAATTTAGGTTTGATCGGATTTTTCAGCCGATCGGAACCTTAAGTGACTGGTTGTAGGGTTTACAGTGATTGATCATCTCTGATCTATAGTTGTGCCTACCCATGTCATGCTTTACCCTATCCACGATCCCAAACACGACTGTATCCCCACTAACATCCTCCCTTGGGCACATCCTTCATAGGGAGTCATCTCCTTTAACATCAAAGCCTGGCATCAGTGCATCATCTGGCTCTTATAAAGTGATATCCCGAAACTGTTAGGCAATCTTGCTAATTTCCAACTACTCAGTAAAGATATCTTTGTATGTCATTTGTAGCAATTAGTCAATGAAATTTGTCTACAAAAAATAGAAGATTAAACGATTGACTCATCATGCAAGACATAATGAAATAAGCATAGGATAAGTAACAACATACTAGGTATCCTACTATGGTCATAGTCTAACCAATGTATCGCCTTGTTCTTAGCTAGCATTAGGTAGTGTAATTCGATCCTCTCCCGCATGTGCTCCTTTAGGTATAGTGTCTGCACAATCCTATTTTGACGATCCGCCTACTCATCCAACTAATGAGCATGCTAAGTAATTCAGTTTATCTCGATCCAACTACGTAAATCAATATCGTGAAGCTAAATAAGGGTGTAGATATACTCTAGTACCCCTTGAACATCATTGAATTTTCAGAGCATACAGTCCGGAAAGTATAGCTCCATAAGGTGGAAACAAATCAGCAGGATACATACTATCCATATCTCCTGCTTAATTGAGCAATAGGCGAATAGTCTGATAATGTCATCATGTGCATAAGGCGCCCAAATGACCTAGAGAAAATGTGTGTAATGTGATGCTATAACATTTAAATTCAGATGTAACTTAGGTTAGGTCAGTAGCAATATATACTTACTTTGAAATTTGCCAATTGAATGCATCGCAATATTGGCAGATCGCGTGTATAAGCAGCTGGGTTACATCAAATGTAGCCCCCCATTAACGCATAAGAGGTCAACCTTCAACCATTGTGGTCATACGCCTACGTATAAGGGCAATATGCAGGAATGCTCCAATGCCCAAACATGTAGCACAACTAACGACTCACTAATCTCCCTAGCATCTTTATGGGATGCAAGGCAAAACTATCAATACAACCAACCCAAGCATATTGCTCCTCATGCGTATTGTCTAGTGGTCCTTAAGTATGCTAAAAGTAGGATAAACATTAGGTAGGCTTGGTTAGATGACTTGTTGAAGAATAGTAAGTATACTTAAAACGCTGCATTTTTTATTAAGTCCCTATATTGTTTGTTCTTTGCTTAAGTATTAAAGTTACTTGCTACATAATGGATGCACAAATGCTATGGCCAACCATGTGACTACATTGCATTCTTGCCCTCCATAGCAGACTTTATGCTAGCATGGCCATCAGAGATCAAACATGTATTAATTTGATCCTTTATGACATACATCAACACGTACTTTAGGAACCACCTCCCAGCTGTTTTGACACTCCTCATCTATAAGTGCAAACCCTAATGGGACAATGTAAGTTACATCATCAACCCCGATTGCAATAAGTTACATCATCAACCCCGATTGCAATGAGAAGCTTTTATTTAAACTTTCTATATAAAAACATTCTATCAATCGTCATCATAGGCCTGAAAGCAATGACATAAATTGTTAAACAAGTATTCATTGACAAAACTATTGACTATATGTCATATCTTAAGTACTTTATGTGAAAATACTTGCAATGGAGGAAAGCTTCTACACATGGTCCAAAAGTCTTGAACACTCTATCAAAAAACATGTGGCCAATAGTGTTACTTTCAATCCATTTCCACTCAACCATCATAACTGGATTGACCTCCTGCATGGCATACAACAACTTAGGGAGCACCTCATAAGACTCCTCCAATTTCCTATAGACTTGTTCAATTACTTTACGTTTAGCCTCTCAAACTCTCTTAAGGTGTATTCCAAACTAATTATAGATTGTTACTTGGAGATGTTTTAACTTAATACTTGAAGATTCATGTACCTCTATAATAATACAACGGGATAAGGTAGTCAAATCCAATTATAGATGTAACCAGCTCTTAGTAGGGTTAATACAAGTATGTGGACCTATAAACTAAGTGATCACAAAACACCTAACTTGCTTTTTATGGCATGCCCAAAGCCTCTACCTATAACTCTTATCACTATCAACACATTTAATGGACTACAATTTCTACTCTGACTGTACCGCTATTTATTCGTGATGGTTCATTACATGGTGCATTTTCATAACATGTTCTAGTTGTTCCTTTTTGAGAAACTGCATATCGACCTTGAATTCATCATTAAAGTTCTAATCATTCATGCTATCATCAACTGAATCATAGTCACCATCCATACTAGCAACATGGAATGGTACAAGTTTTAAACTTTCAACTACATCCACATGAGTCGAGAATCCACTTTGCTAATCATTCTTTGTCCTCGACCCACGTAGCTCATCTAAGGTTTGAAGTCAATCCTTGCTTCTTCCGTTACCATCATCCAGATCCATATCATCTTTGTCCCTAGATACTTCTTCACATGTCATATTGTTTTTAATATTTGTCTCCTTGTTACCTTCATTCGTAGGAACAATATCAGGTTTGGGAAGGCCTTGATTCCCATCTACTTCTTGAGTTGTTAGGATAGGTTGGGATACCTAAACTTAAGTTTCAACTTGGCATTCAATATTATTCTCTTATAACACATTGTACTTAGCAATAGTAGCTGGAAAATTAACTTTATGGATCTCAATATACATCTCAATGTACCTACTAACCCCATCATGTCCTTAACATGATGCCAATATTTGTTGAACATCACAATCATCATTTACTAATACAACACAGAAATAATCCCTAGTAGCTCTAATAATAGGACATTAGTAGATCAACTCAACTTGATGTGTGGTTAAATCAACCTGAATATGATTACAAATGATGCCGAGCAACTGTTGATAACTTGCCTCATACGAAACTCCAACTACTGTCCTTGGCCACCTATCATAACAAACTCTATTCTCCCCTTCCACAATGTGACCATTTGCATAGCAAACCACTCATACTTCACTCATTTTCTAACCTATCTATATTCAACAATTATTTGTGAACAAGTCTACATTAATATCAAACCATCACTGAAGATGGCTTTTCAACAACCATGTAGCTAATATTCAATTACTAATTACCATTCATTCATAACCACCTTAGTATACCTTATGTTTGTTTCATGTAATATCTACAATTTATGATAAGAACTAACTATACATATAACACAATTTTTTTATAAATTATCTAACTAGCTTGAACTAATTATACGTATAACATAGTTTTTTTATAATTTATCCAATTAACTTATACACTACATTCTATATATGTTATATTCTAATTACACATGCATATTAAATCATATATTCAAACAAATATAATATATATATACATTCTAATCACACATTCAGACATACATACACATACTAATTATACTTATACTACATATATAAAAAAAAACTACCATATAACATTATTTTCTAACAAAACTCGATATTCGGTCACTGATAGCACACAATGTATTATAAGAAAGATAAATTGAAGAGAAAAATACCTTCAAGTGCACAAATGGTTTTAAAGAGAAAATATGAGAAACCCACATATTTCTTTGAGAAACCCACAAAATCCGACTATTAGAGTAATACATAGTAATAGGCTTGCAATTTTTCACCTCTAATTAATGCAAAAATTTTGCTAAAGGAGAGGATTTATGAGTGTTGCTCGTTAAGGTTTAAATATAGAGAAAAGGGAATGTGTAAAACTGAGTAAGAAGGAGCTGTTTGTAAATTTAGTCTCGAAAGAATCAGTTTCTCAAAAGATGAATTTAGGTGCTTTTTTCTCTGGGAATACTATATTTTTGTAATCTTTTTTATTTTTTACCATATTTAATTCCTTTTCCTGATAGATGTTTATAAAGGAAAATTTAATTAAATACCTTTTTAAATTAGTTGAAGTACTTAAAGTGTTGAAGTTGAAAATTTTGTTTATCATCGAAAGATTCAAATAATTTCATATAATTTTCTTCCATTCTCTCCATAATCAGATAGAATGATTTTTATTAACTTAAGGGAAAACACTCCCTCCAAATCCACCATTTCTTCTTTCTCTTTGAAATAAGGGAAAAGTTAGTTTCTCTCTTCTATTTTTTGTCTTCTAATCCAAACATAATCTAAAAGTAATTATTTAAAACTAATTTGGGCAATTTTATTTATTGATTACAAAATATATTGTTTTATGCATTCCACTAAAATAAGCAAGGAAAACATGTACTGTACAGATATAACATATAAAATATATTATAATATATAATTTTGAAATATTTCCTCTTTCATACCTCTTTTTTAATACCATTTTCTTTAATAGTACATTTTAAATATAAATTCTTGGTCATTAGTATTTTGTCAAAAGCCACGGCTAATCTTAAAATCTTTTATACATGTAACCTTAAAAAAAATTATTTCTTGTCATTTTAATGCAAGAGTATAATCTTAAATAGTTACAACTTTTGCATAATTTAATGTCAAACAACACAACTTTCTACATTTGTAATATTATACTCCTGTATTTCGAAAGATTGTAACTTTGTATGAGTGATACATCATTTATGGAAAGAAATCACAATGATATAAAACTTTAATGTATTATATTCTCATGTAATAATAATATTTATCATGTATTTGTAATATTTTTAAATGTATATTATTAAATAAATATACTTTAAATTAAAACTAGTTTCTCATTATATATAAAGTGTCACAAAAGTGAACATCAATGCTACGTGAGACAATCTATGTTATCTTACCTCCAACTTAAGTTGATGTTTTGATTCATGCTCTTTGAATTATATTATTATGTAATTTTCTTTTCCAATTCATTTTGTTTGCATTTATTATAAGTTTTCCAAAAACACCATTGATTTACAATTTGGATAACATGATTTTGGACATAAAGTCACACTCCCATAAGTTTCACAAGAAATTTATAAAATCTATAAAATAGAAGATAGAAGATAGTTTTATATGTTCATGGAGTAGGTTTAATATAAAAAATTATTAAAGTATATATCTATTGCATTATCCTTAAATTTTGAGGCTAATCCAATTATGGTTATATTAGCCTTTTATATTTGTTTTGTTCCACACTTAATGTACAACTCAAAATTTTTCAACCATATAACAATGATGGGCTATTTTCTACCATGACTAAGCCCTCTATGATCTCTAAGACGATACTTGTAATCAGTCACCATAATAAGAAAACACATTCATTCTCCAGTACTGTAAAATACATTAAATACACTATTATTAAAAAGTTACAAAAAGTTGGTAGGTACCAACTTTTATCATAGTTACCAAAAAGATAATACTATTACTACAAAGAAAACATACTGCTACAAAAAAGTAAAAAAAAAAAAAAGATATGGAAAGATCATTCGTCGGCTAGTGACTTTTCCATGGGGAGCTTCTAAGGTTTCATCTTCTATTTTGACAAGACTAGTCAAATCCTCCATCACACTATTGATTTAATATCCATTAGATCTAAATGGTTAAAAACACAATTAATTCATTGGTTCAAATCTAATGGATATTAAATCAAAGGTAGAATGGAGGGTTGGACCAATTATGTAAGAAACATAGACAGAATTATAGAAAACCCTCCTTTCCATGATCTTTATTGTATAGAATATGTTAACATATTACAAACATTTTCAACCTTAGCATTTCCAATCCTAGCATTTGCCCCCTTTGGAAAATAAGCTTATGACCTTGGCTTTGGCTTTGATATAATGTAATACCTAAGAAATTCAAGGAAATTATAAAATATAATAAAGAAAACTCATTAAATAAAAGGCAGGCAGTATCATAAAGTCATAATTTAAGTTTAAGGTATAATAAGAATCGCAAAGATTTAGGGTTGCAAGTTTTGACCAAGCTAAGTTCTTTTGTTGAGTTCTCTCATAAGTGTTTTGATAATAATAAAAAGCATAAAGATGTATAATAAGTATGCTCAGTGTGCAACTCAATAAGTAAGGGATAAGATTTTGTTTTGGTATTGAATTTAAAAATCAGAACCAAATTTAGAGACAAATTCAGAACTACAATACAATATTAGAAGTTATGAAGTAGAATGTTTCATGAAGTATTTTGGACTTATAAGTGTTTGTATGCTTAGCTCCACTTGTTGAATATATTTAAGTAATGTATCTAATACGTTTCACTTAGTTGAATAATTAAATCTATAGGGACTAAGGAGGATTAATTAAATCATTTTAAGGACAAGATTATTTGGACATGTTCATCATGGTAATGGACAAATTTTTAATGGAATCTTATTAATAGTTGTTCACTAGATTTTTCTAGATTTATTTGGGGGATATTTACCAAGATAAAATAAGGATTTCATGGAAAGATGAATAAAATATTTTTCAAGCTCAAATCAAGATGGATATGGGAAGTAAGATTCAATACCAGGATAAATCTTATCCATATTGCAACAAGATTTTCAAATTCAAATTGAGCTAAGATAACAAATATCTTAAAAAGGATTAAGTTAAGCAAATCATATTTGATACAAGGCTATTCGTGTAATTATTCATCAAGAAGATATCTGAAGATCAAAATTCGAAATCTAAGAGTATCAAGCATCAAGATTTGCTCCTAATTTTTATGAGATATTTATTTTCAAAAAGACTTCAATTTTTTAAGGTTAAATCAGTGGAATACGAGAAGAAACCAGAGTAATTATATAAGAATACTTGCAAAGTTCATCAATAAAAGAGCAGTTGTACAACGTTCGAATTGCATTAATCAACAAAGGTAGTTTAGCTTCCACAATTTAAGTGATCATAACTACCAATGGCTAAATCAAGATATTTCAAGATTTATCTAAGATTTAAGCAAAGAGATGTTGTACCTAAAGATATAAAAAGAAAAAGAGTTAAAATTTTCGATAGACATCTAAGCTACATTCGTCTACTATAAACTTAATATTCGAGAAAATTCAGAGTCGTATTCATAATCTAATTTAGAGACAATATTGTCTATTATAGTTCTATATTCGGATTTTATCTTGTACTTTTATTGAGAGGATCATTGTATTCAATCCTTATTGTTATTGTAAACACAATTATTTGTGTGATAGGTTTTATGTTAGAAGAGAGATTCAAATTTTTATAATTCTATATATAGGCAAGGGTAACCTAGCGAGACATAGTAGAAAGACTTGTAATTGATTCTCTCTTGTTAAAGATAGTAAAAAATAATAGTGGAACGATACTGGTGAGGAACACTAGGTCCTTAGTAATGGAGCTAGAGAAGTGCAGTAGGCATAAGGTTGAAGCACTATAAATCTCTTGCTTAATCTTCTCATCCCCACTTTCATTTACTTTGTGTTTTATTATTGCTTATATATTGTTTCATGCTTAATCTTGCTTAAGTAATAAAAGAGGACATTTTTAATCATCTTTTGTGAAAAAGTTTGTAATTTTATAGTAACCAATTCATCTCCCTCTCGATTACTTTTAGGACCTATAATTGGTATCAAAGCTTAGCTCTTGATTATCTAGAGTTCAAAAATCCATCCGTGCTCCTTATTTTGATGGTACTAACTTTGCATATTGGAAATGTAAGATGGAAACATGTGTCAAAGCAACTAATTTCAAATAATGGGAAATCGTTGAATATAGAGACATCCAAATTGCTACTAATGGAGAGTCAATACTTACGAATGCTAAGAAGAAGAAGATTAAGAATAATAATTTGGCTAAACATTTGTTATTAATAACAATAGCACCATCTAAATATTATCTTATTTCTTGTTATAAGGTTGCAAAAGACATTTAGGCTACATTAAGTGAAATTTATGAAGGAACAACCATAATCAAGGACATATGGATCAACTCATTACTTCAAAAATATGAATTGTTCAAGTTTCAACTGGGAGAAAACATACGTAATGTGTTTAATCGTTTTATAGTTATTACTAATGAATTAGCATTGCTAGTTAAAAAGATGAAAGATTATGATCTTGTTCACAAGATATTAAGGATTTTGCCTAAATCATAGGATGCCAAGAAAATGGCAATTGAAGGAGCTTTAGACTTGTCAAAGATGACTATAAGCCAACTTAGAGAAAAGTTGCTTGCTTATGAATTTCATATCAAGCTTATTGATGAACTAGAGAACAGTAAAAAGACAATTGCATTTAATGCTCAAGAAGCTGATTCTGAGAATGATTCAAAGTCAGATGATGATGAGGACATCACACTACTTGCAAGAAGGCTAAACAAGATCCTTAAAAAGAAAGGTAAGAAGAATTTTTTCAATAAATGTTCTTCTTCTAATTGTTCTAAGTATGATGTAGGGAAAACATACAAGGAAGAGAAAAAGGAAAAGATAGAGAAGAAAGCAAAAAAAGAGAAAAAGGAATTGGTATGTTATGGGTGTAAGAAGCTTAGGCACATTAAGGACAAATATCCAGTGCTATTGAAGAAACTAGAAAAGTATAAGAAGATACAAAAAGCATTATTAGCCACTTGGATTGACCTGGATAGATGAATCAAAAGTAGAATAAAAAACAAATTTATAAACAAAAGAAAAAGCTAACTTATGTCTCATGGCTATTTATAAAGTAAATTCTAACTTTGATGATGATATTATGCCTGAGAGTGTTTGAAAACAGATTAAGAGTCTTTTTAAAAGCACTTAAAAGGCCTAATTCAATGAATAAACAAGATGATATATTAACAAATGATATTGAGGTCTTACAGATAGATAATGAATACCTAAGGACAACTCAAGATAGTTTAGAAAAAGAGAATTCAATGTTAAAGGAGGAAATTAAAGAATTAAAGGTTAGAATTAATGATATGTCTTGCATAATCGATATGACCTCTAATTAGTTCGATGAAAGTAACCAAAAATTGCAATTATTGTTATCCTCACAAAGATTAGATAATCCTAAAAATGGGCTTAGATACGAACATGGTGAAACTTCTAAGTCTAGTAATAAAACCGTGTTTATCAAAGGCAAGGAAGTAGTTGGCACGAAACCTATAAAAAATAATAAGTGCATGTTAAGAAAAATTTGATGTGCAAGGAAATTAATATAACAACAGATATATTGGCCAAGATAACAAGTATCTAATCTAATGCGTCTTTGGGGTCATATACATGGAGAGGCACCACAACAAGTAAGAGTAAGTAAATAAAATAGCGGTTTAGCAAATTGTAAGCTATCTAGCTGCATGTGACACATCATCAAGATCCTATACGGCCTACAATTCGTCGAATATGATGCATTAGTCCGAATTGAAGGGTCACTTGCTACTCCTTCTTACTAAAGGAAATAGATAAGAGTTGAAGAATAATGAGAACACTAAGGCTGCTCAACGGATGCTTGAATAATATGATATTGATGATCTATCTACATACAAGCAAGTAGAGGTTTATATACCCATCTACTAGGGTTACTTTATATGTATGAAAAGATAAAAAGGGTATCCTTACAATTAAGTTACATAGAACATGCCAAAAGGAGGTAAAAGAGACAAAGAATATCCAGTACAGTAAAAGAAGGAATCATTATGGAATGTTGTGCCAAAAAACACGTATCACTTGGTGGCTGGATATAAGAAATATGATACAAAGTAGGCAGAAGCAAAAAAGCATTGCAGTTAGTGGCCGACCTAATTTGGAACTGGTCAAGGACCAATTAGTTCTTCTAAAGAGAATCAGCTTGATTCGAGGTTAGATGCTTATGGTCGGATTAGGAGCTCGCCTTAGCTATTCTTGGGTTGTCTTCTAGGATAAAACATTGCTATTGGATAGGGGCGAATCTAACACAAGTAAGGATTTGATAGTCAGGTCGGCAGGAGACCAGCTCAGGATAGGAATTCTCATCTCGGCTAAAGATTAGAGTTAGTATCCTTCAAGCAAGTCCTTGGAGTCCTCTAGCTCGGTTACGTGCGATTGGTCTAAGGGGTTGATTCCTATCATCTACCTAGGGGTCGAAAAGATTTATCCTCAAATTTGGAGCAATCTCTGCTCTTTCTTCTAGGGTGTTTGCAGGATCTTCTATTGGCTGGTGAGGAATCAGGTCGGACACATTAAAGGTAAGGGAAACACTATAGATATCAAGCAACTTGATCTAGTAGGCATTGTGGTCGATCTTCTTCAAAACCTTGAATGGGCCATCAGCTCGAGGAGATAGTTTGCTCTGTCTAAAGTGTGGGAATCCCTCTTGGCTGAGATGAATCCATACTAAGTCTCCTGGCTAGAAAGAAACAGTTTGGTGGCTTCAGCTACCAATTTCTTATTGTCTCTGATTAAACTTGGTGATCTTCCTGGTTATAGACTAATATAGCAATTTCAATTCTTAGGCTCGATCAACTCCAGATTAATTCTCTTTAGCAGCTACTAAGGTGTTAATCAGGTCGAGGGGAATTGTCGGATTAAGGCCATAGATGACCTAGAATGGAGTCTTTCCAGTGGTGCTATAGACAGTCCAGTTATATGCGAACTCTACATTTGGTAGGTACATATCCTAATCCCTCAAGTTCTTTCCTACAACAACTTTGAGTAGATTGCCTAGTGTCCTGTTCACCACTTCAGTCTGGCCATTAGTCTAAGGGTGGCTACTAAAGCTAAATACGAGTTTATTTCCAAGTCTTCTCTAAAGAGTCTTCCAAAAATAGCTGAAGAATTTTGTATCCCGATTTGAGACAATAGTCTTCGGTACCCCATGTAGTCAAACAACTTTCTGCAAAAACAAATCAGCAATATATAGAGCATCGTTAGTTTGATGGCACGGGATGAAGTGTACGTTTTGCTGAAGCGATCTACGACAACAAATATATAATCTTTTCCTCTGGATGTCCGGGCCAACCTTAGGATAAAGTTTATACTGAGGTCGGCCCAAGGAAAGGTTGGCATCAGCAAGGGCATGTACTTTCCATGGGGTTCTCTCTTCCGCTTAGCTCGCTTATACACCTTATAACAACCAACTACTTTAGCGGATCTCGACAACCCAGAATGAAGGCAATTTGAGTTTAAAATGAGAACGGGAAACATAAAGTGAGAATGGGGTTTTGAGTGTGAATGTGGATGGATATCACACACCAAGACACAAATACAATTGAGGAATGAGCTTGAAATAAGGTTTGATACGACTCACAAATACTAAATATTGCTTTGGGTTTCAAATGAGAGGTTAAATGCGACTTACTAGCCTGCTCAAATGAAGGTTTCACTACAATCTTGAGAACAAGATTGATAAGAATGTGGGAAAGACTAAAGAGTTTGTTCAACACTCAATAATCCGATAAAAGGCAAGGTCTAAGAGCTTAAGTCTGACTTTGCTTAAAAGAAGAAAGTTTTCACTGTAAAAATGATTGTCTTCCTTCATATCTCTCTATATGTCTACAAATGTTGCTATTTATAACAAGTGCTAAACCCTAGTGGCAAAATTGTAAATAATATATAAGGCCTTACACCCTAAAGAATTGGGCCCATAAATAAAATAAAAGAAAACATGTACAAGAATACAAAACTATGCGTTTTACAAGGGAAGTCGGCATACAATCGCTTGGTATGTCCTGGAAGGAGTAATATATGAACCAGACGGTGTCGGCAAATGGATATATGGGTTGAGGAAAGAAACCTTGAAGTTTTGTATAGCTTAGTCGAGACATCAGAGAGGTCGACCCATAATTGACAAGTTCTAAAGTTAGTCGACACTAGTCTCTTTGTACTGTACCGAATATATCCTACTCTTGGCAACGTAGTCTCTTAGCTACTTGGTTGGCAACAAACTAGTTGCTAAGTGGTTGCTTTTCTTCCTCTCATCCTTCTGGCTTCAGCTTAGCTTCAATAAGCATTAATCGGCCTTAGCTTCGAATCGGTTTGCCTCGGCTTAGATGTAGTCGAAGGTTGATTCCTATTATTACCGTTGGTCTGAAAGGAAGTCGTCCTCGATGTTAAGCGTTGAGCACAGGCCTAGATACTGAATGAGCTCCTCTTCCCTTTTCGCTTCACCATGGGTGCTGAGTGTCTCTAGATTTCCTCAACGCTCATAGGGGTTAAGCAATAACTCTTCCCATCCTTCCGAACAGTATAAGTGTTAAGGAAGCCATCATGGATCACTTTCTGATCATACTCCCATGGTCGACCAAGAAGTAAATTTGTGGCATTCATTAGGATCACATCGAAGTCAATATCGTCCTCATACTGTCTTGCCTTGAATGCAATTCAAGCTTACTTATACACATGGACCATACCCTTGTCATTAAACTACTTCAATCCATAAGGTCAGGGGTGCGAGTAGGTCGAAAATTTCATCTTTTCTACTAACTCAACAAAGACGATATTGGTGCAGCTACCTCCATTGACAACAAAGGAACAAATCTTCCAATTCACTAAGTACAGCAAGTGAAATAAATTTTCCCTTTGATCGGGATCTATCTTCAGATCGGCTCATGTCACCATAGCTAAGAGTTCATGTAAATTTTCAACATAGACGTCTTCTTCTATCAATTCATTTTCTGAATTCTTATCACTCTGACTTTCTAATTGAGCTTTGGACCCTTTACCCTTCAAGATCATGACCCTTTTATTCAGGCATTGGGATACAATATGTCCGTAACTTAAGCATTTGAAGCACTTTACATATTGCGTGTAAATAATGTATAAGGCCTTAAAACCTAAAGAATTAGGCCTATAAATAAAACAAAGGAAAACATGTATAAGAATACAAAACAATGTATTTTACAGGAGATGTCAGCATACAATCACTCGACATGTCTTAAAAGGAGTAGTATCCAAACCGAACCGGGTCGACAGTTAGATGTAGGGGTTTAAGAAGGAGACCCTGAAGTCTCACGTAGCTTGGTTGAGACACCAGAGAGGTCGACCCATAATTGCCGAGTTCTAAAGTTAGTCGGCACTAGTCTCTCCGTACTGTATCGAATAGATCCCACTCTTGGCAATGTAGTCTCTCGGTTACTCGATTGATGACAAATTAGTTGCCGAATGGTTGTTTTTCTTCCTCTCGTCCTTCTAGCTTTAGCTTGGCCTTGGCTAGTATTGATTGGCTTCGACTTCAGATAGGTCTGCCTTAGCTTGGATGTAGTCAGAGGTTGATTCCCATTACATCCTTAGCCAAACTAGGCCATAAAAGTTTTTCCTTAATAGATTAGCTGTCTTAGTTTCCTTAAAATGATCAAATAATCCTCTACTATGAGTTTCCTTGACCAATAACTCACACGTAGAGCAGTTTGCAATACATAGCCTGCGGTACTTGAACAGATAGCCGTTCTTAAGATAATATCCTCCAACGACTATTCCTTCTTGACATTGCTCAACAATGAGACCAAAGTGAGGGTCATTAGCATATTGCTCAGTGTTGAGTGAGAATCCCAATAATTTTGTCTACAAAGTGGTCAGCAAAGCTTGTCGTCATGATAGAGCATCGGCGACAACATTTGCACATCTCTTCTTGTGCTAAATGACATACGACAACCCTTCCATAAGACCCAACCACTTGGCTTATCTCTTTGAGAGTTTGTTCTGACTCCTAAGATACTTGATAACTCTTATTTTAAATACATTTCACATAGTGATTTTATACTATTTCCCTTACATCTTTGGTTTTCTTTAAAGAAATTGATACTTAATTGAGTAAAATTTTGATTTCAAGGTTTGAGCGCATTCTTGGATTGAAAATGAAAAAAAAGAATCAAGTTTCACTCAATTTGGAGTTCAAATGAATGAGTTATGAAGTTTTGAAGTTACATAAACAGTAGGAAAAAGTGGCAACTTAGAGATAAGATACATGATTCTTCTGGAAAGTTGTTCTTTTGTGTAGGAATTCATTATACATTAGTGAAATTCTAAATTATATTACTAAGTGAAGAGATTCTGGTAAATAATTTAGGATTAGAGTTAATATGCTTGAGAAAGGTGTTAACTTTAATTGTAAATCCCCCCGGTCAAGAATAATAGAGATTGAGTTGAATACATTTTAAGTGGTCACATGTTAAACACTAGGGGAAATAATTCCTAAATACGTTATTTGCCTTCTTGAAGTCGTTCTTAATTTTATCGTTTTCTAAATTGTTTAATCAAGTCTCATAATTAGGTTAGTTTGTTAATTTTAGTATTTTTAATTCATTCAACCCATCACAATTTTCCGGTTAGGTAATAGAGCTAAGGTTAATATTAGTACTCAAAGTCTCTAAGGGATCGATTCGGACTCACATCCGCTATATTAAAACTGATAGGTGCACTTACCTGATATCAATACTTCAATGATTTGTGGTCAGTGTAAATAACAAACTCTCGTGATAGTAGATAGTGTTGCCAAATAATGAAGGCTTGGAAAAGGGAGTACAACTCTTTCTCATACATAAAATAGTTAGGGTAGGACCACTAAGTTTCTCACTGTAGTAGACGATGGGTCGTCGCTCTTACATCAGGACAATAACAATTCCAACTCCTAGTGCATCACATTCTAGTTCGAAAGGCTTATCAAAATCTAGCAAAGATAAGATAGGTGCCAAGATGAGCTTTCCCTTAATCTCTTTGAAGCTTTGTTTAGCTCGGTCATTCCACTTGAATCCTTTACTCTTCTTTGTTAGCTCGGTTAATGGGACAACTATTGTGCTGAAGTCCTTAATAAATTGCCTATAGAAAGTAACTAAGCCATGAAAACTTCAGACCTTAGTGACATTCTTCGACATCAGCCATTCCAAAACAATTCGGATCTTTTCCTCATCTGCATGGATTCCTTCCCTTGACACTATAAACCCTAGGAAAACCATCTCATTTTAGCAGAACATACACTTCTTCACATTCCCATACAACTTCTCAGTTCGCAAAATATCAAATAAGTCACAGAGATGTTGAACATATAGCTCAGGTTATCACTATATACCAATATTTCATCAAAATACATGGCCACACATCTTCCAATTAGAGGACATAACACATGATTCATTAATCTCATGAATGTGCTCAACGCATTAGTAAGTCTGATTGTTATAACCAACCATTCGTAGAGTCCATGCCTAGTTTTGAAGGCAGTCTTCCACTCATCTCCTCATCTCATACGAATTTGGTGATAACCACTTCGCAGATCAATTTTTGAAAACATTTTGGCACCATGAAGCTCATCTAACATATCATCAAGCCTTAGTATCGGATATCTATACTTGATAATAATCCGGTTAATTGCTTAGCTATTAATGCATATACACCATGAACCATCTTTCTTTGGAACGAGCAGAGCTAGTACCGCACAAGGGTTCATGCTCTCCCTCACATATCCTCACTTTATAACCTCATCCACCTGTTTCTTTAGCTCAACAGCTTACTCAGGGTTCATCCTGTATGCAAGTTGGCTTAGCAGAGTAACGTTCGGCTGTAGGTCAATACAGTGCTTAATGCTTAGGACTGGGGGTAGTCCTTTCGACAATTCTTCAAGGAATAGATCGACAAACTCATTCAATAGGCTTCGGATTTCATTTGGGACATCCTCCAAATCCCTTATCTCCAACAACCTCCTAATCAACAGGAACATGGGCTCATCAACCTTTTCAACAGATTGGAGCTCTCTTTGGCTCATAAATAAGGTCTTCTTCTTCTTACTGGCTTAGGTGAGCTGATTATGGGTCTCATTCACTTGGGATAAGGTCATGGATTGTAACACAATCTTCCTTCCATCCTTAACAATGGCATAGGTGTTCTTATACCCATTACGAGTAACATGTTGGTTGAACATCCAATGTCATTGAAGCAACAAATGTGAAGCTCCCATGGGGACGACATCACAAACTACTTCATCCCTATACACAATCCCAACACTAAATGGTACGATCACTTGTTTAATCACATGCAAAGCACCCTTATCATGAAGCCAATGCAGCTTGTAAGGTCAGGGATGCTTTAAGGTTGGTAGACCTAACCTCTACACAAAGGACTGTGCAACTACATTAGAATAGCTTCCTCCATCTACTATAATGGTATACAATTATCCCTTGATGGTATATTTATTGTGGAATGGATTTTCCCTTTAATCTTGCTCAACAGGGAGCTCAATACTAGGGTCATCACTTCTCCCTGGTTGAAATAAACACAAGTCTCTTCCTCCTCCTCTGCTTCTGCCTCTCAAATATCCTTTTCCTCCTCAGAGCACCATAGCGCATCGGTTCGAACACTCCACAACCATGTGTTCAAAGTTTAAGCATTTAAAGCACTTCATCTCACTAGTCTTTCGTTTGGAGGTTTGTCCTTTCTCAAATGTTCTCAAGGTTAGCCTAGCCTCAGGTCGACTTGACTAATCGGCTCAACCCCACTGGTTCGCTCGGCTGTCATTAGATTGGTCATTCCAACCTTCAGCTCTGTATGGCCTCCTCGACTCAACTTGAATAGGTCGACATGGTACAAGGGCCGATACAAGACAAGTGCACCTATCAGTTTTAATATAATGGATATAAGTTCAAGTCGATCCCTTAGAGACTTTGAGTACTAATATTAATTTTAGCTCTATTATCTAACTGGAAAATTGTGATGGGTTGAATGAATTAAAAATACTAAAATTAACAAACTAACCTAATTATGAGACTTGATTAAGCAATTCAGAAAGCGATAAAATTAAGAACGACTTCAAGAAGGTAAATAACGTATTTAGGAATTATTTCCCCTAGTTTTTAACATATGACCGCTTAAAATGTATCCAATTCAATCTCTATTATTCTTGACCGGAATGATTCACAATTAAAGTTAACACCTTTCTCAAGCATATTAACCCTAATCCTAAATTATTTACCGGAATCTCTTTACTTAGTAATATAATTCAGAATTGCATTAATGTATAATGAATTCCCATACAAAAGAACAACTTTCCGGAAGAAACATATATCTTATCTCTAAGTACACATGTAATTCTCTCTAATTATGTCAAGATCTCATTACATATGTGATTTCTCAATCACTATGCATAATATCATAAATTAATACCCTAGAAATATCAATTAACAATTAAAAAAACATAATTGAATCAAGAAAAGATAGAAACTTCATTAAAAATTATCAATAAATCTAATAGTCACACGAAACCCTAGGTTCCACAATCCTAAATACAAGAATCTTAAGCTATCATAATGAAACTAAAAACGAATTGCAACAAAATCAAGAAATAAAACATGAAAAACCCCTTTTGTTGATGAAAAATCTCTTTAATCTTGAAGTTAGGTGTTGCTTTTGTCTTTTGCTCCTCCTTTTCTTTAAGTCTCTTATCTTTTGAATGTCCAAAGTTATGTACGAAACCCTAATAAGTCTTTTTATAATGTATTGTAAAGTTTCTTTTCTCGTCACCAGACACAGCCTGGAACACAGTTATGTCCCCAAGTTGTGTAACTTACTAACCTTGGCACTTAAAATCTTCTTACATGGACACAGCCTGAGGATATAGTTGTGTCCCAGACTGTGTAACTTTCTGACCAAAATTTGCCACTTTCTCCTATTGTTTAACTTCATAACTTATTCATTTGAACTCCAAATTGAGTAAAACTTGATTTCTTTTCTTCGTTTTCAATTCGAGAATACATTCAAACCTTGAAATCAAAATTTTACTCAATTAAGTATCAATTTCTTTATAAAAAAAAACCAAAGATATAAGGGAAATACTATAAAATCATTTTGTGAAATGTGTTTAAAATAAGAATTATTAGGGGCTTAGGAGAATATTAGCCTAAGTTGGCCCAGCACATTTTTTCTTTGCTATTCGACCCTCTGCGCTATCTTGATCGCCTCTTCTAAGGTATAAAACCTTTGCACTTCTACAATGTTGTGAATCGTAAATCTGAGTCTAAAAATAAATCTCGATATGGTATGTGCTTCTAGTTCTTCCATGTTGGCTCGGATCATAAGCATTTAGAACTCTGTAAAATAGTCATCAACAAACTGGCTTCCTTAGTGAAGCTCCTACAACTTTGCAAATGTATTTTGTAGGTACGTCTTGACAATAAATATGCCCCTTAATAACCTTTTCATCTCATCCCAAGTTCTAATACCTCATCTTCCATCCCTTGCTCTAGCTGCATTTAGATTTTTCCAATGTATGGTATACCCGGTAAACTCTAGTCTAGCAAGTTGGACTTTAACAACATCTGTATACCCATAATAGTCAAACACCTTATCAACCTTTTCTTCCCACTCTAAGTACTCATCAGCATCTCTACTTTTACTAAAGAGTGGAATTTGAACCTTGACATTATATAGTCCTCCATAAGCTCGACGTCCTCGTCCCTATCCTTTGTAATAGTCAACTTCTTCTTCTTCTTCTTCCTCTCCAAACTCTTCAACATCTAAGTCCTCATCATCTCCCTTGATCTCTTCTAACTCCAGTCTTCATCTAATAGCTCCTCCAGCTCGAGGGGGTCAAACTGGGCGATTGGCTCGACCAGCCTAGCCATAACCCCTTTCTTGAATATTTTCACGTGAACTTTGTGATGGCATACCCTATGGTTGTTACTTGTTAACTTACATCGCTATGATTGGACTCTCAACAAGGTTTGTGAGTCTATCAAGTTTGTGGTCAACAGACCTAGGGGTATTGCTACCATTATGACAATGACCACATTAAGCACCACTACTCTAGTCACCAATAATACCATGAACACTTGAATCTGACATAATACAATACTTTCTGAATAGATTAATAACTTTAATACCCATTAGTCGCTTAAATAGAATAGAAGTAACTTGCTCGGCTTTTGTAATGAAAAACAGAGTAAGAACAAAGTAATAATGGAACCACATTTACTAACACATAAACACATTATAATAGCTACGGAAAGAACAAAGCAGCCACTAACAGTAAAGCCAACCAAAACTTCATTGCAACTTCACACACTTCCTCATGGAACCGTGCTATGATACTAGTGAAGCTGATGTGTTTTTAAGGTTGTATACATGGAGAGGCACCACAATGAGTAAGAATAAAGAAATAAATGGGGGTTTAGCAAATCCGTGAGCTATCTAGCTAAATATGACATACCATCAAGATCCTACACGCCCTATAATTTGCCAGATATGACATACTGGTTTGAATTAAAGAGTCACTCGCTACTACTTCTTACTAAAGGGAATAAATAAGAGTTGAAGAATGATGAGAACACTAAGGTTGCTCAAAAGATGCATGAATAATATGATATTAACAATCTGTCTGCGTACAAACAAGTGGGAGGTTATATACTCGTCCACTAAGGTTACTTTACATGTATAAAAAGACAAAAAGGGTATCCTTACAATTAGGTTACATAGAACATACCAAAATGAGGTAAAAGAGACAAAGAATATCCAATACAGAAAAAGAAGGAATCATTGTGGAATGTTATGCTAAAAGACACGTGTCGCTTGGTAGCTGGATATAAGAAATATGATATAAACTAAGTAGAAGCAGAAAAGCATTGCGGTCAATGGCCAACCTAATTTGGAATAAATCGGGGACCAATTAGTTCTTCTAAAGAGAAGTTAGCTTGATTCGGGGTTGGATGCTTGTAGTCAGATGATCCATCAAACTAGGTATATGATAAGTATAATTGTATTTAACACTCATATACCTAGACTTGTGTGCCAATTCAATCCGACTCGGAACCGACCTTGAACCGTTGGCTCACGGGCCAACTGAAGAGTGAACCGGAACTAACTCTTAAGAGGCTTAGCCTAGGTCGGTTTAGTTGAATAGACAATTGAAGGGCCATCATGAGTTTTTTTTTTTAATTTCGTCAATTATTATAAATAATTTGTATGCTATTTGTTTATTTCCTTTTTTCCCAACTAAATATAATACTATATGTTGACATATCGTCTATTATTGCTTGTGAATCGAATTTCCCTCAATACATATAAATATTATATAAAGTATATATATTATAGTATATATATATATAGTATATTAATTATTATATGTTGTATGTTGTATATTATATATTATATGTAGCATATACATAATATCTTTGCATTATATATATAGTACATACATATATTATATATATTGTTAAATTTTAGGGTTTGCTCGACCCTAAACTAGCCAACCAACTGGTGGTTTGGCCCGTTGGTTGGAGCCCTAGCAACCTATGTAGTTTTTACATATTAAACCCTATAGGTCTTTAGGGCCTAATGGTTCAACGACTGGATTAGACTCGCCTATGACTAGGTCGAATCGGTTTAATGACTTGACAAATCGATTCTGGATCTACTCACCATTTAGAATCGGCCCCTATACATGTTTACATATGCCTCTTCCCTTCTTTCCATGCTTATTGGGGATGACCAACCTATTATAATATATATAACTTTGATAATCTTTATCATTTATATTTTTTTGTTACAACTATTTTAGTTTTCCTTAACATATTTCTTCCAATGGTTTATTATAAAGATATGTACTTTGTGTAAAGAATGGCAAGATTATAACCCTTACATTACAAGAGCTTTACAGTTACGTTCTCCATTTTTATAGAATTGATCAATTTCTTTATCTCATCATTTATTTATATTTATATGAACCATTAAGTTTATGATTTGTTCAATAGTTCATATTTAAAGAAATATAAATTACAGATGACATAGAGAGTATGACCGGTTTGGTAAAAAATAAGGATATATGACTTAATATAAAAATAACATAACTTTACGTTTCTCTTAAAGGATGCAATTATTCTAAGTCACATAATATTTCGCATACAAATGTAGTAATTAAATGATTTAGTTTAAATTAAATTATAGTAATTATACCATTTTTAGACAATTTACAAATATACTTTATTAAAATATTAATTGAGACACTCTTTTGATTGAATTTAGTAATTTTAATTAATTTATATGTAAAATAAAATCCGTGCCTTTGCTTGAGGATTTAACTTGTAGTTTATAATTTCGGAAGCTTTTTATCATTGTACTTCTTTGACTTTACATTTCCGTATGTTAATACTAGTTTTGAATACAACGAAAACAATTGCTTATATATGTTGGAAGTATAGTAAACCTACAACAACATGACCCTTCATGTATTTATTTGTACATTTATTATTCTTTTTCAAAAGACTTTGATTATTTGTATATTTTTACTCGCAATACATTTTGCAATTTTTATTACCAATATCCTTTCATTTTTTAAGAGACATATCCTTTCATATATAGAACAGTATTTGCCGAAAAGTTGCTTACATAATGACATATAAAATGATGCAACTCTTAGTATATGATGTTGTGTTTTCATTAATCAAAAGAATGTAATTTTTTCTAAATGTTATAGTATTTAACCATCAATAGACACATGAATTATAATAAATAAAACAAAATATACTTATATAATTAAATAATTACATTGATACAATTCTTTAAATATAAATCTATCAACATATAAATTACGATAATCTTTCCCATAAATATACTATTTTCATAAAATGAAACTTCGGCATTGCAGCTGCTCCATCTAGTTTCACAGTAAAGCAAATTTATCTAAAGCATTCTTTTAATTTGATGGAAAAACACGACTTCCTAAAGGGAAAATAAAACCACGATGGTCGGTTAAAACAGCTTTGCATTATTAAAATCATGGAAAGGAAGAGAAAGAGAAAAGGAAAAGGCATCGAATGAACATAAAAAGGAACCCTCAGAAAATGACCCGTCCACGTAAACCAAAACCTCCCGAATCATCTTCATCTCGCACCAGCAATAATGATTTGGATG
Source organism: Lumnitzera littorea (assembly GCA_024138015.1). Lineage (NCBI taxonomy): Eukaryota > Viridiplantae > Streptophyta > Magnoliopsida > Myrtales > Combretaceae > Lumnitzera > Lumnitzera littorea. The sequence goes on from JAMXBB010000003.1 coordinate 94,503,165, forward strand.
ATGATGAAGACAATGGCGTTTATCAGTCTTCTTCCCGACTTCACTCTCAATCTCCATCATCACCTTGCCTTGCACACGAAAACATATACAATAATAAGAACAATCCTACAAGGAGTTTCGATAATATTGCATCAGCCGTCGCTACAAAATTCTCTAGACCTTCATCACCAACGCTATTGCGATGCCCCTCGTTGTCATCATATATAAACGTCGCACCGATGCCAGTTTTTCGAGGCGGGCCCAATGAGTGTCCTATCAAGCACTTGAACCGGTTCACTAAAGTCTGCCGTGCAAATAATGTGGCCTCCACTGAGTTGATGATGAAGATTTTCCCTGTTACTCTACAAGATGAATCGGAATTATGGTACGACCTTAATGTCGAACCCTACCAGTCCTCAATCACATGGGACGAAATTAAGGTGATGTGATTAAAATATTTTGGTAAGTTTAATAAGTTTTAGTTTCATCTTTCAGGATTTGCACAACATCGTTCATTAGTATTTAGTCTTTTTAACAAATATTCATGTTCATTTACATTTTCTTGGGAGTTCTACTATTTTCATTTGTAATTAAAAGGTTAAAGTATATGATTGAAGTCTTGGAGACACGTCGGGTATCATGACCGGTGAACCTCTTAGGAGAGAAGGGACGAGTCTGGAAGTTTGTGTTAGATCAAAAAACTTACTATACAGAGTTTTTATCGAATCTGTTGTCTTTAAACATAACATGTATGGCATACGGTCTTGAACTATAAATTACAAATGAATGGAGATTCTTGTCAGGATCGATCATATTCTATTAGGATGTGTAATTGCCATTATTATCATTCATACTTATATTGAAATTCTCGTAAATTAATTTTATATATATTTCAGGTTTCATTTTTACAAGCGTACAAGAGGATCAAATTGGATGATAAACTGAAGTCCCAAATGATGACAATTAATCAAGGAAGGAATGAGTCCGTAAGGTCATATTACATTAGGTTGCAATGGACACTTCAAAACTATCCCGATCATGGGCTGCCAAATTATTTACTTATGACCATTTTTGTGGATGGCTTGAGGGAAGATATCAAGGCATGGATCTTACCACAAAAGCCTGAGGTTATTGATGATGCTTTGAGGCTGGCAATCACTTATGAGCAAGCCGAGGCGATTCAGGGTTTCGGCAGGAAGGAAAGAGTTGGTGCTGTGACTAGATGCGGGTTTTGTGGAGAAGAGGGACATGAAGAGAGGATGTGTGAGATTAGGGAGAAATTGAGGGAATTGTGGTTGAAGAATAGTGAACATACATGTGGTGATAACGGTGGAGAAACAGTGAGGTCCTTTTCTTCTTTGGTGGGGAAGCCCAGTAGTGAAGTGGGAAGTGAAAAGGAAAAGACTATAGAGGAAATTGAAGGAGGAGAGAAGACAAATGGGATGGTGATGATGAAAAAGAGTCAATGCCAATGTTCAAAGCATCAATGTTGGAAGAAGAAGAAGCTTGGAAGGAGTAAAAGTCTTGTAAATGCACGTTCTAACGTCGGATTATGAGATTGATCTTAATATGTAGGTCATTTTCTCCTTTTCTATGTATCAAACTATCATCTTGACTTGTTATCTTGGAACTTTCCTTCTAACCTTCCGCTAATTTACAATTTATAGCTATACCGAAAATGCCTTAATAAGCAAAATATTGTTGTGATTACTCCCTTTTGATAACTATGCTTGTTATAAGTGATCTAGAAACACCTGCTAAAAAAAAAACAAAAAAAGGGATAAATTACACATACCATCCTTGTAAACTTTCTAAATGACATGATACCCCACCATTTGCAAAATAAAACACTTATCCCCCTACTTTTGCCGACTTGAATGCTTATATGGAATAATAACTAATGGGTCTTTGCTAGGTCATGCTACATCGTCATAATCCATTATTTTAGTTATATAGTACAATCATATACATATATATTAATTAGCTAAAATAATAAAAAATTAAATTAATACAAAAAATTTTAAAAAGAGAGAAAATGTTGATTTGTTTTTTCAAATAATATACAAACTTCTAATTTATCTATATTATAAACATGTATGGAGCAAGATAGATGATTTGTTACAGGTAATTTTACCATTTTTAGAGGCAGCAGAACAAATAAAAGAAAAAACAAATAGAATCAGAGAAAGAGCTTCTATAGCCCTTACTCATATCCTATATACATAGAGTTTAAGGAACCACTAAAACAATATTTTGAATATTTTTACTTATTTAACATTTTAAAAAAATTATTATTAAGAGATGATTTTTTAATATATTTGATTATAAATATAGGGCAATTTATGAATTTTAAGAAAACATAACCCTCATTCCCTTTCTCTCTCCCTCCTCCAATATTCCTATTACTCCCTATATCTCTCTCCTCCAACATTCCCACTACCCCTTATACCTCTTCCCATAACCCCTTTCTCTCTCTCTTCCTCATCTATTAATATATTTTATTAATATTATAATATATTTGATTATACTACACAACTTTATAGGTAGCATGGGTACGCCGCTAATATTATATATATACAAGGATAACCTTTCCCTATGATGCAACCTCCTTACCAATGGCCCTTTGGTGTTGAAGCACACAATAAGGACCTAAAGAAGGAGAATAATAGAAATAATAAGTTTATGTATTATTTGAAAAATGATCAGCATTTTCTTACTTTTTCTTTAATTTTCTGTATTTATTTAATTTTTTTATTATTTTAGCTAATTAATATTGTAACACTCTCGAACTGGAGGGCGCCACAACCTACTACGTATTCCTACTATTCAGGAATACGTTAAGGCTCTAAAACCAACTACAATTTCCAAAATATAACTTATAACAATCACTTATCAAATATAAAACAACAATTCTCCAAATATATTAATTTAAGTGACTCACTTTAGCTCCAAACATACTAAATAACTATATCTTACTCTTCTACAATATGCGAAACTAACTGCCTCTCTTTCTTGACCCAATGATAGCAAAATCCATACTTAATGTAAACATATAGAATCAACCTGCAGTTATAAAAATAGAGAAATGAGTCAAAACTTAGTATAGATGCACAAATACACATAGATGCCAAGTCCATAATATACGCATGCGTATAATGCAACTATAAAAGAATGTAAACAAACATCAAATTAATTATCTTTAATTTAGAACACAGAAATACTCATGACGTTGCCACATCTTAATCTTTATCCACATACATAGGTAGATATAATATAAGTCTTCTTTTAAGTCATTTACGCCTAGAGTTTAGAGTCCAAAAACTAAAAACCTAATATTCTAACTGCGTCATTCCATATAAAAGTCCACTAGGAAAACCTCGCATACAATCAATGGTTATTCCTCTAAGGAATTGCCACTACGAGCCTCTAGAGCGAGCAAGTCAAGCATAATAAGCAATTAAGGTCAATTAGGCCAAATATAGATTAGTCCGGTTAGATTCTAAGTCCTAACAGGCATAACCATACAAGCAAGCATAACATACCTGGGATAGCTTTTCCACAATTAACTAAAACTCCACAACTTTAAGTTTTGTACAAAAAAGCTCTAACCACCCAACGAGGAAGAAACTTGATAACTAACACGAATTTATTTAAAATTAGAATCAAGTATACACATTAACCCTTAGATAATTGATAATTGAGTTTCTACCTAAAAGTTACTCGTGAACCTATAAGATTATCCAATCAAAGGTTCCGAAAGAAAATAATTAAATCCAATCATAAATCAAGAATAGAAATTAAAGATAATATAAATACATAATACAATAAAGCCAAAAGTTAACACATCTATCTAATATTATTTAATTGCTTTAAATCGTAAAATACGATATATATATATATATATATATATATAATGGACACATGATGTAGGTGCCAAAATATATAATTTTACTAATCAATATAGAAATAAAAGAATTTGTACTTAATTTAATAATATTATAGTTCGTAGAAATACGTAGGGAATGACATATTAATAATTGAAATAAAAAAATGGATATACTTTATAAATAATATAATATACTATATAGTCATAATAACCTTCATAATTTCAATACTTAAATCGTAATATCATCAATATTAATAGTAAGGCACAATAATAATAAAATACTATCGTTGTAACTCCAATTGACACTCGAAACTTACATATAAAATACAAACATTAATATAACTTTATAATCAACCAGAAAATGATGACCTAGTACCAAATATAGTTGAAAATAGAAATCCCATGCTATAAATTTACATATACACATAATTCGATATTATGACCTAAAGTATAATAACTTTATATAAAATAAAATCACAATTACGATAATTAAATTAATTTACAATAGAAATCAAGTAACACAAAATAATTACTGTTCACAATAATATAGGAAAAAGTAAAAAATAGCATATTACGTACACGATCACAAAGAAATGGAATCGAATTAACTAGTGAAATAAAGCCAAGGTCAGAATACTAGATGAACACTAAATCAATGCTGAATATATACCTAAAAGATACAAAAATGCAAAATTTATAATTTGTTTAATAATATACCCAAATAATTAACAAATATTAATTTACTAGAATGGATTGGAATGCATGGAAGCGGGACAAAAACAAAATACACAGCAAAGTGAATCGATTCAGAGATCAAAAGTGCAAACAGGATAGCTTTAGAAAATGTCTGCATATTGGAATCAGAACTTGGGATTTGGGAGCACATTGAGTGAGACGAGAATTAGAGAGAATTGAATGGGTCAAAAACTAAAGATTAGGGGTGGGGGGGTGCGAGCTAAGGGGGAACCGAGGAAGGTAGGGCAAAGGGATAGAGAATATCGAGGAAAGGAAATAAAGGCAAGTGGTAAGAGGATTAAAGGGGTTAGGAGGTTCCAACACTGATGAGAGAAAGAAGAGAGTCAGAGGCCAATGGGATTGAAGGGATGAGAGAGAAAGCCACTAGATGGGTAGGGGGCTTGCTAACGAAATGAAGAAAGGAAGAAAAGAAAAATGAGAGGGGTTATTGAGGAATGAAAGATAGAGAAAGAGAGGAGAGAAATTTTAAGAGAATGAGAGTCCACAATTACAATGGTAAGAATGAAATAAAGGTAGGGTAGGGTTTTAGGGTAGGCTCTAGATTATTCTAAAATACTTTAGAATGTACAATGTTCTCAATTTAAATGGAAAATAAAGGATTAGCTAAAATAAGGATAAATAGTATTTAGAAAAAAAAAAAGAGAAAGATCATGTATTAAATTACTATAAGATATATAATACTAATAAAATATATACTTTATTTATAAGATTAATCAATTTAATGCATACGTAAAATAAGAGCTTTAGAATAATATTATTGAAATCTTAATTTAGACATCTATACTATAAAATAAAATTTAAAATAAGTCTGGCATTACTCCAAGATTGAAACTTTTCTTGACTATGATGCGTTTTCTATCGACATGATTTAAATAAATTTTATAACTTAATTATTATTTTTACTTTAACTGAGGTGTTTCAAATATATATGTATATAAATGTACTATATAAATATAATAATGAATTATGATGATGTAGCATGACCTGTAATGTTTATTATGCCACATCAGCATCCAAGTTAGCAAAAGCAAAGGGATAAGTGTTGTACTTTGAAAAAGTGGGGTGTTTATGTCATTTAGAAAATTTATAAGGGTAGTTCATGTTATTTACCAAAAAAAAAAAAAAAAGGTTTCTAACTTTTTATATACTTTATTTTTCCATAAAATGAATTATTAATATGGACGGTTATTTTTCCAATTAAAAGTCCTTCAGAAACTAGTAACAAGTATGCCAAGATAAATCGAAAAGCCTCCTTTTCCTTGCAGTTAATCCCCTTTTTCTAATGAAAATTTTTTTTTCCATTGTAGAAAATATGTTTCCAATGTTAGCTTGGATCTAGGGTTTGTTTTAGCACTTCAATCCTTTATCTTTTTTTTTTTTCTTTTTTGAGTAGAACAACAATAGAGCCTCTAAATATCGATTATGCAACGAGATGGTGTCTGTTATGTTAATGGGAAAACATTTTCTTTAACTTCCTATAACTAATAATTTAATTCGGTGGCTTATAGTTTAATCATTAAATATATTTACATGGTAGTTACCAAAAGAAACCAAGCCCATCCTACAAAATTCTTAATCATCGCGTCCAATTATATGATTACAATTTTCTGTCACACTTACTTCTATAATGCTGTTTTTTTATTTGTACATTATTTTAATTATCCAACATTACTATTATTTGAAAAATTTATTGCTTTTTATTTAAACAACATTTGTAAGGATTTTTTTTAACCAAAATAATGATACTTCATTCATTAACAAGTATCTAATAGAATATAGGTGGAATCACAATCAATATGAAAAGGAAACACACTAGAATCACTATAAAGCAACTTCTAAAGAGCAAATTTATTACGGTTTTGATTTTACTAATACATATTATCAACATTTTTTTATATATTTTTAAGTTTAATCTTTTTTTTTTTTTGTATTTTTTACATACATAACATTGATGCATCATCCACTAGTATCTTTTGTACACTAAAACTCATTCATATAATCCATTAGTATTTTCTTTAATGGAAGTTTCATTATAGTGTTATATAACTCTAGGTTTGTTGCCTAGTTATTCAACATTGTATATTCTTTATAATTGAAGAAGTATACTTCTTTATGTGGATTTTGTCCGTAAATGTTTATTATTAGATTTTAAGATTCTTTTGTACCTTTTTATGCCTTAAAACTACAATTAGGAATATTTATTTGATTTTGTTATGACTTGTTTTCATCCTCATGCCACCATTTATCTAAATTATTAAAGCAAAACCTCTCTTTTAATTATCACAACTACCAAAATTTGGTATTATGTAAGTTTAATTTATAAGTGACCATATTCTTCTTATTCATGTCATTTTCTCTCAAATATGATCATTCAATAACTACTATTTTTTACTAAAAAAAAAAAGAAGAAGCTATTTTCCATTTTTAAATTTAAAATTGTAATTTAAGTTACATTTTCCCTTTCATTTCTCTTCCCACTTTATTTTGGCAAGTGTTTGTTTTAAATCTTTACATTTTTGTTTTAAAAAAAAATCATCTAATATGTCATTCTTTCTTCCTTTCCTTATTTATGATTTTTTTTAAGATCATTAAATAACATTTAATAATTATATCATGTTTTAAAACAATTGAGTTTAATTTTGTCACATGCAAGGTGAGTGCACATTAGCTAGTACATTATTAAGGTATGAGTTACTTCATATATTTATATGCAAATGCTTATTTGTGTGATATAACATACTTGTATATTATAACTTGAGATACTAAGGTCTTTATATAAAATGATAAAATTTTTTGCCTTAAGACCACAATTGAGAATATTTTGTCGGTTTTATTATTTATTATCGCTATTTTTCATCCTTATACCTTCATTTAAGCATTGTAATTAGGTAGGCACACAAGCATGACCACACTTAAGCTTGCCTTGTAGGCTATCTAGGTACAAGTGCATGAAAAAATAAAAGACACAACTACAAGAGGACTTGAGTCTACACAAACAAGCACATACATGCCAAGCTTGATAAGATTGGTAAGCTACTGAAACACAAGTATAGAAGTACACGGTAGCACATTGACTATTTTTTATGTGAAATTGAAATAAAAATATGACTCTAAGCAGTTTTAATTAATTGGAATATTTAATGAATTAAATTTTTTTAATTAGTTCATTTTTTTGAAAATCACTAATAATTCAAATTTTTAGTAAATTATTTACTTCTTCTTCTTCTTAATTCTTAATTCTTTCTTCAATTGTTCTTTTATTAATAAAATGTCATATTATATATTATATATATTGTACTTATATATATATATTATTAAAGGCTTTGAAAAAGGCTTAGTGTGTTTAGTATTCTTATGATTTTATCATTCATAATTTTATAAAAGAGCCCATATATGCTTTCTCTCAATGTACAAAAATTATTTAATTGATGTTATAATTGTCATTTACCATCATGAACCATTTTCACATAGAACAACAGAACATTTCCACAACCCACGTACTAAGTTGGCAATGTAAACTCACATGCACCTTTTCTTCCACCAAAAAACACGACCTATAAACTATCTTAAATTTTAGGAAGCTATTTGATTGATGATTCTTTATCATGTCATCTCAACACAAATGTACCTGCTTTCTTTTACTAAAAGCAAGAGTTTCTCAGTTTTTACCTATATTTTTTATGGGACCAATCTAACCCTTAATCCTACCCTTAATTTAATATCCATTAGATCTAGACTATTAAACCAACTGTACTTTCAACAGTTCAAATTTATTACATATTAAATCAATAATACGATAGGAGCTAGATTGATTCCATTAAAATAGAAGACATAATTCTTTTGATCGATATATAGACAAGCGGAAAATCTCCTCTAGCATGTATTCCAATCATAAACACCACTATTCCATCTAAGATTTTGACATTTCTTTATCTCTCCATGCCCAATCGAATTCCTTACTAAGTAAATAGTCCTCCAATACTTAAGTGGTGATAGAAGGAGAGAGAAACCTATAGGGAGAAGATATGGCAATGGCAACTCTACTCAATAGACTCTCTTCTCCTCATTGGACCCTTTCGACTTCTCTTCAATGGCAGTTCCATTCATCTCATGGTTTTGTTCTCTTCCTTTTTTCTCAATCCAAAATCGTGTGTTTTTATTTATGTGACTTTTCAATTTATGTATTATTTTGTGCATTAGATCTATAATCATAACGATATTAAAACTTGTTTGCTTCAATTTTTTTTTCCTTGCAATAAATAAAGCAACTAAATGTGCCTTTAAAAGATATTCATCTTAAAATTGCTAACTTTATCAAAAATTGAGCAAGCCCAACAATCAAAGGTAAATAACAATATTTTTTTTTCTTTATATTTACCAACTTAAGTAGTGTTTGCATTCTATGGATCACTTTATTAATGTGACAATGTTTTACATTTACAAGTGTGGTGTATGAATTTCATATTAGTGTATGTGATTTGATTATGATTTGTTAAAATTTCATTGAAAGGATCTCAAAATTATACCCTTTTCAAAACTTAATGTTAGTGTCTTTTATGCATGTTGTTGATCTATTATGACTAACAATTATAGTGAAGGCTATATGAGTGCTTAATGGTATAGAGGAAATGAGTATGTAATCCCTCATATCCAACATAATTCTATTACCCTTTTTTTTTGTGTTTTCCTTAAAAAGATAGCATTCGTTCATGGTATATATTAAATAAATTACTATGACCAAATTGTGGAACTTATGAGTCCTTTTATAATATGTTATAGTGATGGGTACCTATCACGAATAGGGGGACAAGAAATAAGAGAAGATCATAGCGGTAAGGAGGCTTTATTATAGAATGACTAATAAAAATATAAATTGTAACCAGTATATCGTACATGTAATAAAAATTAGAATGTAATCATCACAAAGAGATTATAAAGAATTTCACATATGCAGCATAGTGGTGATAATTAAAGGAAATAATAGTAAAAACAACAATATAAAGAGAAAGGAAAGAAAGATTGAGGCAGTTGAACCCCTAACAAACTCATATCTCTTCTCTTTCCTTCCTTTTCCTTCTTAGAGTGTGGTGAAGCTCGAACTCCACTAGATTTGATCCTTCCATGACCTCACAAAAGCATAAATCAAATATCAAAGTTAGTATCTAACATTCATTAGTATAGATCCGATAATCTAAACACTTGAGCATGAGAGAAAAGTGAGATTAGTGTGTTGTACTTCGCCTTGAGGATAAACCCTAAGAGAGATAGAAAGAGACTTTATTAAAAAGAGAGGATAAGGGAAGTAACAACTAGGACTTTGGGGTTTTCTTTGCTACTAGCATTGAAGTAATATGAAAGTAAGTTGGGCTTGGGGATAATATTGGTGCTCTCGTTAACTCAATGGCACCTAAAACAAGATTGAACAACATGGAAGATGAATTTGCCTCTTTCAGACAAGAAATGAAGCAAGAATTGCAAGATATTATTAAGCAATTGCATGTTAGAATCTAGTAGATAGAAAGCAAAGTGATGGACAATTTGTTAACTATGTAGAATCAGATGAATGGAAATAATTTACACAATTTAGATAATAATTATTCATCATCATCTTCTATGCCTAATTTAGATACATTGTTAAAAGGAATCAAATTGGAAATTCCAAAATTCAATGGAGACGATCTGCTTAGATGGACTTTCAAAGCTAACCATTTTTTCAATTATCATGGTACCCTAAATGAGTAGAGAATTACTATAGCATCTTTTGCTATAGAGGATAAAGCACTTAAGTGGTATCAATGGATAGATTTAAATCTACAACTCAGTTCTTGGTCTAATTTTATAAAGGCAACTGAGCATTTTGGACCATCACAATACAAAGATGTACAAGGAAAATTAGCCAAATTGATGCAAGTATGTATAATAGAAGAGTATCGATCAGAATTTGGGAGTTTATCCAATAGAGTTGTTGGTTTATCTAAGTCATTTCTAGTCTATTGCTTTATATATAGATTAAAGACTAATATTAGGACTAATATTAGAAGAGACATACAAGTTGCATAACCTACTACTTTAACATAAGCAATTGGATTAGTAAAAATTTATGAAGCCAAGATTGCAGATTAATTTTCATGATTCATCTATTCTACCTCTTATTCATCAACATACAAATCCTCTAAAACATTACAATTTTCCAAACCATCAAATTCACTTAACTTACCAGTTTTAACCTCTTCAATTCCATCCACTTCTTCCCAATTTGCTCAACTATTACATTATGACTCTTAATTTTGACACATTTATCATAGCGATTTTATAGAATTTTCCTTATAATTTTAGCTTACTTTTAAAGAAATTATTACTTAATTGAGTAAAATTTTGATTTCAATATTTGAACACATTCTCAAATTGAAAACAAAAGAAAAAAAAATCAAATTTCCCTCAATTCGGAGCTCAAATGAAGAAGTTACGGAGTTTTAAAGTAGGACATGACCTGCTAGTATGATGATGACCTGCTGATATGGAGTTTTGAACTAAGAATCTTAATTCGAACACATTTATCATGGCGATTTTATAGCATTTTCCTTATAATTTTAGTTTATTTTTAAAGAAATTGTTACTTAATTGAGAAAAATTTTGATTTCAATGTTTGAATATATTCTCAAATTGAAAACAAAAAAAAATAATAATAATCAAATTTCACTCAATTCGGAACTCAAACAAAAAAGTTATGGAGTTTTGAAATGGGACACAACCTGTCGATATGATCATGTCTAGCTAGGAGACTAATTATGAGGAAAAAATAAGGCTGAGAACAAAGACTTACATGACCAGGAGATACAATCGTATCCTAGGTTGTGTCCACCTAGGAGAAGAAAATATCTAGTTTTGTATAGAAAGTTACATAACTTGGGGACACGACTATATCTCAAATTATGTCTAACTAGAAACGAATTTTACAGCCCAGAAACAATGAGCTACACAATCCCTAGATATGACCATGTCCTAAGTCATGTCAAATGTCACCTATTGCATTTTCTTTTTCTAATAGAAAAGGACATGTGAAGGTTTATAAGGACATTTTTTGGCATCCAAAGGAAGAGACTCAATGGGGGGAGAGAGGACCACGCAGAAGTATCACCAAAACTTCAAGATCGAGAACATTTATCACAATAAAAGAGAGTTTTTAATAAATTTTATCTTGTTTTTGCTGCAATTTTCTTTCTATATCATCATACTAACTTAATTTCTTGTATCTAAGATTATGGAACCTAGAGTTTCCATGTGACTATTGAATTTATTATTAAATTTCAATAAAGTTTCTAGTTTCTTGATTTAATTATGTGTTGTACATTGCCAATTAATATTTCTAAGGCATCAATCCTAGATGTTATGCATGAAGATTGAGAAATCTCTTGTGTAGTAAGATCTTGACATAATTAAAAGGAATTACATGTACACTTAGAGATAAGGTGTATAATTCTTCAAGAAATTTGGTATCTTTTTGTAGGAATTCATTATCCATTAATGCGATCCTAAATTATGCTATTGATGAAGAGATTCCTGTATGTATTTTAAGGTTAGAGTTAATATTCTTAAGAAAGATATTAACTTTAATTGAGAATTCTCCCAATCAAGGAACTAGAGATGAAATTAGATAAATTTTATGCAGTCACATGATAAACTCTAAGGGAAACAAGTCCTAGATACGCTATTCACTTTCTTAAAGTAGTTCTTAAATTTATCACTTTCCAATTGTTTGGTTAAGCTCATAATTAGTTTAATTAATTAATTTTAGTTCTTTTTAATTCATTCATATTCATCACAATTTTTTGGTTAAACAATAAAGTTAAGGTTAGCGCTAGTACTCATGGTCTCTAAGGGATCGACTAGATCTCACATCCACTATATTAAAATTTGATAGGTACGCTTACTTCATGTCAAGTTTTTGGTTCGTTGTCGAGGATTTCAATATTAAGAACGTTAGTTGCTTTATTAGTTTAGTTATCTCTTTCCTTTCTTTTATTGTTTTCTTTCCTTTCATTATTTGGAGCTATAATTAATCTTATATTTCTTTTCCTTGTTGTACATGAACCAAAGCAACTCAGAAGTCCTAGTAGAAGGCCCAACATCATACAAATGGTGTAGCAATACATTCAATTTGATGGCCTTCATGATAAAGATCCTAATGCTTACATCTCTAATTTTCTAAAGATTTGTTATATATTTAAAATTAAAGAGGCTATGGATGATTCTATACTACTGTAGTTATTTTCTTTTTCCTTAAGGGGTAGAGCATAAGTAGTGGTTAAATTTCTTACCATGAAATTCAATAACCACCTGTGCTAGATTAGTAGAGAAATTCTTAGAAAAGTATTTTCTACCTACAAAAATCACCAATCTTCATAACAATATTTCCTGTTTTACCCAGTTGGAATATGAGGCTTATATGATACTTAGGAGCAGTTTAAGGATCTACTTAGGAGGTCCTACATCATGGCCTCCCGCTTTGGATGTAAATCCAAACCTCTTACAATGGTTTTAACCTATCCACGAGACAAATGATTGATGCAACCACAAGAGCTATTGTGAAAATAAAGATGCCTAAGTAAGTACAAAACTTGATTGAAGGAATGCAATTAATAACTATTAGTGGGAAAATACTAAAGTCAAACAAAGGACTACAGGAATTTATGATGTAGACATGACTACTACTTTGGGAGCTAACGTAGATCTATTGAGCAAGAAAATCAATACACTCTCAATTGGCCCTCAACAATTGCAATCTATGGTAAGTGATTTTGGCATGTAAGGGTATGAAGTATAAGAACAAGTGAAACAGGTGGATTATCTAAGAAATCTATCTAAACAATAGAATAATCCCTTTAGTAACACTTATAATCTCGGATGGAGAAATCTCCCCAACTTCTCATAGGGTAATCATAAACAAGGCCAACAGAAAACCAACTTTGGTCCACCTAGATTTCAAAGACAATTACCATCTCCCTTGCTTTTAAAGATTAAATTCGATTTGGAAGAACTTTTGACCAAATATATTCAAGGTAATGAGGCATGGTTATCCAATATTGAATCATCACTAAGAAATTAAGAGGTTTTTAATCGCAATCTAGAGAGTCAAATAGATTAGCTTGCAAAGCTAATTTCTAAAAGGCAATAAGGAACACTCTTAGAGAACACCAAGATCAACTCTAAGGAACATGTTAATGTAGTGACCTTAAGAAGTGGTAAAGAGCTACAAGTTAAGAAGAAGAATGGTAGGGAAGTAGCTACGAAAGAAGTGAAAATCAAAGGTAAGGAAGATGTAGAGACACTAAAATAAAACGAAATTATAAAATCACCAAAAGTAAAGGAGTACAAGTCACCCATCCCTTATCTGTAATGCCTCAAGCAAGATTGCACTTATTAGAGCAAGCAATTCTATAAATTCTTTGATCTTTTTAAGCAATTATATATTAACTTACCTCTTGTTGATGTTGTATTGTAAATGCCAAATTATGCAAAGTTTCTAAAGGATCTTGTATCAAATAAGAGGAAGTTAGAGTAACTTTCAACCATTACACTGAATGAAGAATGCTCAATACTTCTCTAAAAAAAGCTACCAAAGAAATTAATATCGGGAGTTTCATTGTTCCTTGTATGCTTAGCAACTTATTAGTAGATAATGCTTTGGCAAACTTAGGAGCTAGTATAAATTTGATGGGATATAAATTGTTCAAAAAGTTAGGATTAGGAGAACTTAAACCAAGACACATAAGTCTTCAATTAGTTGATAGGTCTATCACATATTTTAGAGATATCATAAAGGATGTTTTAACACAAGTGGACAAATTTATCTTTCCTGTAGATTTTGTTATACTTGCTATAGTTGAGAATATTGAGATGCCACTCATTTTAGGTCAACTCTTTCTAGCCATTACTAAGGCTATTTTGATATTAGTGAGCTTAAGCTTATATTAAGGGTCAAAGATGAAAAAATAGTTTTCAAGATTTCAGATGAAATGAACAAGTTTCTTAACCTAGAGTACACAAGCTATAATGTTGATGCTACTCATGTTGTAATTACTGAATGTCTATGGAAAAGCTTACTAAAGATCCCTTAGACCATTGCTTGAAAAAGGGAGACAAAAAGATAGTGAAAACCCCCAATCATTTTGAAGTTGTAGCTCAATAAGAAGCTAATGAACCCGTCGTAGAGACAAAGAGGTTTGAATCACTCTATAAGCCAAAGGAAACAATCAAGAGATCATATGGAACATGTCTTTGTACCGACGAGTTCAAAACTACTGTTGACTACCGCATCCAAGCAAAAAGTGAACAAGAAGAAGAAACTCGAGTTACACGAATTGGATAAGTGGCATGATAAAGAGAAAACTAGTGGTAGTCATACATCTCATAAAGGGAATTTGCAAGGCTAATGGCCTAAAAGTAAATCTATACTCGTATGAAGAGTTTGAAAGCAAGGTTGGGGGGAGATCTATCTCTATGGATGAAGAATCATGAATGAGAAGATGTATCCTATCGAGTTATCAATGTTAACTATAGCGCTTCTTGGGAGGTAACCTATGTCTAACATTTATTTTATTTTATTTTTTTGTCTGACCTTTTCTTGACTGCACTTTATTTCTTTTATTTTATTTTAATTGAACTTTAATTTTTGTCATTAGGATTATTTTAGCAATAGGTTGTTATAAAAAAACAAAAAAGTAGGGGGCAAAAACTTACATGACTTGGTGACATGACAATGTCACCGACTGTGTTCAATTAAGCATAAAACAAAGCGCTAAGATTAGTAAGTTACATAGGCTAAGGACATAATCATGTCCCTGCCCATATTCGCCCAACCATAGAAAAACATAAACATGTTCTATCTAATATAAAAACACACACATACACACACTTTCTTCTTCTCACTCCTCTCATACATACACAAGCAATACTCACTTCTCTCTTCCTCTCACATACCACAAACAATCAACTTCTTATCTCACCGATCTCAAGACTATCTAGGTAAATCTTCTTCTCAAACTCCATCTTCTTCCTTCTTTATGGTGTTTCTTGCTCATGTTTTGAGAATATCTTATTCATCTATGATTGAGTGGAAGAAATTTAAGGTTTTTATTGTTTAAGGAAAAGTTCATGTGTCTAGACTTATTTTCCCTATCCTTTAATGAGTAGAACATGGATTTCTTGTTGGATTACCCACAATATGATTGTGTCATCTAAAAGTGGTGCCTATAGTTTCTCGTGCTAGATTTGTTTATATTGATGCTTTTGAATGCACTTGTGAAGCTTATTGTTGAGAGGTTATATCTTCTACTCCATTTAATGCAAATTTTACTTAAGATTGTGCACTAATTTGTATTTGACCCATTTGTTATAGCCACTTAGGGTTTTCACTCTTGGTGTTAATTTTAGGGCATTAATGCCATTCCGAGTTAAGTGTAAGGCTAATTTCATGGTCTTTGTATCTTTTAAAGCCAATTGTTGTAGATAGTTGCATGCTTGAATAATCTTATTCTCTTAAATCAACTAGTTGTGGTGATGTCCACTAAGTGTTTGATGAAATGTCCTAATAAAGTTTTCTACATTATTTCTAACTATACTTAATTGAAATTTCTCCTTAGTTACAAGAAAGTATGGGGAAGATGTTTCCTAATTTGTTTTGTGTTTTTCTCTAAGTCATCATATCAAACTGTGAAAAATAACCAAACTGACAAAAGGTCAAATAGGTTGCATATTCCTCTACTCAAGAGAGAGCCCTCATAAAATAATTGGGAACTCTTCCTCCTTTGGTTCATCCCGTGTTATAGTTTAAAGGAACCAATCGGTTGAATTGACATGACTTATCTAAAAATAAAGAATTTAGCAAAAGTTTACACTTGGATCAAGAAGTGATGGAGTAATTGAACTTGATGGATGAAAAAGCATTGATAAGAGGAAGTGTTTAGAAAACCAATTTTTCAAACCATCAACATACAAACCCTCTAAAACATTAAAATTTTCCTAACCATCAAATTCACACAACTTACTAGTTTTAACCTCTTCAATTCCATCCAATTTTTCCTAATTTGCTCCATTATTACATTGATGGATCTTAATTTAGACACATTTATTATGGTGCCCTTATAATTTTAGCTTATTTTTAAAGAAATTGGTACTTAATTAAGTAAAATTTTGATTTTAGGATTTATACACATTCTTGGATTAGAAACAAAGAAAAGGAATCAAATTTCACTCAATTCAAGGCTAAAATAAAGGAGTTATGGAGTTTTGAAGTAGGACATGACCTATAGATATGATCATGTTCAACTAAGAACTTATTTTTATCAAAAAATGAGGCTAAGAACAGAAAGTTACATGACCAAGAGATAAGACTCTATCCCAAGTCATATCCACCTAGGAGAAGAAAATACCTAGTTTTGTATAGAAAGTTACACAACCATGTCCCAGGTCGTATCTAACCAAGAATGAATTTTAGACCCTAGAAATAGTGAGTTACATGACTACTAGGACATGACCATGTTTGAGATCGTATTAAATGTTGCCTATTAACACCCAGTTTTCGCTTAAACTAAGGCTTAATAAGCAAAGTCCATCATAAAGGCCTATCATGCGAGCAGGCTATAAGCTTGTTAGTCATCGACAACTTCCTTCATAAGGCCATGTGCTTGCGTAAGAAACACATGAGCTGTCGATGAATTCGTCCTCTACACAATGGCCTGCTTGATGAGCTAAATAACAATCACCCAAGTAGGTCACCCCACAATTGTCGAGCTAGTGTACATCGGTCTTCTAGCATAGGCCCAAAGCTCAACCTACCCCCCGATCAAGCATTAGTTGATCCCTTCCTTAACATCTTAGCTTGGCTTTTGTCTTTAATGACTACTCTCCACTACAACTCATTAATGAACATCTAATATCCATGGTACGGCCAGCATACCTAACAACCACTACTCCTGTCAAGTCAATGAGCTAAAGATTTGGTGGTTTGGCCAACCGATGCATGCCACCCGCAGTAAAGTTCAATCTCTACTAGGGAGTGCACTACCTTCCGACAGCTAATACAAACAAACCCTTGATTGCCATGTATCTAGGTAACCCACATAAAAGGCGCTAGGCACCAAAAGGTAAGGACACTTCTTTATACTCTAAGAGCATTTTCTCTTCCCCTTCTCTTAAAAACTGAAGTCTAACACCTACACTAGGCAAGCACTATCCCTTAAGTCTTTAGTGCTCGTCTCCCCTTCTCTTGGTCCTCCTTACTAACTTGAGAACCAGAAGGCTCCTATGGCTATACCTATAGAGGGCTTTTTGCAAGTATCAAGGAGTAGGAGTCGAAGCCCAAGCCTAAGCCCACTCTAATCAGGCTATACATGAATCCACATATCCTAGTTAGTCCGACCATGATCAACATCACCTACCACACTTTCTCTTTATAATATAAAAGGACATGTAAGGGTTTTTAAGGATACCTTTTGGAAATCAAAGGGAAGAGAGTTAACAGGGAGAAAGAGGACCATTCAAAAGCATTACCAAAACTTCAAGATTAGGAAAATTTATCACAACAAAAAGAGGGGTTTAATGGATTTTATCTTGTTTTTGTTGTAATTTTATTTCTATTTCATTATGTTAGCTTAATTTCTTGTATGTAAGATTGTAGAACCTAGGGTTTCCATGTTACTATTGAATTGATTGTTAAATTTCAATAAAGTTTCTAGTTTCTTGATTCGATTATGTGTTTGGCATTGTCAATTCGTATTTCTTGAGCATCAATACTTGATGTAATACATGAAGATTGAGAAATCTCTTGCATAGTGAGATCTTGACATAAATGAAAGGAATTACATGTACACTTAGAGATAAGGTGTATAATTCTTCTAAAAATTTAATATCTTTTTGTGAGAATTCATTGGCCATTACTGTGATCCTAAATTGTGCTATTAGTGAAGAGATTCCAGTAGATATTTTAGAGTTATGGTTAATATGCTTGAGAAAAATATTAAGCTTAATTGAGAATTCTCTTAATCAAGGAACCAGAGACAGAATTGGATAAATTTTATACAGTCACATGATAACTCTAGGGGAAACAAGTCCTAGATACGCTATTTGCTTTGTTGAAGTAGTTCTTAAATTTATTGCTTTCAAATTGTTTAGTTGAGTGTCATTATTAGTTTAGTTAATTAATTTTAGTTCTTTTTAATTGATTCATGTTCATCACAATTTTTCAGTTAAATAATAGAGCTAAGGTTAGTATTAATACTCGTTGTCTTTAAGAGATCGATTGGGACTTACATCCGCTTTATTAAAATTTGATAGGTACACTTGCCTCATATTAAACACATACCCACACAACTATTATCAATAAGAAATTATCTACTACATAAATACTTAAAAGAAGGGAGAAAGGGTTGTGTTACAGTTATGATGAGAAGTTTAACAAGGGTCATGAGTGTAAAGCCAAATTTTTACTTCTTTTAGAAGAAGATGATAAAGATGATGTAGAATTCATTATTGATGATATGGAAAATTTAGAAGAAATGATCAATACTAAGCATTCATGCACAACAGTTTTCATAAATTATCTGGCATGCAAATTCCAAGAACTCTTAGATTTCCTAACACAGTTAATAATCATGATACGTCTATTTTGATAGACTCAAGTAATATCCATAATTTCTTGTAAACAAGACTAGCAACACATTTAAGACTCACAACATTACCGTCACCAAGTTTTTTAGTCTTAGCTAGGAATGGTTGTCATATGATTAGTGAATGATAGTGCATCAATGTACCCTTAAAGATTCATGGACTTAAATTTCAAGTACCATTTTTTGTATTGCCAACTCAAGGTGCTGAAGTAATATTAGGGGTTAAATGGTTACAAGCCTTAGGTCCTATTACTATTGATTACAATTCCTTAACTATGGAATTTGCCTATCAATGATCATAGTGCAACTTTCTAGAGATAGAATGGATAATTTGAGTCATATTTTACACCATCAGTTTAAACACATGGTATAAATAGATGCGATAATGTCTTGTTTTCAACTCTTGTCTTAGGAATTAACTAATTCTACAACAATCACTACTAGCAATGATGCTTTAAAGCAAACATAAGCAAATATTGTTAGGTATTTGAGACACCTTCATTATTGCCACCAATGTGAGACGTACAACATAAAATACATCTAACAGATAGTGCTTCTCCAATAAATATATGCCTCTTACTACATTTTCAAAAGAATGAGATAAAAAAGTAAGTGTCCGAGAAGTTAAATCAAGGGCTTTTTCTTATGAGCAGATTTTGGAAAGAACTTTTTAATTTGAGTGGAACTAAACTCTCAATGAGTAGTTCTTATCATCCACAAAGTGCTGGCCAAATAGAAGTATTAGAAATAGAAGTATTAGACAAGACTATGCAACAATGTTTACATAGTTTTGTAATATATTGTCCTCACTTATGGGTCAAGTTTTTACCATGGGAAAAATTTGCATACATTACTCCTTTTCATTAGGAATCTCAAATAACTCCTTTTGAAATAGTCTATGGTCATTCACCACCAACTATTTCATCATATGTACTTGGGACTTCTAAATTGAATGCAGTAGAGCATGAACTGGTGACTAAAGATAAGGTACTTAAAGTCCTACGTCATAATCTAGAAGTGGCTCAAAGTCACATAAAGTTATACGTAGATAAGAAGAGAACATACATGGAGTTTTAGGTTGGGGATAGTGTCTTTGTGAAACTCCAACCTTACAAGAGATTTCAATAGTTAAGGGACATTACAATAAGTTAACTAAAAGATTCTTTGGACCATTTCCTAGTACTAGGAAAATTGGTACTTGTGCTTATGAGTTGCAATTGCCAGCTTATTTAAAGATACATAATGTTTTTCTTGTATATTTATTAAAGAAAGCCCAAGGTTATACAATACAACCATTACCATTGCCATTGTTGCAACATGATGATCTTAATCATCCTATGACACTCTATTCAAAAGCGATTCAAGTATGGAGGGTTTCCAGATTAAGAATTAGCTAAGAGACATGAGTCCAATTAGTTCATAATAGGAATCCCTATGGTCTAATATTGTAACTGAGCTTGAATAAGTCATTAAGAACTAGGTAGTAAACAACACTAAAGATTTACTAAGGAACATGTTCTTTCCTTTCATTTTAATTGTCCTTATTTAGTTGTTCTATTTATTATTCTTGTTTTTTTATTTCTTTTTATGTTATATTTTTATTATTTTAACTATTCACTATTGCAATCTTTAATTTCCCATCTTTAATTATTCAATTAAATCTTAAGTTAGGTAAATAATTAGATATTACTCCCATGTAAGGTTCCACGTGGAATCGACATTTGAACTCATTATCCATTTTATCTATACTATAGATTAATTAGGTGCACTTGATTATACTATAGCCCCGTTGAGTGATCTATCAAGTTTTTAACTCCACTGCTAGTGAACTAATAAAATAAACAAATTACGAATTTAGCAAAAACCCTAAATTTTCCAATTATTCTAACATATCTATAATGTTTCTTTCCTTTAATTATTTTTGGTATTTTTCTTCATTATATTAATTCCAATCTCTAAATTTTTCCAATTCATGACCAGAAGTAGTAGTAACAATCTTGTAAAATTTGACCTATAGATTGAAAGGACTTCATGTTATCTCCTTAGGAGAGTTCATGAAACCATAGATTTAATCAATTAAGGTTTACAACTCTAATTAAAAGAAGAGTTAAAAGATTTAGAAACTAAGAAATTGAGATTGAAAATATGGCATTGAACAACAACAATAATAATGAAGCCAATAAGACCCTTTACAGAGTTCACTAAACTGATGGTATAAACCTTGTTAGTTTTGAGCTCAATTGGAAGTTAGAAATAAGATAAAACCCTAAATAATGATCAAACCTTAATTAATAAGTCAAAAACCCTAAATAAGAAGATTGAAAACAATAGAGAAAGTTTGACCCTAAAACCTTAATTATATACATAAAACCCTAAAAACCTTAAAATGACTACTAGACCCGAACAAATTACCTAAAGCCCTTAAGTAATGAGAAAAACTAATCATATAGTGAAAATCATTCATTTAGTGTAACAAGTACTTCAATCACCTAAAACCCTAAGTTCTAGATGCATACGCAAACTAATAACTATAAACAAACCGAAAACCCTAAAGAAACCCTAAGAGTACATGTAGGGCATGCCAATTAATTAAATATTAATAACAAAATGCAATAAAACCTTAAAATTCCCTTAATCATGCTTAATATGCTTAGTTGGACTCAATTGTGATTAATTACCTTAATTATACCCTAATCCTTAACTAACCCTCACTATATCTTAATTAGCAATAAGATAAACACAATGAAGGACAAAAGATAAAAGGATTAGTTATTAGGTTAAAGGACAATTGTCCTTTTAGGAGATAAGATTATACATAAAATGGTAAAGAGCATATAAGGTATCAAGTCACATGTAAGGACCATATATCATGTACCCAAAAACACATACTCTTGTCCCCCCATCCTTTACCAACCTACGCTGGCTACTCTTACCCTTATTCTCTCATTCATTCGCTATTCCATTTCATTCATCCATTATAAACACTCTAAAAAATCTCTCTCAAAAACTACTCCAAACCCTCACCTCAACACCTCTTTCAACCCCCAACCACCCCCGCTCCCCCCCCCCCACCCCCCCTTTCTTATACCCTCCACTGCTAGCTACATTTCCACCACCACTACACTACCAAATCAATAACCACCAAGCTCCACACCACCCTTACACACTAACCTTCCTTACCGACACATACACACACATATTAGGCTCATGGCATACTTGGAAAAGGAAGGCTACCATACTTAACTCCAGTAAGCTAACTAACCTTGTTTTTCCTTTGTTTTTCATCCAGAGTCATGTGAGTTTTTCACAATTTAAGCGTACAAACACACATACATGAACATGTATGTTCTAGAGTTTTTTAATAGTAAATGTAGGGTGAGACAAGATAATGTATAAACTAAGCTTTGTAGTCCAAGTGGTAACATCAACATGTAGTATAGTTAAGTGATTATTAGGTTTTAATAACAAAACAACAAGAAACATCCAATGACCTTAATTTCACAAGCATGCTGCCACCTCCATGACATGCTACCATCTTGTTCTCATCACATTAGGTGGTAAAACCAACTTACAATAAGTAAAAATGTGATTTAGATCAAGGAAATGCACTAAAACAGATGATATATTGAAAGTGTAGAAGAAGCCCTAGAAAACCTATCTTAGCTGCCATTAATGGAAGACCAAACAATCTATA